>QRDG01000511.1:107686-247493 GCA_012064385.1 Puccinellia tenuiflora
GGGTGGAGGCGGTCCCTGGCGGCAGACCGGCGGCGGCGGCGGCGGCGGCAGTGCGTCCTGCACCACCATCTCCCAGCGGCGGCGCTCGTCGTCGACGAAGGCCTGCCGGACGCCGCCATGGCTGCCTTCAAGGCGTCGTCGACGTCGTCGTCCTCTCCATGGGGGCGGCCTCGCCGTCGGAGTCGACCTCCAACCATTGGTCGAGGTCGTCCATCCCCTCCGGGAGCACCGGGTACTCCGTGCGCTCCCGGCGGCACCGGGGCCGGCGCGAAGTAGCTCCGGCGGCGCTCGTCGTGCTCCTCCCGGAACCATTGGTCCCAGTAGGGGAGCCCGGCGCGTACGCCGGGTCGTCGAGGAGGTGATTGGGGAGGAGGCTGCGCCGGCGTGCGATCTCCACCGCCCTGGCCGTGGGGTCGGTCGGGATCGGCGGCACCGGAATCCGTTGCGGATTCAGGTGCCAGTTGTCCGGGAGGTTGGACGTCCGACAGCGCAACCGGGACGGCGTTCTCCCAGTGCCACTGCGCCTCCTCCACCCGGACGTACCGGCGGTAGCGCGCCGTCGGCTTCTTCTTCTTGGCGGCCGGCCCGCCGGCCTGCGGACCGGCACGACGTGGTCCGCGCCGACGATGCGGCACTCCGCGCGGCGCCGACGGTGGTGGTGGTTGAGAGGAGCAAGGGGAGGCAGTCCAGCGCCCTGGCGACGGCCGGAGCGGCCAGAGCCCGAGCCCCGCCGACTCGGACTGGTGCTTGCCGCCTGGCCACCACCGCTTCGACATTGCTCCGGCTCCGGCGAGGGCGAGGGCTAGGGCTAGGACTAGGGCTAGGGCACGTTCGATGGAGTGTGGGGAGGGCGGCGGGGCTAGCTGTGTGAGGTCGCATCGCGTACGGCCGGGGTTTAAAAAGGACGGGGGCCGCGTCCACCGTGGCCAGCATTGACTGCGGGACGGGAAGCCGAGGAGGCCGTCCAGTCGCTGGCAGGTGGGCCAGGAGCATTGACTGCGGGGCTCGGACGGTTGGGTAGCGGGGGGAGACGAGGGAACGTGGCGGTCGGGTGCCGGTTCCCACGCGCGACGTGGCCGAGTGGGCTGACCGCAGCGGCGGTTGGGTGGCGGGGTGGCCGGGTCGCTGGCTGGTGGGCCAGCCTTGACCACGCGCTACTGGCCAGTGGGTGGACGCGGGGGCTGGATTTTTCTAAGGGACCAGCCGCTACTGGCCAGGTGCCGGGCAGGGTGCTGATTTTTCTAAAGGACCAGCCGCTAGCCAGGTGCCTGGCCCTATTTTTTTTTCAGGACCAAGGGCTGTCATTTTATGTGACAAGTTGCACAATGCCACCCCTAATTATTTTGGGGTGTCATTTATGTGTAATTCTATGTCAAAAAAATTACAAACACATATAATTGATTGCAGGTACATTGAGCTATGGCGGACATTCCCTAATTAGAGACGAGGAGCATGAAGATAAAATGCAACGAATAATCTATGCGAGTGCCCGTGAAGAAGGCGGTGGAGATGATGATGGACAACAAGGCGGTGGAGAAGATGATGGACGACAAGGCGATGAAGATGATGATTTCAGCTCACAATTTCTGAACGACTGCGGTGAGGGACTCCAGTTTGACGATGAAGCGCCCTTAACGACAAACTCCGGCGAGGTATATACATATATTATATAGGCTGACAATTGATCGATCGATCATGTATATATATGCATTTGTTAATTGCACGTGTTAATTAACGATTCATTTTCCAGCCCTCTGGATCGAGCAAAGCTGTAAATAATGTTCCTCCTCGAGGCCTGACGAAGAGGATGGCCAGCGATGCTCCGAGGCTAACGATAGAGGAAGTTTCTCAGAGTGGCGAACCGCTGGCACCCATAGCGACCTGTCGTAAATTTGTAAATCAAGCTGGAGTCATTGTTAGGGACATTCTCCCGATCACCATTGCAGAATGGCATAAGCCGAAGGGTGTGGATGAGGATGATGCTTCTTATGTCCCTGATCATACGAAAGAATTGCTTTTCGATACGCTCATGATACATTTCAACATACCAGAAGGCAAGACGGAGAAAGTGAAGGAGTGGACTCTTAAGAAGATGGCCACACAATTCCAGAGCTGGAAGAAAACACTATGGAGAAAGTATGAAGATGAAGATCCAGCTAATTTCACCGGAGCACTCGAGAAGATAAACATTCCTGGCCCGCATTCAAGGCGTACAAGAATTCCTCTACTGCCGTGGCTCGATCGGTCGTAAATAAGAGAAATGCTGGGAAGAAGGAATACCACCATAGGTTGGGTACAGGTGGCTACAAGTCTGCCATTCCCAATGGTTAGCCTTTGAAGCGAACTGGTTGCTAAAGGGATCACTCCACAGACTTTGAACTGGCCCGAGAGGGCCAAGTTTTGGTTGTTCGCGCATGGCGCAGTGTTGGACTCAGAGACGGGGTTGATTGTTGCAAAGGGAAAATGGAAGAAAAAGGTTGAAACAATCGTTCCGTTGCTTATTGACGCAATACATAAAGTTCGAAAGGGAGAGTACCATCCCGAGAGAGAGAACGACGAGCTGACACTCGCACTGGGGAATCCCGAACACAACGGACGATTACGAGGCTTTCCCGGCGGTACCAACTTGAAGGAAGGGTTTCCGGACTGTGCTGACAGTTATAGAAGCCGTGGGAGAAAGAAGCAGAAGGAGTTAGACCGTTTATCAGAATTGGAGCGCATGGTTTCCGGACTGCGCTGTCAGATTGACTCAATCAGCCAGCACCGGGCACCTGATCAACAGCAGCAACAAGTCGACGTCGTCGTCCAAGAACCGCGAAGAAGCAGCGTGGGTTCCACGCCGCTACAAGTATCTGCCGCAATAATAGAACAGCCGGCGGCTCACTACCCCGTGGATGATATCACGGAGAAGACGGAGTGTGAGCTTCATATGTTAATGAAGAACATATCCTTCAAGGTGGCGGTCGGCTATGCGTTACCAAACGAACCTGGAGCAAGCTACCATCTTGGTCAGATTCCAGCTGGCTATGCTCGTGTCGGGGTGGATGCTATTATACCGGGATTTGAGGCACTTGAGCTTGACTATCCTGGAGGTGACGATGAGACGACACTGGGACAAGTCAAGCACGGTTTCGTTCTATGGAACAAGAAATACATCGTGCTTCCAGGCTCAGCACCAAGGCCACCGACTCCTCCAAGTAGAAGTCCACCACCTACAAGTCCACCCTTCCTACCCCAGAGGGACCCCAGCGCGAGTCCGTCTCCGTCTCCAGCTACACCAGTACGGTCTCCATCTCCAGCTACACCAGCACGGTCTCCATCTCCAGAGCCAGTCCAGCGGTCTCCGCCTTATAAGTGGTTTGATGCGAAGAGGGCCGTTAATGGTTCGCCTCCTAAGAAGAGACAGAAAAAGCCGCGAAAAGTGAAGACTCCTGAGAAGTTACCTTACGAGAGGACTGTCGAGGAATCCGAAGCCATCAGGAGGGCCGAGGTTACAGCCCATTTTACAAAGAAACCGTCCCCGGAAGAACTACCCAGCATCAAAGGGCTTCCTCGTGACAAACTACATCACACTATTAGGTGCTTATACAACCCTCCACCAAGACCGTCATCAGACTATGAGCGCTCTATTGAAAAGTCATACGACTCGGTGTTGGAGAACCGGAAATGCGGGAAACAGATAGCCCAGCTGGGACAACAAGCTACGCAATCGCTCCCCTCCGCTTAAGGTACTTACCGACAAAGACGCCCACCGTATGGTACCTCAGGGAAGTGTCCGCCACTTCCCTGAGGAACCTTATAGGGTGCCTTATCAATATGTTCAAGGCAAGTCTTTGGTCACAACTGAGGTGGTCAAGTTACTACCAACAAGGATGCGTCAGTTGAATTCATGGTACATGAAAGTCGCAAAGAAAGGTATAATAGGTATCATGGCAAAAGTTAGAAAGGAGGAACACTTCTACGATGACTACGGTGTGCAAATTGATTTCTCCGAACTTTTCCAATTATACAATGGTTTACCCCTCGATAAAGCAATCATCAGTATCTTTTGTCTGTAAGTTATTTATTTTTGTAATTTAATTAAGTCTTTATATATATATATATATAGCTCACAGCACATTCTAATTTTGGTACGCTATTTGTGCAGAAAGAAGATGATCGACTACAAAAGGGAAATAATAAAACCGGTGGAGATTGGTTTCATGGACCCTAATGTTATTCATGAAGTGAGCATAAGGGAGAAACCACAAGTTGTAAAGGGAGTAATGATAGAGGCTTTTAAGCGACACCAAGACAAAAAAGAAATATTTCTTCCTTACAACTTCAGGTAAGTGTTACTAATTGCTTGTACACATTCTATTTTTGCTCACCCGGTATCTTAAGTCTAATTGATGAGTTATATGCGCATGCCTCTGTATGTAAATTTGCAGCTACCACTTTATTCTCGTGGTCATTAGATATCACCAGGGAATAATTGAAGTCTACGACTCATTAAGGAGAGACCCTAAAGAGTACAAGAGCTTGTTTGATGTCATGAAAGAGTAATTTAAATTCTTATCACATTACTATACCGACCTCTCTTTCATTCATTTCGTGATATCAAGTAATTAATTAATAACAGATGTTTTGTTCTTTCTTTGTTGAGTAGAGCATGGCAGACATTCGTCAAGGAAGTACCCGGTAAATGGCACGAGAAGCTGGTATGGACTCTGAACCAAGTAAGTAGTACTATACCTATATCCATGAATTAATGTAGTTTGCAATACCATTACCAAACTTAATGTGTTGAATTCTATTCTCGAACAGTGGTGTCTGGAACAGCCAAAAGGGACCCTCTTATGTGGGTACTACGTTTGCGAGTACATTCATAGGATGACTTATGAAAAATTCGAAAATCGAAGAAACGCAGAGGTACGTAATTATACATTGTTCACAAGTTTTTTTTGACAAAATAATATGCATATCAATTGTGTGGAGTTTCATTCATAATTGTTTAATTTTCTCCTTCTTTTAAAGATTGTAAGGAAGCGGGCCGGCCTCCTACCAGATGACCGTATAAGAGCAATTGGGGAGGAGCTGGCGGGATTTCTTCTTGATGATGTCATACCTGAAAATTCAGAGCACTATTATCTACATATATATAAATGTACTATGATTTCATGCATGTATAATTAATGCATTTGAGTACTTTGTGTACGGAAACGTGACGACAAATTCATGTGTTACAATTAATTTGTAAGTGTGTTATATATATGCATCAACGTGTGATCATAGTACAATATAATTTATATCGACGTATCGGCGTGTTTCCGAAACTATCCAAAACCCCGGCACTAAACACAGTACACAACACCCGGTCCGTGCAATTCTGGAAAAAATTATAAAAGAAAAAAAAAGGCCTAACGGTAGTCCCGGTCCGTAACACGGACCGGGACTAAAGACATCCAGCCCGCGGGCTCGCCCGTGGCCACGTGGGAGGCACTCTAATCCCGGTTCGTAGCCAACCGGGACTATAGGGGGGGGGGGGGGGGGGGCTCTAGTCCCGATTTGGTAGTCCGGGTTGCCCAGCCGGGACTAGAGGCCGTCTGGAACCGGGACTACTGCCCCGTTTTCCACTAGTGAAACAGCTCAAGTCGTCTCCTGAGAGGAGGAATATCTATCCTACTCATGGTTTCTTTCTCGTGATCATATCATATTATTCGCAATCATGAGGAGTATGCCCATCGACGCACCGCGTCCTACCTGAAACAAATAATTCTCATCCACTTTGCCCCTGATTTACTCATACATGCAAAGTGTGTGCCCTACCGGCGGATTCCTCCACACACACACACACTCACGGGCCACTTGGCCACAACAGAAAGGCGGGGAAGAAGAAGAAGAGTATTCTCATTTCCATTAGTCAGAGCTAAAAACAAAAGGAAATAGATGCACCAACTTTTTCTCAAGGGACAAAAGGTTTATCAAAAGCTGCATTTCTCATGATGTAATTCCACTTCCATTATGGCAAAGAGTTACAGATAACTCCCCAAATAATATATTGGCCCCGATTGCAGTTTTCCTGTGGCCACTGTCAGCAATACTGCTGATCTGATCCGTTCGTCATTGCAAAAATTACACACAACCCCACAAAAAACGTATGACTCTGATCGGGGTTACGTACCCCTGTGTAGATGGGCTTTCTCCTATTTGGCGGCATCAAAGCTTTCGGCTTTTTCGAGGAAACCAAAACAAAATTGTTCGGCGAACTGCTCCACCAACAGTTCGGATCGAGCCACTCGAGTGATTTCTCCTCACTGGCCGGTCATAAAAATTCAACCTAAACCTATCAGAAGAAGAAGATGCAGAAAAACTCACACCTCGGGGATACGGTGGTCATCCCGTTCTCTCTGGCTCTCACTATGCTCACCATTACCAGCATCCTTGATGCTAGCCATGGCGAGTTCTTCCACCTTCTTCTTCTCCTCCTCTTCTCCCTTGCTAATACGGTCTCCGAAGGAGGAGGCTCTGCTTGACATGGGCGTGGCCAAGTACGTCGGCTTCACGTCCCCGGCCATGATCACCAGTATCTTCTCCTCCCATATCGGCGGCGGCAGGTCAGAGGCCGACGGCTTCTCACCGTCCGCGGGCGAAACGTCGTTGTCACCACGACCAGCACCGCCCTCCAGATAGCCGGACAGCTTCCAGTAGGAGCAGGCGAGGATGAGGAGGGCGAAGGCGATGAGGCCGAGCATCGCGGCGAGGCCACCGAAGAGGTACGGCACCGGCGAGTGCCACGCTGAATGCGCGGCCCCGGCGGCCACAGGGGCCACCACGGCCTTCGTCGCTGCCACCGTCGCATTGAAACCTGCTCCTGGCCTCATTGTTTCTGCTCTTCTTGTATGCACGTTTCTCCTCTGAATTAGGAGCAACTTGCTCCGAGCAAGCCGTGTATGTTAGTTGGTTTTTTCTGCTGTTCTAGAGAGGTTGTTGCTCTGGTGCAATGGTGTGAGAGCGCAGGTAAGCGTTAGAGGGTTATTTATAAGCGGGGAAAAGGTGGGAAACTTGTCACTACTTGTGTGGATTTGCTAAAAGAAAAGCGTAGAATAAATTATGAGGTCACTTAGAGCATTGTGTATACGAATTTAGGGATGAAAATTTTCATCAAGGGGCTTCACCATATTTAGTATTTGCCTTTTGGATCACTGTGGAAGTTGTCACGGGGGTGCCCATGCAAAGTGGAAAGCAAAACCAACTAGTATGCTTTATGTTTCTCTTTCTGGCTCACCTTTTGCTCCTTTCCTCACATATATTTTAACAGTTTTGGAGTATTAGACAATAGGCCGGGGAATGCGCTTATCCATTACTAGAATGGTACCTTTGGCTTTCAAGTCCCCACAGCGCAAGGGTATGCCTTATATCCCTCTTAGAAAAGCAAATATAGAGGAGGACCCTACATTAAGAAGTCTTGTGTTGATGAAGTCTGCATCGATCACACATTTAAATTTGCATCATATGAGAGGTTTTGCACCTTAGTGGTGTGAAGAGACTATGAAGTTGGTATAAGGTGGGAGTGTCGGCGTCAAAGTTATTACTTCCAATTGCGAATATTTTTTAATATTGTTGGTGACATGCTCGTCATTCTTGGAGCGGGCTATGGAAAAAAGCAGTTAACATGAAGCTCATTTTGTGTCTCTTTGTAAAACTATCCGGTCTTAAAATTAACTTTCACATAAATGCTTTTTTCGGCAACCCAAGCATGATGAAAAAGAATATAAAGAATTGTGTGCCACCAAAGCTGGTGCATTCCCCTTTTCTTGCCTTGGAATCCCTATTCAGCATCTTAAGCTCTTGAATAGATGGTGGAAGGCGGTTAATGATAGTTTTGAGAAATGTTCAGTAATTTGAACGGAAAGTCTTTGTCATGTAGAGGATATAGGTTGTTCTGATAAATGATGTACCCATAAGCCTAACGTTGTTTATGTTCTCCTTATTTGAAATAACCTTAGGGAACCATAAAGTTTGGACTATTAACAATCTAGATTTTTCTCACAAATGATGGACATAAATGGAAGTATTCATTGACTAAGTGGAGCATCATTTTTACACCGAAAGACCGAGGGGGGCTTGGTTTGGAGGACCTTGAGATAAATAATAAACGCTTACTTAGAAAGTTGCTTTTTAAGCTATTAAATGAAGACAAGGTGTGGAAAGAGTTGTCAAGTAATAAATATCTCTAATCAACATACTTCTCCCAAGCTACTCTTAAACCTATTGATTCTCTGTTTTGGAAGGGCCCATGTGGGTTAAAATGAGTTTTTTTGCATGGTGCTTTCTTAATTAGTTGGGAATGGTAAGTTAATTATAGGAGGCATCATGTATATTGGACATGTCACTCAACAAAAAATATCTCTCTTTATACAACATTGTCAGCGAAAGCATTTGACTGTGGTAAGTGTTTTTGCAGTGATGCTGCTAAATGTAAGCTTTCGCCAGGCTCTTACAAGATACAAATGTTCTTTCTGGTTACATTTAGTTCAACTTCAATGTTTGACGTTAGTGAATATCTCTCCCAAGCCAACTGTGTTTGGATGGAAGATTTATTCGATCTAATCAATATATGTAGATATGATTCATGATCGACAACCAGATTTTCGCAGGAAATTCCTATTCAAACTCAGGCTAGCAATAATTGTTAATATTTTTATTTGGTATTTAAGTAAGGGGTTATTCTAACAAAAGATAATATTGGTAAGCACAGTTAGAATGGTAATAATAAGTGTTCCCAGTATAATGAGGATGCAACAATTCAATACTTGTTTGTGCGATTGTTTGGCTCCGATCGCTGGTGGAAGCATTACACGGGACTTCATTTTTTTACCGTAAACGATAGGGTATAACACACACGGAGAGGTCCATCCTATGCAGTTGGGGAGCTCAATTTGATCGATGTGTTCTTTCGCGACGTATTGGATCCGTATTGAAAACGATTGCACGAGACTTGTTCAATCAGTGTGGTTGCATCTTAATGATAGACTATCATGTTAATGCTTAGGCGTTCCATGTTAGCGTATATTTTTAGATGGTTGATCCATGTCTCAACCTTATGTGACACATGAGATGTAATAATTTATGACTTTAGCACTCAATATAGTAATAAAGAGGTTGTATGCATCATTTCTGTCAAGCTTTATGTACTAGCCAATGTAAGTGCAATCCACATATCAAAGAGGGCTACAAGCAATTTTTAAATAAATTGTACAAGCGAGGACTTGAATCCAAAATCTCATGCTCTAATACCATGTAAAGTTTTATGCACTAGGCAACGCGATCATATGTCCGAACTGTTGAAAATAGCTAATGCAATCCACGCATACTGTAACAATTTCGGCGCGGATCTTTTGTCTTTCACAAAGAGCAAGGGTTGAAAGGAATGCCATGAGTTGGGAGCCTGCAGTTGGCCCTCCCCCTTTTGGACCAGGTTGATATATTGATCAGATCAATGATGAGCGTCTACACTCGAATGGACCTGTACCACACTAATTTCTCCGTACCTTTTTCCTTGACCCTTTTCACCGTTTAGGCTCTGTCCTTAGTCCATGGACTCTTAAAAGGAGGGAGGAAAAAGACTCCGTGCCCGTGAATTTCTATGCGCGCCCATACGTAGCCTATCAAATAACGACAGCACGAGGGTCATGGTTCATGGACTCATGTTGTTGCTCAATCTGAGGGCAGCTGGGTGATGTATGTAAACTCAACTAACCAAAGTATCGTGCGTATGGTGTGGAAATGAGGTACATCGCACTTTGTCAAGTGCTTCATAATGGATGATGAGTTTGATAATCTATTCGGATAAGATTACGCAGTTAGGTTTTGGTGCATAAAACAACTATGGACCCTGCTACATCGAGGTCAGCCTCGATATAGGCTATAGCGAGGTCACTTTCCGACAGCCGGACAGCCCAAGTCTGGTCTCCTCCCTAATGTCGCGACTCCCGACCCAATGATGTACTGGCGTGTAGATCTTTTCTTCCTCTAGCTCGTGAAGCAAAACGAGAAGAGCTTTTCTTCTCTAGCTCCTGAAGCAGCACGAGTAGAGTTTTTCTTGCTCTAGCTCCTGAAGGAAAACGATTATACGGTCCCTGTGCAGAAACTTTGTGCATGCACAAAGCAACGACCAAGTGACCAACACATGACTAAACAAATGGAAAATTGCATCCATCACAATAATCATAAATTACATCTAGCACTAGAACATGAATTTAACAACATCCACTGAAAGCATGAGTACATTAAAAATAATCCAACGAAGGATATAAATTCCAATAAAATTACATCCAACACTAGGGCGTGAACATATAAAATTGCATCATTCATAAGCCAAAAAATACATCAAACAGAGGATGTAAAGGCCGATAAAGTTACATCCAACACCAGGGCGTGAACATATAAAATTGCATCATTCATAAGCCGCAAAATACATGTAAAAGCCGATAAGATTACATCCAACAATAGGGTATGACCATATAAAATTGCATCCATCAGAAGCCAAAAAAGACATCCAACAAAGGATGTAAAAGCCGATAAAATTACATCCAACACTAGGGTGTGAACTTATAAAATTGCATCCATCAAAAGCGGGCGAAGTCAGATCCGAGCAATAAAAAATGCACCTCTTGGTCCCATCCCGCGCACTAAATACCGCCCCCTGCTAAACCGAAAAGCACATCCTCTCCCTTCCGTCCGGCTGTCCGCCCCCGCTACGTCCCAGGCATGTGATCCATCCCTGGAGAACTACATCCCCAAGGTGCAGATAGCCTCTGATCCATCTGAGAGAGAGTTACACACCCAAGTGCAATTAGCTTGCAGCTACATCCCCGAGGTGCAGTTCATTGTTTTTTTGTCACAAACTTCCTTGAGCTTACCTTTGCCCCCTTCCACTCATACAAAATTAAATGAAATCGCAAGCTATAATATTACATCTGCATTCATATCCCACCTACTGATTTATTCATGTACTAATAAAAAAGAAAATGACATGCTACAAAATTACATCTGCATAAATGTTCCATCCACTGATTAATCAATTGCTAACAGAGAAAATACATGCTATGACAATACATCCACTTCATGTTCCATCTGCTGATTAATCATCTCGTGAAAAATAGAAAAATACAATGCGATAAAATTACATCTATTTCATGTTCCAACTACTTACTAATCATCTATTAAAATTAAAAAATACCATGCTAGAAATTACAGTACTAAAACAAAATAAAACCATGCTACAAAATTACATCTACTTCGTGTTCCAACTACTTATTAATCATCTACTAAAAGTAGAGAAATACCATTCCAGAAATTACATCTACTTCATATTCCATCTACTAATTACTCATGTACTAAAACAAAAGAAATCCATGCTACTCCCTCTAATCCGTTATAAGTGACGTCGGGAATGAACTGAACAAGAGCCACTTCTTATACAACCTACGATATTTAATTGGGATCGGAGGAAGTATAAAATTACATCTACTTCGTGTTCCAACTACTTATTAATCATCTACTAAAAGTTCAGAAACTACCATTCCAGAAATTACATCTACTTCATATTCCATCTACTAATTACTCATGTACTAAAACAAAAGAAAACCGTGCTATAAAATTACATCTAGTTCATGTTCCAACTACTTATTAATCATCTACTAAAAATCAGAAAATTCCATTCTAGAAGTTACATCTACTTTATATTCCATTTACTAATTAGTCATGTACTAAAACAGAAGAAAACCATGCAATAAAATTAGAACTAACATATATTCCATCTACTGAATACTCATTAGACAGGACCAAGCAACGCACAGCAAAAAAAGTCCATGCCCAAAAACTACATCTACAAAAGACTTTGTCGTCATGGAAATCTATAAAAAAAATACTTCACGCCATAAAATTACATCCACATAAACTCTCAATGTATTACATCGTGCATTTAATTGTGGCAGATGTACCATCATATATGAACTTGTAAAAAATACCCCAAATAATAAATTACATCTAAACGAGGAGAGCAGAACCCTTAAGACTTACATCTAATCTCGGTTGCAAGGAAAACAACTCGGTAATCTACATCTAAACACACAAAAATACCTAGGATGCAACTTGTTACAGGGACGCATGCTAATGAAAGCATGAAACAATAGTAAACCCTATCAGGAACAACTCACCTGTACCCGTCGTTGGTCATACAGAAGCACCGCCCGCCAGACGGTCGGAGAAACTGGATGGCGCACAAGCCGCGGAGATGAGTTGTTCAACTACACAACAAACCACACACGGAAGAGAAAAGGGAGAGGATACATGAAAATTCAGCAACGGAGAAACACAGCTCTATCGAGAGAAAAAAAAATAGTGAAATACCATGAGATGGGATTATCCGTCGAAATCGACCGCCGGCAACGATGAAACTGTCAGTAGAACCCCCACAGCGGGGCGGTAGATGCAGATGGAGACGCTTCCCAGCAAGCACCCCAATGGACGGAGCTTGTGCGCGGCCGCAGGAGGAACACGAGTTCGCCGGCGAACTCCCCCGTTCGCCCGTGGCGAATCAGTCGTGGTGGGCGAGAGCAGAGGAAGGGATGAGGCAATGAATGGGGAACGGGAGGAAATGCCCGGGCGAAAGGTAAGGACACATAACGCTTCCGAAAGCGACGACAGTTTGCACTATGTGTCCCCGGACGTGTTACACCGAAAAGCAACCGCAGCGCGCGGACCGTTCAATCAAGATCGCACGGCGCGGAACAGCGACCTCGCGTTTCGCTAGAACGAGGTCAGTTGTTTAATAGAAATTGCGAACAACTATACCTGGGGCTTAGACCGTCTGATTTCGAAAAAGAGTGTCCCCACCCAGCGCCGGCCCTGAGATTTTCGGGCCCTGACCAAAACTGAAACGTGTGGCCCTTATTATGGACAACATAAAAATAATAACAAAAATACATATAAAAGATATTATTACGATCGGGGCCTCGACAATTGGAATCGACGGACTGGCAATTGACATTAGAAGGAATTTAGGAGAGAATTTGGAGAATAGAGATCGTCAGCGCGTCTCACACAACAACAAAATTAGTGTAAAATATTTACCTTGACGACATGGGGAATTGGGGATTCGCCTCGATAAAACTAGCGAACTGTAGCGGCAGTGACCTGGAACCGATCTGCAGACTACAGATGCTGCGCAATTCACCTCGACGGAAACGAACCAGACGAACAGGCGGAACCGAGCGAGACGAACAAACGGAAATGAAACAAGCGGAGCTAGACGAATCGTCGTGATCTAAACGAGCTAGGCGGAAGGAAGCAGGCTGGGTGCTGTGCGATGTGTTAACGGCCGGGCGATGTGACCACGTCTCTAAAGCCGAACCATTTTTCTTTTTCTGATTTTCTCGTGCTGGGCATTGGCATCTTAAGTATAATACCTATAATACTAGTAGTACAACGTAGTTGGAGTGGGCCCCCTGGACTTTGGGGGGCCGGATCGGTCATCCCCCTCGCCACCCCTCAGGGCCGGCCCTGTCCCCACCTCTACATCAAAGCGATGCATATATTAAGATTTATTGTATTGATTCAACATGTTTCGAGTCTACATATAGAGTATAGATGCTGAAGTTTGGTCCCGACATGTCCATGCATATTCCGCAGTTACCTTTTGTTTTTATGGCTTTAAGTTGTGAGGACTGCCAAACCAATTATGTGACCTAATTACCGTATCTGAAAGTTATTACCGTCTATTTGCGGCCGACATATCCGGTGCATATGCCAGTGGCGGCAAAAGACAAAGAACTAGTGTCAGTCCCAATGGTAGGTGATCAGCTCAACCACTGCAGATGTGTACGTGTTTGATAATTAGGCAAGTTTATAAATAATTTCAAAATATAAATCCTGATGAAAACATCTACCATCGTGTGTAACTCGGACATACTAGATGAATTACATAACACGATAAACAAAAACATGTATCAAAATATATTTAGCCAGTAGACTGAAAGTTGTTGCTCGTACTGGTCGGATGTGGACGAACTAGGCGTAGCCGATGCTGTGGTGATGTTGTTGATGACAGTGTTGACGAAAACCGGTCAACATTAACGTCGTTGAAGATGGCGGTAAGTAGCACCGCCAACTTAAACAAAAGGCGACCCATGTATCAAAAAGATTTTTGTCATGAGAGTTTTTATGTTCTATGTTGAAGAATATTACTTTGGTTATTTTTCTGGATTTATTTGAGTGTTTTAGAAACCCTTAACCTCAAAATATTCAAAAATGACATAAAGTTGCCAAATAGGTCTATATACATTTGTTAAAAAATTAAAATTTTAAATTGTTGTGGAAAAGGGTCCTACATATATATATATAAAATGGTTATTTAATTTTTATAAATTTGAGGAATTTGTTTTGAATCAATTTGGAGACCTAAAACAAAAGTTAGAAGCTGAAAAATAAAATGGAAAAGATCAAAAAATCTAATATGTGGGGCTTCCCTAAGTCATATTGAACCTCGAGCTCGACACCGTCACTTCTATCCCAAATCTTTGCCTGTTGTCACGGTTGAAAGCCCAGGTCAATGCCCCGGGCCCGCCTATTAAAAGCCCCTGAGCCCTCTTATGTTTCTCCTCTCGCTCTGTCTCGAATTCTACAAGATCCATCCACAATCCCTTGTCAGATTTTCCTAAGCCGTCGTCGTTTCGAGGATGCTCCCGACCACTTTTTAGTTTATGCTCTTCCCCTTGACCTGGCACACCTCTTGAGTGCTTCGCCTTTCGTCTTTTTGCAGCATAGCAACGTCCACGACGATCCCCAACGCCGCCGTCGTCTACCGTCGTTTGTAGTCATCATAGGAGACCCCTGTGGGAAGCATCGACTAGTCTAGCGACTCTCGTTTTGCCGTGCCACACTCAGAACCCTCATCACAGCATTCGGGGAACCACTAGGACGACAAAAAACAAGCTCGGCTGAGACCGTGGCCATCACGCATCCATTTGCCGGTGACCACAACACCTCCGGGGTAAACCCTATATCCATGGCCGTCTGATCTAATTCCCACCGCCATGACATGAAGAGGTATCAGCAGATATCGATCATTAGATCTAGATCCAATTACTCACATCAGAGCCAGCCGATCATGAGCCGAGCGGCCCGAGCCAAGATGATCTGAGACGCGAGCCTGGCCAATCATTGCCAGCCACATGTCCTTGTATTTTCTCGAGTTAAATCCCGAATAGAACTTAACTCGTAGTTGTAGAAAAGTTCCTAAACCCTAGAACCTTCACAACTTTTAACCCATATGTCCAAATTTAACAAATAATATGTCTCTGGAATCCTTCAGACATGTATTACCTCCGTTCTTGAGAGTAAGGCATTTTTTTTCAAAAGTCAAATAAGGTAAACTTTGACCAAGTTTTTAGGAAAAGCGTTATGGTCTACAATGCGAAATCAATACCGTTAGATACATAATGAAACATATTTTCATATAATATTATATTTGTTGATATTTTCTAGAAACTTGGTCAAAGTTTACCTTGCTTGACTTTGACAAAAATGCGCTTTACTTACAAGAACAGAGGGAGTAGGATGTTTCAGAACTATTAGGTTTATATTTTGCCTAGTTTAAATTTATTCAAATTTAAATTGATTGATGCGAGTAAATTTGACATAGAGTTAAATCCGTAAGTCTAGAAATTGTAAATAAAATATTTCTAGAAACGGTATAATATGTAGAATATCATCCCGCTGATATATTTATTTTTTGGGTAAATAAAAATATATAATACTCAAAGACTCGGCTTGAGTATTTTTAATATAGTTTAATTCTATAAAAAAATTAAATTGATTATTTTTTGCAAACGGTCACATATATTTACCTGTGACCAGAGAAACTAAAACCAAAATTTGTTAAGTCCATTGGCTTAAAATGTAATAACGTCTTTAACCAAAATTTTATTGGTGACTGATGCATGTAAAATGCATACATGAACTTTGCTCTATAACACTTGTTTTCCATTCATATTTGCATCATATAAGGGGTATATTACTGCTATTTAATGATTTTCGGTAATTAATAGTGATTTCCCCTTTTTATGGAATTAATCCTGCGCAGGCAGAAAACCCCCTATTTCTTTCCTTATTTGTTTCAGGGCCTTAACGACGTCAT
This sequence comes from Puccinellia tenuiflora, assembly GCA_012064385.1. Taxonomy (NCBI): domain Eukaryota; kingdom Viridiplantae; phylum Streptophyta; class Magnoliopsida; order Poales; family Poaceae; genus Puccinellia; species Puccinellia tenuiflora. Next base: position 123,870 of record QRDG01000511.1, read on the forward strand.
AATGAGCCGAAAATTTACGGGGATTATTATTTTAGAAGGAGGAAGACCTAGCAGCGAAAGAAGCAAGCGAACGGAGGCCGGAGGGGCAAAAGGGGGTGCCCCACACGGCCAGGTACAGGGGCCACGTGGGCCCACCTCTTTTGGCCCTCGTGGCCCCGTTTGCGTCGATCCTTCGCCCTGAAGCATCCCCGTGACCTAAAAACGCCTATATAAAGAGCCCCCCGATGTTTTTTGGAGAGAGAGCCGCCACACGAGAGAAACAAGAAATAGAGACCAGGAGGCTGCAGATTGAAGGGGGGAAACTCCGGCGGAGCGCTGTCGGAGAGGTCTCCTTCTTCTCCATCGGCATCTCCACCATCTCCATGATGAAGAGGGAGTAGTCCACCTCTGGACTATGGGTTTGTGGTAGTAGCATATGTATATCTCTCTCTCTTGAGCTTCACTAATTAGCACCGTATGAGATGCTGAACGTGATAACGGTCATCGTTGTATTACCTTTGTGGTGGATCTTTTTATGAGTTAATATATGTTGAGATTGCAATGTTTATTTCAGTTATGAAAGTAGATGCATATTATGTACCCCGTTCTTGTATCCTTGTTTTGATCAAGCATGTTTATGAGAGCGTGTGAGGGGGAACGTGTGCATTAGTTGGAGTAATGGGGGTGGTGATGTGATAACCTGACAACTTAATATCGCGATCCATTGGGTGTTTACCTTACTTTGTTGCCTCACTAGGGATAAACCAAAATACCATGTTGCAAGGTATGAGGAGTGACAAACACTAGTGGAGACTGGACCTATTGTCCCGGGCCGTGAGGGTCTTTTGTCGCGGTTGGCCAACCGCGACAGCGGAGGCGGGACTAAAGGTCCAACCATTAGTCGCGGACCTGTCATCAGCCGGGACAAATGGTCCTCATCCTGGGTGTGCTAGGGGGCAGAACCTTTAGTCGCGGTTCGTATAACGGGCCGCGACTAATTGTTAGGGTTTAGGGTTTACTAATTCTCTGCCGCGGCAGAAATTTGGGCATTTTCTGTGCCGTGGCAGAGAATTCATTTTGTTTTATTTTATTCATTTATTTTCTTTTCTTCATTTCAAAATAGTTTTCGTATATTTCTACGCTATCACATACAGTACACTAGTAGAAAAAGGGGCATTGGTCCCGGTTCCAAAGGGGCATTGGTCCCGATTCATACATAGAAACATAAGCCCACACGTCGAGATCACGTTCAAGTTACTAGACCGACATCACGTTTCTCACACGTCCAGATCACGTCAATTACATTGGAGGCAAAAAATAATTGCTTCTGTGATAAAATTCTCTAGTTTTCTTCAGGACCTCCGAGTTCAAAAATCCCGCCAATTCCTCTTGAATTGCTTTTAGGCGCTTCGCTGGTATGAGCAGGTCCCGCATTCGCTCCATCTAGATCAATATGAATATGTGAGTTGTTTATAACTGTATATATGAAATCATAATAAAATAATTTATGAATGGAACTCAACACAATATGGTAATAAAAAATTGCGCAGAGTGTATATATACATAAGCTGTTCTTTGTTCTGTATTCCGCTCACTGACAAAAGAGCGTATGTACTCAAAAACGTAGTATGCACATAAATTTGTCCCCTGTTGCTGCCTCTCACACCACTTTACAGAAAATAGAATTTAATCAAATAATAATCAAGCATGATAATGGTATTGAAACTACAATTAAAGAGTTGTGCGGACCTATATATATAGTACTACTTACCTTGGTGGTATAAAAATACAACTTCGGTTTCCATTCCCCTGGAACCTTCACGATGAACCGTTTCCAAACCCTGGCCGCCAAAAGAAAATGATTAAAGGAGTTATTAATTACTTAATATCAGAAAATGAATGAAAGAGGACGATATAGAGCGATAATGATTAAAATTACCTCTGGAGCATATCTTGCAAGCTTTGGTACTCTTCCATGTTTTTCCTTAACGAGTCCATGACTTGAACGACTCCTTGGTCAACTCTAATGATTAGCAGAATCCAGTGGGAACTGCGCACGTTTATATGTCCATAACTCATCGATTACATTAAACATGGAGTAAGCAAAATAGAATGTGTAGAAGGTACAGTAACACTCACTGGAAGACGTAAGGAAAAAGTATTTCTTCGCAAGTATTTAGTTTCACTAACCACCGGAACAAGTTATTCTCTGTGTCCTCGGGATGGTTATTTACGGTCACTTCATTAATATAATATGGGTCAATGAACCCGATGTCATAGATGCGGCGTTCCCTGCATTCGACAATCTTCATTCTACAGTACAAAAAAATATAGTGAGATAATTACAGGCAACGAACGAGCAGAGCTAGAGACTTAATTAAATTGCAGAAATAAATCACTTACAAACAATAGCAACTGACGAGGGATTTGTCGAGGGAGTCTTGATTGAATAACTGAAAAATTTCAGAAAACGGAATATACATCGCGTCATCCGTGAAGTAATGCTCTTTCTTATATGACACCCAGAAGTGCTCATGCCCGGCCGCTACGGCTTTCTCGTACCACAGATGCAATCGACGCAATTGTGTTGTTAGCATATAACGGCACAACTTCATCCACCCCGACACGAGCATAGCCAGGTGGAATCCCTCCGAGATGGTAGCTTGCTCCAGCTGGATTAGGTAAAGCATAGCCGACCGCCACCTTGAAAGACACGTTCTTCATTGACATGTGTAGCTCACAGTCTGTCTTCTCCGTGATATCATCCACGGGGTAGTGAGCCGCCGACGGTTGGAATTCAGAATTTTCTACATTCGTGGAACCCACGCTGCTTTTCCACTAATCAGATGGGGCGGCTTCAACATGACCTTCTAGCTGCAGCTGAGATGCCTTTTGCTTACTAATTGAGTCTAGTTGCTCCTGCTGCTGCTGCACCTTGCGTTCCAGTGCTGATAACCGGTCAGACTCCTTCTTCTTTTTTCTCTGACGGCTTCTATAAGTATGAGCGTCTTCCAGAAAACCTTGCTTCAAGGTGACACCGGCTCCATAGCCTCGTAATCGTCCAACGTGTTCAGGATTCCCGAGTGCTAGTGACAGCTCGTCATTCTCTCTGTCGACCACGTACTCTCCCCTTCGAACTTTATCTATTGCGTCCACGAGTTGTTTGGTTATATACTCAATTTTTTCCTTCCATTTTCCCTGAGCAACAATCAACCCTGTCTGTGGGTCCAACCCTGCCCCATGCGCGAACAACCAAAACTTGGACCTCTCGGGCCAGTCATGTGTCTGTGGAATGATCCCGTTATCAAGCAGTCGTGCTTCCAAGGCTTCCCACTTAGGCACGGCAGCCCTGTAGCCACCTACCCCCAAACGGTGGTGATATTCCTTCTCGCAGTATTTAACTTATTCTGAACCGATCGGGCCACAGCGGCCTCCGATTTTCTTTGCTCCACAAATGTGGGCCACTGCTGTTGTATCTTCACTAGTGGTCCAGTGAAAACTGGATCTTTCTTCTCCGCCTTTAGATAAGCTTTCCATAAGTTTTTCTTCCAGGTCCGAAATTGTTCGGCCATCTTACTAAGAGACCACTCCTTCACTTTTGTCTACAAGTGCTCGGGTAGATCTGGCGGTAGGCTGACCTTTGTCAAGAGCGTGTCCCAACACAATTTTTTTAGTCCCTCGTCGACATAAGTAGTTGGGTTGTTTTCATCCTTCGGCTGAATCCATTCTTCAAGGTTGATCGGGACAATGTCCCTGACAATAACCCCACATTGATTAATGTATTTGCGGCGGCAATCTATGGGTTCCAAAGGTTCGCCACTAGCACTAACTTGGTCGATCACTATCCTACGACCCTCCTTCAACGGCTTCGTCGGGCCTCGTTTCGGCACTGCTGTAGATTTGCTCGATCCGGAGGGCTAAAAGAAAAAATGGTTCGTTAATAACTGCAATACAACTCAAATAATACATCTAGTGTGATCGATGTATAGAGGCTTAATATACCTCGTCGGAGTTTGTTAAGGGCACTTCCTCCTCTCTACAAATTTCTTCTTCGTCAACTCCCTCACCGGATTCGTTCAGAAATTGGGAGCCGTGATCTTCTGCAGTTACGGCATCTTCTTCACCGACAGGCGCGGCCGCACGTCCTGCTATAATCTGAAGCATTCGCATTTCGCACTCCTCGTCTCTGCCGGCGACGTCCGGACAAGTTAGATCCATCTGCTCTGCACGCTCCTCGTCTCTGCCGAAGGCGTTCGGAAATTTGGATCCATAGCTCAATGTCCCTGCAATCAATTTTGTAAAAAGAATATGAATATCAAAATTTGCATCTAACACTATTTGTGAATGCAAAATTATAGCAACTACTTAACAATGTTAGCATTAGCAGAATAATTGTAATAACATTTGAAGAAAATTTGAATGTTTGCTATCAAAATTTGAATGTTGCTATCAAAATTTGAATGTTTGCTATCAAATTTGAATGTTTGCTATCACAATTTGCTATGCCACGAACTTTTCAACTTTGCAACTTTCCTAACAAAAATTTTCCAGCCACGAACCTAAATACTCACCTAGCCTAAATTACACTAACCTAAATACTCACCTAGCCTAAATTTTTCTAACCTAAAATTACACTAACTTAAATATTCACCTAGCCTAAATTACACTAACCTAAATTTTCACTTAGCCCAAGTTAAACAAACCTAAAATTCTACAAAATTTTCCTAAAAATTAGAGGAGGAGAGAGGGAGGAGAGGAACCGTACCTTGCAAGGATACCAATTGGGAGGGGATCGGCGGCGGCCCGTGGAAGGGGAGGCGACGGAGACACGGCGGCGGTGGCTCGTGGGAGGGGAGGACACGGATCGAGTCGCGGCCGATGTACAGAGGAGGAGGCCGGGCGGGGCAGCTCGAGAGGCAGGGGAGGAGGCCGGGCGGCGCAGCCCGCGGCCGATGTAGAGGAGCAGACCGGCGGCGCGGGCGTTGGACGGCGTGGGCGCGGCGCGGGCGGGCGGGGCGACGGCGGCGACAGAGGCGGCTTCGAAAAAACGGCGGGGGCGAAACTTGTGAAATTTTGGGGCGGAAGGAACCAAATCGACGAGGAACGGACCTTTGGTCCCGGTTCCAAGCACGAACCAGAACCAAAGACCCTTTGGTCGCGGTTGGTAACACCAACCGGGACCAAAGGTCTGTCCGGGCCGCGAAATATTGCGCGCGAAGCCCAGCGGGCCTTTGGTCCCGGTTGGTGTTAAGAACCGGGACCAATGGTCTTTTTTTTCTTATTTCTAGTTTCTTTTTCCTGTTTTCTTTTTTGTTTCTTTTATATACTTTGTTTTCTTTTTTTAAATATATGAATTTTTACATGCTTTTGGAATTGTTTTTTTCTAGTTTATTTTAAAATGTTCCAATATTTGAAATTCATTATCTTTTTATTATTTAAAAATTCATATATTTTTATAGTTTCATTTAATTATTTGAAAATCATGTTATAAATTCAATATCTTTTCATCTGTTTATCAGAAAAATGCAATTAAAATATCAATATTCATTAATTAAACTTATATATTCATTGAAGTCCGAAGGAGGCGGGCCGTCCCCCTCATACCTGGCGAGACCCAATATTTGCATACATATGCATGAATATCACACACATCTCCGGAAGTTGATAGTTTAGGTCGCAAGTTTTCAAAAGCAAGTAGTAACCTAAACTACGAAGACAAGAGAACTGCAATGGCGATCACAGACTCTGAAACTAACTTCGACCGGTTCCTGAGCCGCGGGGTGCTGAGCCGCCGGCGCTGCGCATCCAAAGAGAAGGAACCCTCACAGGGTCATAGCTCACGTGAGAAGGAACCCTCTGAAGAAACGACCACCTACTGTCATACTGCCTATCCAATAGATACATGTAGCGACGGACATGCTCATCCTCCTCCCTGATACGGCGACGTACCACCTCCTCGGGGGCCGGCTCCCTCTGCACCGAGCGTGGCCCACGCGACTGCCACCACAAAAGATCCGGGTCGACGACGTCACCCGGATTCCTCACCAAGCTGCGCGTCCCGGAAGGTAGCACCTCCCAGTGCCAGCCCGGTGGAGCCCAGTCCCGCACATCGCCCCTCTGGTCCAACATGGACATCGTCGCCGACCCCTAAGTCAAAATTTTGTTACAATGGAAGAGTGATGAGGTTGCAGATATGAGTTTAGATGTGATATGGCAATGGCGGCCAAGCCTACATATATATAGTGAGAAATTACGGGAAGACGAAGGCGGGAAGCGGTGGAAGAAGCACACGGATCGTGTGTTTCCTTCGAGCACTTGTGGGCCGTTGGATCGGAAGCACACGGATCGTGTGTTTCCTTCGAGCGCTTGTGAGCCGTTGGATCAGGGCCTTTATTACCGGTTCGTGTTACCAACCGGGACTAAAGAAGCACACGGATCGTGTGTTTCTTTCAAGCGCTTGTGAGCCGTTGGATCTGGGGTGTGTTTCTTTATAGCGCTTGTGAGCCGTTGGATCAAAAGCACACGGATCGTGTGTTTCCTTCGAGCGCTTGTGAGCTGTTGGATCAGGGCCTTTAGTACCGGTTCGTGTTACCAACCGGGACTAAAGAAGCACATGGATCGTGTGTTTCTTTCAAGCGCTTGTGAGCCGTTGGATCTGGGGTGTGTTTCTTTTGAGGGCTTATGAGCTGTTGGATCTGCACTCCCACCTCATCCACAGGTACACCTTTTCATCGCCTATAAATAGCGACGTCCCTGTAGCAAAACGGCACACAACGAGCGTCTACCTTTGCCACCGAACCCAATGGTTGGATTTAGCCTACCCGCTGGCATGTTCCCTAACACAAGCCCTCGGGTAGGTTGAATCCAACCACTGGATTAGGGTGACACAATGATGAATTGCCTAGGAGGTGGGAGTGGTGGTGGTGGAAGTGGTAGCCATGCCCCTCGGTCGGATCCAAGCAGCTCCAAGGCTCTCTGATGATCTACAACATTCCCAACACTTTTTGGGACGGTCGTTAGATCATCAGAGACGTCTTGGGGCTGTTTGGATCGAAGGTCGATTTGCTGCTCACGACGACGCGAGACGGATGCGCAAGCTTCCGGATGGGCAAAACCAGTGTTGGATCAGCCACATGACCCTATATGCAAATCATTCGGATTCCCGTCATACAGCCCAACGGTGCATTTGATATGCAGGCACTCACGAGCCACCGTTGGGCTGTATGACGGGGAAACCGTGTGCATTTGATAAAAGGTTTAATACATTAATTATTACTTGCGGCTGCTTGGATCGAAGGTCGATTTGCTGCTCACTTCACAGCCCTCAACAAAATACTTGCGACTGTTCTATCTACAAAATACTTCAGTTCATCGACCGAATACAAATCATTCGGATTCCCGTCATACAGCCCAACGGTACTCACAAGCCACCGTTGGGCTGTATGACGGGGAAACCGTGTGTAATTGTAATGCATAGTCCTCATAAAACATACATTAATTGAAACTAACATACAACTATCTAAATAATTTAAATCCAACACCAAATGCGATCAAAATCGCAACTAAGGTAACTACTGAACCAACAACATAATGGTACCAAGCCTCCTGACTAATGGCATATTTTCTAATCTTTTTAATCTTCAAGCGCATTGCATCCATCTTGATCTCATGGGCATGTGCGACGTCGGCAAGCTTCAACTCGTGTTCATCGATGATGTCGGCAAGCTTCAACTCCAATTTCATCTTCTCTTCTAGGCATTGCAGACGAAGATCTTCACTTCTTTCCAATTTTGCTTTCAAATCATTGTTTTCTTTTACAAAAAACTCGACAATAGGGTCGGTTGGAATTTCCGGTTCAACTACCTCCTAGATAAAAGTGTCTATGTCAAGTTGGTAGGTATAGTTGTTATAAACACGAAATGAAACAAATAGTTATGAAAATATACCACATCCGAATCATAGACCGGACGAGGGGCGACGGGGGCGGATATCAAAACCATGACACTATAGATATAAAAAAACATAAGAAAAGTATACAAGAAATAAATATGCTTTTAAATCATACAAATCATTTTTCTTAAAATAGAAGATAAAGAAAAAAGGCTCACCGAGGTGGTGCCGGTGACGAGACGATGCGGGCTATCGACGACGGTGAGGACGGGACGACACTAAAATCCACAAATAATAAATTAATTTGAGCTCAAAATGCATATAAAAAAATTACTCTCTAGCTTAGGCATTTCATCAAACACCTTGCTAGCAACACAAAAAATAAAATGAGCTAAAATGAGCTAAAGTTGCAACTTCGGAGGAAAGGATGATGTTGCTAACCCTTGAATAGATGGGTGCCTTCAATGCTCACAAATGGAGTAGAAAAATGGGCATTTACTTGAGTGAGTGAGAGGAAATGGAGGAGAAATAAGTGATGAACTCGAGCTCAAAAAATGGTGGTGGCCTCGGGTGGAAGAAGATATATGTGCAGGGAAGACCTTTGATCCCGGTTCGGGTCACAAGCATTTGTCGCGGCTCGTATACCAGGCCGCGACTAATGCTCGTGGCAGAAATTTGGGCAGTTTTCTTTGCCGCGCAGAGAATTCATTTTCTTTTCTTTTATTTATTTATTTTCTTCATTTCAAAATAGTTTTCGTATATTTAGACACTACCACACATACAGTACGCTTTTGCATAAATATTAATGATTAAGTAATAATAATTGTTAACAAATAATAATCGTTGATCCACTTGGGCAAATTCAACAAATTTGTAGTCATTTAAATCCTTAGAATGTGTAGAACACTTTATAATAAAAAAAATTCATACGAGCACAAACTTGCTATTGCTGAATATTCGTACGGACCAGAGATAATTATCAATATAAAGGGAAAACAAGTGCTAAATAAATCCAAAGATCACACAACTTTTTATAATTTCAATCAAACGTCTCACATATGACAATTATTGTTGAGACGATCTAGATCGACACATTGAGACATACGCACATACCACCGAGACACCTCCTAGCAATCTCGTAGCCTAGGCGAGCGTCCAGAGCGGCATACTTGATGCGATAAAAGCTCAATGGAAAGTTGCCCCAACCTCTCGTGAGGTCCTCTTCTTCCTCCTTTTTCTTCTCGTCCTCCTTCTTCTTCTTCTTCTTCTTCTTGTTGTTGATCTTCTTCTTCTTCTGAAGCGTTGTGCCAATAGTAAAATTGGCTAGAGCATAGAGACTCGGAAGATTAGGGTACGTTGGGTTAGGGTGAACGGCCCGCTGGAGGTCGACGGCGGACGGAATATGAATTCCGTAAGGCTCCAGCATACGTTGATCGTTGTTGATAGCCGCGCCGCAGAATTTGATGGTTTTGTCCATCAAGAAGTCCTTGAGGGCCTGCGGCACCCGATCAGCGTAGCAAATATGGAACACCAACGTGTCGGTCTCCACGGAGAGTTGCAGGACGGCGGCATGCTGCCTCTCCTTGGGTGCGGCGTCGGTGAACTCGCAGTCGAGGCCCACGATCTTCTTCGGTGCGGCGTCGAGGTAGCGCCTCTTGACGTCGCGGATCCATCTCTCCACGGTTGATGCACGGAGAGTGACCACGACCTTGAAGTTCATGTTGACGGCGTCGTCCTTGTAGTGGAACACCTGGGATCGAGGTGGGCGCGCAAGTGGCTCCATGGCGCGCGGCAGCGATTCGAGAGAGGATTTTTGAGTAGAGATTAGAGAGAGGAGATGGTGCATTTGGCAAATGGCACTGTAACTCTCTATATAGAGCTAGCAGGGGAGATGAGGAGGCTGGCGCGCCGTGGTAATTAATCGGGCGTGTTTTAACTTCCAAATTCCTAAGCGTTTTGATCAACTTCCAAAGACATTAATCGTTCTCTTCATTCCCCGTGTGATCAACGACTGGCGGCGGGAACTCAAAGGGTTCAAAATACACGAACCGTCGCGGTGCGCGGATTCTAGTCCCGGTTCGAGATACGAGCCGGGAGAAAAGGGGGGCACCTCCTCGCAGCGGGACCGCAGGCATCTTTTGTCCCGGTTCGTATACCAAGCCGCGACAAATGGTTCCTAACGAACCGGGACAAATGATTCGCCGATTTTGGGGCGACGTGGCCGCATTTGTAGTCGCGGGTCGATACACGTCCGTGACTAAAGGCCCGGGCGAAAGGCCTATTTTCTACTAGTGAAACCTCTACCTATGACTAGATCTAGCATGTTCTTATTTTCACTTCATGTCATTAATCTTAAGGCTATACTCTGAGTCATCTTAATTACTGAGGTGTTATGATTTAGTTCGCATCTTGGTGGAGTATAAGTGAGACTAATAATCAAAAGGTCTCTATGTTAGACGTGATGCCCATATAATTAGTAACATGTCATTAAACTTGTTTGCAATCTCATATGTTAATCCTATGTCTACTTATTTGCCACACTATATTAAAGAGAGAGTGCATGTGTGAAACCATGAATCCCGGTCCATTTTTAATCATAAGAAACAACTTTCCAACCACTTTTAAGAATTTTCTACATTCAGCCATTTTAAAATCAGAAAATACAAAAACACTTTTATTCATTGCATACACATATAAAACCCCCAAAAATATCATCCATCATCATTACTATCATCCTTGCATTACTACTTACCACCATTGCATATTTATTTACTGTTTTGCATTCATTATTATCTTAATATCATTCTCACACCTTGTGCTTGACAACCACTTGGTGAGGTTGAGGGCACAAAGCAATCTACTTTGTTTGCAGAAAATCTAGAGAAGGAGAAGCAGATAAAATCCCCACTACTGATTCCCCGAGAGTTCGATATTAAACCCTCGAGTCACCCTCGTGGGGAAAAAACTTCCACTTCTACATACTCTGCACTTGGAGGCTCAACCTATCCCATATATTATTTTCCTTTTAGGGTATCAAGAGTGCTTGTTGGCGTAGTTGAGGGAGAAACACTCTCATCAATTCCGTCATCACGTGTTTTTTCTGGCGCCGTTGCCGGGGAATCATAGCTGGAAGGTTTTATCCAACGATATCACAACAAAGTCAACTTCATCACCAACTTGTGCGAACACCTAAGCTTGGAGAGGTTGCACCTACGTGAGCATCATCTTGTCCATCTTTACCTTCAAGCATTTTATTTTGTTTTGTTATTGTCTTGCATATCATTTTTAGATTTTGGTTTGCATTTTTTATTTTCAGTTTTGCATTTTGTTTTGCATTAGTTAATTCGGTTTGCATTATTTAGTGTCATTTTATTTTCAGTTTTGCATAAAAAATTAAAAACACATAAAAACTTGCTAAAATGGGTGATAGGACTAAGTTGTGTGACTACACAAATACTCCAAACGATTAATTTATTGCTAAACCTATTACCACACCTGAGATACAAGATGATAGTTCTAGAGCAAGTTATGACTTACTACACTTGATAACTAATAAACAATTTGGTGATAAAAGAATAGAAGACTGTCTTGATCATCTGAATAATTTTATCAGTATTTGTTCTGCACTAAACCTCAAGGAACCTGATATTGTGATGCCAAAATTATTTTCTCTTTCATTAAAAGGAGAGGCAAGAGAATGGATACGTTCACTACCACCTGCTACAACCAAGACCTTGAGGGAATTAGAAAAATCTTTCATTAGAAAAATTGTCCCTCTTTTAAAGATTGGCTACATAAAAACAAACTGACCAATTCTATGGACAATGAGCAAGAAACTAGAAGTGAGGAAGTACCCCCTATTAAAAAACAAGTTTGCGTCAAAAAGGAAAAGAAAGTTAAAGATCCTTTGCTTGATTTAGAGAATTGTACCTTGCATGAATTCATATCTATCTTACAAAAATTTACAAGTGATCCTTCTATTGATGTTAACCAATCTGGTTTTGGTTCCTATATTGCTAATCATGTCTTGAAAGAAAAAATGCTAGATACAATCAAGAAGCTATGATACCACCTAAGCTTGGGGATATATGGATCCCCTAAGGTGCTGGTAACTATTGGAAAAGAGACACACCATGCCATACTTGATCTAGGATCTAGTGTCTCTATTTTATCTAAAGAATTATATGAAGTACTTGAATTAAAGAATCTTGAAAAATGCTCTGTTGAACTTGCACTTGCTGATAATACCATTAAACGTGCTTTAGGAAAGGTAAGTGATGTTATGGTAGAGTTACATATGATTTTTGTACCTGTGGATTTTCTAATCATGGATATGGAGAATAAAACCTCTAGTCCTATTATTCTTAGAAGACCTTTTCTTCGTACCACAGGGGCTATTATTGATTCAAAGGAAGGAAATGTGAAATTTCAGTTTCCACATAAGAAATGCATGGAACACTTCCTAAGAAAGAAGGGCACAACTTTTAAGCTCCCTCATGAGCTTCATCTTCGGTAAACAACAAGTAAGTAAGCCTAGCAATATGGCTATAAAAAAGCACTTTACGGGAGGCAACCCGGTTGTTTTTATTTGGATTTTTCTTTGTGTCCTCTTGCTGTAACAAGATATTGTTTTCTTAGCTTAGTTTCTGGAATTTTTAATAAAGTGCCAAGTTTTACCTATTTTGGTTTGAAAAAGTTGCTACTTCTATTCGGAGATTTTATTCCTACACGAAGTCTGTGCACGGTTTGATTTTTAGTTGCTATTCTGTAACTACGATTGAGGTGATATTTTAACTGTAACTGCAACTTTTCATTTTATGTATGCCTGAATTTTTTCAGAATTTTTCGATGAGTTTAAGTAGGACCGAAAAATACGTTTTGCTGCTGCTGTTTTTCTGGACAGATTCTGTCCCATATTGTTTTATGCATAGTTTGAACTTTTGAGTTGAATCTTTTTTATCCAATTGAGTTTATGAGTAGGCATATAACATTATACACTCTCTGATAATTCATATGAATTTTAGTCCATGGATTATATGCAGCAAGAAGCCTATTTGTTTATCTCTACTAATATCACCACACAGAAAAGAAATGGGAGAAACAGTGTTTTGAAGTTTTTTCACAGAGATTGGAGGAGATGCACCATGAGTTATCCAAGGATGGTGAAAACCATAATCTTGGGGATGTGGAGAACATCCCCACTGAACCAACATACTCTCGGTTTGCACACGTCTAATATCTGTTTTTCATTTGAAACACTTTATTGCATAAACTTGGAGAATCTTTTTGTTTGTTTTTGCTTTGATTTTTATTTAGTGAGACCACCACACTATCATTTATATATGAGAAAGATACTGAAAATATGGGTTGAAATATCTTGCATGCTTTTGTTGTATTGGGAAAAGGGATGTCTAAGTTGATTTTTAATGACACATATAGTTGCATGATTCATGAGCTTCTTTATGAGTAATAATTTGCGAATGCTTTATCATGAGCTATCTTTTATTCATGTTTTGATGATGTATGTTATTTCACCTTGTTTGACATGAATTAGTTAGTTCTATGGACACTCATGCATGCATCTAGATGGTGATCTTTCTCCCTTTTGCTAGCCCAAAAATTCTAACAAGTAAAAACTTGTTTCCAACACCCTCAACCCAAGTTTTTCCAGTGAGTCCACCATATCTACCTATTAGCTTTATGCTATTCTAATTGTGTTATCTATACCTCTAAATGAAAATGATTATGTTATTTATTGTAATGGGAAAAGTTGGTTAAAAAGCTCTCGCGAACTTGATGCACACTTTATTTTTATTGCATTTAATAAACATGAACCATTGTGATTAATATTATGATGATAGTGGCTTGATAAATGTTTAAGGTTGGGAGTTAGCCCATATGTGCTGTCACATGGAAAGCTTTCAACATTTTCCATCATTTATTTAGTTGATATCATGTACTTTTGTTTATGGATGCCTATCATGGTGAAATAATGTGGAAATAGAATAAGTTTAAATGAGTTTGTATAAATGGTTAGAGAGAAACCTGGGCCGCTAATCTAAGCCATGCATCACTCATGGTGGAAATTTACTTACATGCTATTTTGAACTTTCTGTGATACAATAAAAAGCTATATCAAGTGGTAAATAAAAAGGGTGTTGAGGTTGTTCATTATGTTTGTTTGTCTTGTTGTTTTGATGTGGGCTTGATCCATATCATGGGACAAGAGGTACCCCAGTTGAGGCTCTTGATAATACCATTATTACTTACAATGATAGATAACTTAAACTTACTTTGTTTCCCAAGTTGAGTAATCATGGTGTAGGTACTTGTATTCAATGGGCATGAGACATCTAACCTTTACTTTATCAAGGCCACTACTCATATTTGCTTTCACATTTAACTTTAATCATTCAAGATGCTATGATAGGGGAATGAGAGCTTGACACCAAGTATTACCATTGCAATCAATAACTCAAGTAGAATAGTTTGGATGATAGATGAAACTTATGCATGTTTACCTCTACTCATTTATACATCTTTTTCAAAGTGTCCACCTTTTATATTCAGATTTTCATTTACACTCTATGGACCACAAGTATGCAAAAGTAAGAACATCCATATTACTATCTTTTATGTTACACTTTGTGAACAATCATTGAACATCCTTGCATCGAATACTTGAAATCACTATATAAACTGTTTGCATATTGCTACTTCTTTGAATTAATGAATCATTTGACTTTATGTAGCAGTAGCAATCATCTTTTATATCCATGTTGTTATTATATTGCAAAGTTCATGTTAGTTTTATCACTTTCATACTCGAGGACGAGCATGAGTTAAGCTTGGGGATGTTGATGCATGTAAAATGCATACATGAACTTTGCACTATAACACTTGTTTTCCATTCATATTTGCATCATATAAGGGGTATATTACTGTTACTTAATGATTTTTGGTAATTAATAATTATTTCCCGTTTTTATAGAATTAATCCTGCGCAGGCAGAAAACCCCTATTTCTTTACTTATTTGTTTCAGGGCCTTAACGACGTCATAATGAGCTGAAAATTTACGGGGATCATTATTTTGGAAGGAGGAAACCTAGGAGCGAAAGAAGCAAGCGAATGGAGGCCGGAGGGGCAAAAGGGGGTGCCCCATGCGGCCAGGTATAGGGACCGCATGGGCCCACCTCTTTTGGCCCTCGTGGCCCCGTTTGCGTCGATCCTTCGCCCTGAAGCATCCTCGTGACCTAAAAACGCCTATATAAAGAGCCCCCCGACGTTTTTCGGAGAGAGAGCCCCCACACAAGAGAAAAAAAAAGAGACCAGGAGGCTGCAGATTGGAGGGGGGAAACTCCGGCGGAGCACTACCGGAGAGGTCTCCTTCTTCTCCATCGACATCTCCACCGTCTCCATGATGAAGAGGGAGTAGTCCACCTCTGGACTACGAGTTTGTGGTAGTAGCATATGTATCTCTCTCTCTCTCTCTTGAGCTTCACTAATTAGCACCGTATGAGCTACTGAACATGATTACGGTCATCGTTGTATCACCTTTGTGGTGGATCTTTTTATGAGTTAATATATGTTGAGATTGCAATGTTTATTTTAGTTATGAAAGTAGATGCATATTATGTACCCCGTTCTTCTATCCTTGTTTTGATCAAGCATGTTTATGAGAGCGTGTGAGGGGGAACGTGTGCATTAGTTGGAGTAATGGGGGTGGTGATGTGATAAGCTGACAACTTAATATCGCGATCCATTGGGTGTTTACCTTACTTTGTTGCCTTACTAGGGATAAACCAAAATACCATGTTGCAAGGTATGAGGAGTGACAAGCCTCTACCTATGACTAGATCCAGCATGTTCTTATTTTCACATCATGTCATTAATCTTAAGGCTATACTCTGAGTCATGTTAATTATTGAGGTGTTATGATTTAGTTCGCATCTTGGTGGAGTATAAGTGAGACTAATAATCAAAAGGTCTCTATGTTAGGACGTGATGCCCATATAATTAGTAACATGTCATTAAACTTGTTTGCAATCTTATATGTTAATCCTATGTCTACTTATTTGCCACACTATATTAAAGAGAGAGTGCATGTGTGAAACCATGAACCCCGGTCCATTTTTAATCATAAGAAACAATTTTCCAACCACTTTTAAGCATTTTCTACTTTCAGCCATTTTAAAATCAGAAAATACAAAAACACTTTTATTCATTGCATACACATATAAAAACCCCAAAAAAATCATCCATCATCATTACTATCATCCTTGCATTACTACTTACCACCATTGCATATTTATTTACTGTTTTGCATTCATTATTATCTTAATATCATTCTCACACCTTGTGCTTGACAACCACTTGGTGAGGTTGAGGGCACAAAGCAATCTACTTTGTTTGCAGGAAATCTAGAGAAGGACAAGGAGATAAAATCCCCACTACTGATTCCCCAAGAGTTCGATATTAAACCCTCGAGTCACCCTCGTGGGGAAAAAACTTCCACTTCTACATACTCTGCACTTGGAGGCTCAACCTATCCCATATATTATTTT
This sequence comes from Puccinellia tenuiflora, assembly GCA_012064385.1. Taxonomy (NCBI): domain Eukaryota; kingdom Viridiplantae; phylum Streptophyta; class Magnoliopsida; order Poales; family Poaceae; genus Puccinellia; species Puccinellia tenuiflora. The sequence goes on from QRDG01000511.1 coordinate 140,304, forward strand.
CCTTTCAGGGTATCAAGAGTGCTTGTTGGCGTAGTTGAGGGAGAAACACTCTCATCAATTCCGTCATCAGTGACCTTGAGGATCAAAATCAACCATTAAAATCTTTGAACACCATTTCATCCTATTCAAATTTGACACTAGACCATTCCTTGTCCACAAATTGTAAACCATAAACCTAATCTTTTTCCCATGTATTCCTTTGGCGTAGGAATTATGTGATGACCTTGACCAGAAAAGAATTTATATAATTTTTTTATATTAAAACCATGTTTGAATCCATGTTTGCAATGCAAGTTTTTGAATTTCCTATTTATTGTTATTTATTTTAAACATATAGATTGAACAAAGTGCAACGTTTTGCGTTGAAAAGAGTGTGTGGGCAGCAAAAACTTTCAAAGACAAGTGACACATTGAAGATAAACTCTCTATTATTTCATTATGCATTAGCTTTTGATAGAACACATGGTTAAGATTATCTATTTTATTGTATTATATTATGCTATGCAAATCCAGAGAGGATAGCCATATGTATTCTGAATGATGGCATTGAAAGATGGCAAAACAAGATTAGACATTTAAGGCGATACCTTAATGGGTGGGCCAAAAATTGAGTGGAAAATACAAGAAAGAAAAAGAGAAATTACTTAAAATAATAGACGAGCTGGACATAAAAGCCGAAACAACTCCTCTCACTGCAACCGAGCGGGCTGCTTTGAAGCAGGCGGATGAATGTGTGTGCAAACTTAGGCGTGATGTGGAGACTAAGTGGGCTCAACGCGCTAAAGTCAAACACGTTCAGGAAGGTGGCAATAACACGAAATATTTTCATCTTATAGCAAATGGAAAACATAGTAAGAAGAAAATTTTCCAACTCGAGCAAGAGGAAGGGACGATAGTGGGTGATGATATGTTGAAGGTCTATATTACTGAATATTATAAAATGTTATTTGGGGGCACCAGCATAGAGTAACATTGACCTGATTGAGGATTTCGCACCTGATATACCGCAGCTCTCTGCTGAGGAGAATGACATTCTTACAGCTGACTTCTCCATGGAGGAAGTGTGGGATGCCATCTCGTAGATGGAGTTGAATTCCGCTCCGGGACCAGACGGGTTCCCGGCAGAATTCTACAAAACTTTCTGGGAGGTCATCAAGAAGGATTTGATGGATATGTTCTTTCAATTCCAAGAAGGCAACTTGCCTTTGTTTAAACTGAATTTTGGGTTGATCACCCTTATTCCCAAGAAAGAAAATGCGGTTCAAATTCAGCAATATAGACCCATTTGTTTGCTCAATGTGAGCTTCAAGATTTTTACAAAAGTAGGCACTGATATGTCTCAAACATATCTATAATTTTTGAGTGATCCATGCTAGTTTTGTGATATTGTCACATGTTTTTACTGTCCATTATATCATTTTTATGCATTTTGTCGGACTAACCTATTGACAAGATGCCCCGTGTCAGTTCCCTGTTTTTGCTGTCTTATTGTTTCAGAAATTTACTTCTGGAAATATTCTCGGAATTGGACGAAAATTTACGGAGATTTTTTATGCGACGAAAGACACCTGGAGACCAAAGGGCAGCCCTGGGGGCCACCCACAGGCAGGGACGGCCTCCTGCCGCGGCCCCCTCTTGGCCCGCGGGTGGGACCTGCCCCTGCTCCTGGGGCGTCCCCTCGGCCCCCTCCGACACCTATAAATTGCCTTTTACCCTAAAAACGTCGAGGCGGCCATTATTTTTCAGAAACTCGACCCCGACGCGCTGTCACTCAAAACCCTAGTTCGGGGTCCAATCTGAAGCTGATCCCGGCACTCTGCCGGAGGGGAGATCGATCCCGGAGGGCTCTTCATCGTCATGCCTTCCTCCGGGATGATTTGTGAGTAGTCTCACCTTGGACTACGGGTCCATGTCAGTAGCTAGTTGGTAGTCTCTCTCTCATGTGCTTCATGTCTTATGATCTTGTGAGCTGCCTAACATGATCAAGATCGATTATTGTAATGCTATGTGATGTGTTTGCTGGGATCCGATGGATTATGAAGTTATATTCAGATTGTGCATGATTTTTATATGAGTAATTTATGTTCTTGCATGCTCTCCGATGTGCGTAGTTACTTTGGCCAAGTGATTGTGTGTATCTCCAAGAGAGAGTATTTATGCTAGATAGTGGGTTCATGCCCCCTTTTGTTCCTGGGCACGAGTGACAGAAACGTCTAAGGGCGAGGGTGTGCTGTTGCTACTAAGGGTAAAACAGCGGTGTTAATGTCTCTTTTGATATTAGTATTGCTTACTTCATACACTTTACTTAATGCAATTATTTGTTGCTTGCAACTTAATACCGTTGGGTGACAGGCTGGATAGCGATCCCACGGTGGACTTTTTAGACAAAGACGCGGTTGGACTCAACGGTCTTTGTTCCTTGTCGTGATGCCTCCATAAATATTATCATGTCCTTTTTTTCATAGCTAAATTGGGTTTGTGTCATGATCTTGTCAATTGCCTAGCTGTAATTCGTTCACCCATCACATGCATATTTTATTTACTTGAGAGACTCCACTAGTGAACCCATGGCCCCCGGTCCATCTTTCTACATTGTTTACAACCTCATTTACTTGCTTTTAATCATCATTACTCCTCTGATCACTTTTCATATTTCATCTATTTTATCATACAATTAACCGCTTTGTTTTTCGCGAGACCGGAACGATTGACAACACCTTTCCGCCGTTGGGGGCAAAGTATTTTGGTTGAGTGTGTGCAGGTCCACATCTGTTGAAGGTCAAGTGCCAGAGATCTTCAACATTCACAACGTTGTTGATTTCAATGTCCTACTGGTTCGATAAACCTCGGTTTGTTAAACGAGGGAAAACTGCTACTAGCTGCAATTCCGCCTTCGCTTGGGGCACCACCCAACTTATTCTAATACAGCAGCAAGCACAAATCGAGTGACGGGGATTGCACATAAAATGATAAAGCCAACTCAGACGACCTTCATGCTAGGCCGACACATCCTTGAAGGAGTGGTTGTGTTGCATGAAACTATCCATGAACTTCACCGGAAGAAATTGGATGGGGTCATTTTTAAAATAGACTTTGAGAAGGCATATGATAAAGTTAAATGGCCATTTCTGCAACAAGTGATGCGTATGAAGGGTTTTGCGTCGACATGGTGCGAGAGGGTTATGCAATTTATATAGGGAGAGAGTGTTGATATCTGTGTCAACGACGACATTGGCCACTACTTTCAGACTAGAAAGGGCCTCCGACAAGGAGATCCGTTGTCCCCTATGCTATTTAATATCTTCGCCGACATGCTGGCCATCTTAATTGCGAGGGCAAAAGAGGATGGCCAAGTAGGGGGTCTTATTCCTCATCTTGTTGAGGGAGGGATCTCGATACTCCAATACGCGGATGACACTATCCTTTTTTTGGAGCATGATTTAGAGAAAGCAGTCAACATGAAATTAATCCTTTGCCTCTTTGAGCAGCTATCAGGGCTAAAAATTAACTTCCACAAGAGTGAAATTTTCTGTTTTGGGAAGGCAAAAGAGGAAGAAGATCAGTATAAACAAATATTCGGTTGTGAATCTGGTTCTCTTCCTTTCAAATACCTAGGTATTCTTATCCATTACCGTAAGTTATTAAACTCTGAATGGAATCGAGTTGAAAGTCGTTTTGAAGGGAAGTTGGGATGTTGGCAAAGCAAGCTGCTTTCTTATGGCGACCGGCTAGTCCTTGTTAATTTCATATTAACAAGCCTACCAATGTTCATGCTTTCTTTTCTTGAAGTGCCCGTTGGGGGTACGAAAACGACTAGATGTTTACCGGTCTCGTTTCTTCTGGAAAAGTGACGAGAACAAGCGTAAATACCGACTTACAAAATGGAACATTATTTGTAGGCCAAAAGATCAAGGTGGTCTAGGAGTGGAAGTGCTTGAATTAAAAAATAAATGCTTGCTTAGTAAGTGGTTGTTTAAACTACTTAATGAGGAAGGGGTCTGGCAAGAATTGCTCCGGAATAAATACCTATATGATAAAACTCTAGTTCAGGTAGAAGCAAAACCGTCAGATTCCCCATTTTGGAAAGGCCTCATGCGAGTTAAAGATGAGTTCTTTAAAAGAGGTTCTTTCAAAATCGGAGATGGAGTCATTACTAGATTTTGGGAAGACACGTGGCTGGAAAATGCACCTTTGAAAGAGCAATATCCATCGTTATATAATATTGTGCAACGGAAAAACATTTCCGTTCACGATGTGCTAGCAAACTCTCCACTGAATATCGGCTTCAGAAGAGGGTTAACTGGGAATAAATGGGACGCTTGGTTACATTTATGCTAGAGACTGATGGAGGTGCAGTTAGGAGAGGAGTCAGACAAGTTTATCTGGAAGCTAACCCCTAATGGTGTGTTTTCTGTTAAATCCATGTATGATGATTTCTTGAATGGATACACTATGTATCTTCACAAATATTTATGGAAGCTGAAAATCCCGCTAAAGATAAAAGTATTCATGTGGTTCCTAAACAAAAAAGTATTACTCACAAAAGATAATCTTGCCAAGAGACAGTGGAAGGGATGTACAAAGTGCTACTTTTGTGGATCGAAGGAGACAATAGAGCATTTGTTCATCTCTTGCCCTTTGCACAGATTATTTGGCGTGTAGTATTTAGTACATATAATTTACCCCCTCCAACCAACATAACTAATATGTTTGGTGATTGGTTGAATAGGATTGACAACAAAACTAAGGCTAGAATTCGTATCGGCGTCTCAGCCTTGGTTTGGTCCATTTGGAACGGTAGAAATAATATTGTTTTTAACAGGAAATCAAACTTTCATGTTCTGCAGGTTATCAATATGGCGGCCCATTGGATTCAGTTATGGGCATTCCTCTTACCCCAGGACCAGCGGGACATGGTTTCTGGGTGTGCTCGGCTCCTGACGGTCGCTCAGGATATTTTCAGCCGGGCTATGTGGCAGCATACTAGATGACTACGGGATGCCTAGTTGTGTTATGATGTCATTTTTTCGCTGGTTGATTCATGTTTCAACCTTAACTGATCCGTGATTTGTAAACTCGACTTATTTCGAATGCTGCAATAAAAGGCTGTGTGTATCGCTTGATGCAGAGGCCGGGGCTCTTTCCCCTTTTCGAAAAAAATGTATTCTGAATGATAAGTAGAAAACAACGCAGATATTGATTGCTATTATGCTTAGTATATATGTGGGTGGGTTATCATGATTATTTGATGAGATAGCTGAAAATAAATTAAGAAATATTGTTACAAAACAAGGAATCAATTTAACACATTGGTGAATGGTGGAGTATTGGAGACACTAGCTTGTAGACAGGCTCTTGCATTAGTTGTTGATTTATCTTGTAGCAGTTATTATAGCCTCAGATTGCAAGGGTATAGTTGAGGACATCCAACACAATTGTGATGTGGGCTACAGCAACATCATGAAGGGCTACAGCTATGGACCTATGGTAAAAGAGGGAGAAAATGACGCAGAACTACCACATTTGCGGTTGCGGTGTCAGGAAACTACCGGTTTTGATGTTTTTGTCGGAAACCACCGGTATTGAGGATGGGCTGCGACAGGGAGCACTGATTCGCAAGATTAGGGCGTTTAACAGCGAATCTGACCGTTCGGGCCCACTGTCAGGCCGACGTGGCACAAACGGTCGTTTTCCTCCGCTCACTGCCGTTAGGTCTCGAATCGGTATACGTAACTAGGACGGCTCCCTCTCCCGCATCTTTCTTCTCCGTCCTCTCCCTCTCTGCATCTCCTTCGCCGCCGCCGCCGCCCGCTCCCGCGTCACCGTCGCCGGTCACCGTCGCCGGAGTTCGCCGTCAGCATGGTATCGTGGGATGATGGGGAGGAATCGTCTGAGGACCATAGCAATGGCAGCACCGAGGTGAGTTGATTTCTAGGGTTAGGGTTCGTCGGATTTGGGGATTTTAGAATTTCTAGGGTTAGGGTTCGTCTGATGTGCAATGTAAATGGGTCATGGTAGGAAATGGCTACGCTTTACGACTCTGAATGGGAAGGATTAGCTCATGGAGCAGCACCTCCACGCTGTAAGTGTGGACCGATTGCAGAAAAATTTGTAGCTTGGGAAGGATGTGACACGGGAAGGAGATTTTATGCCTGTTCACGCATGGTATGTTCATATTCAGTCAATATAGCATCTTTGAGACAATTTAGTTGTTCATATTCATGAGTGGTTACTGAAATTGAGTTGTTCTATGCAAGGGCAGAGCTGGAGGAGAAGAAGAAGCTGGATGCTTCTGCTAGTAACATGCACAAGGTGTTGAGGATGAAGGCAGAGAAGGACAGGGACAGAATGAAGGAAGAGATGGAGACATTGAAGATGGAGAGGGATAAACTGAAGGAAGATAAGAAAAAAATGGAGTTCATCATTGCTGATTTCCTGAAGCAGAAAGAAGGAACAAGGAAAAAGGTGAGGAAAATTAAAGAAATATGTGATGAGGAGTGATGTGATCATTATTGTAATATTTCATTGTTGTAATGTTGTTGAACTATGAGATCTGTCAAACAGTTTGTATTGTTTGTTTCAAACTATGTAGTGAACTGATTTATGATGGTTTGATGAATCTATGAACTGATTTATGATGGTTTCATGAATCTATGTATTTTGATGATTATGATGATCAAAATGGGGTCTCGACGACCCGACGAGTCGTCGAGACCCCTTTAGGTTTAAATGATGATCAACTAGGGTTTCGATGACTTGACGAGTCGTCGACACCCATTTAGGTTTAAATGATGATCAACTAGGGTTTCGACGACTTGACGAGTCGTCGACACCCATTTAGGTTTAAATGATGATCAACTTGGGTTTCGACGACTCGACGAGTCGTCGACACCCATTTAGGTTTAAATGATGATCAACTAGGGTTTCGACGACTTGACGAGTCGTCGACACCCATTTAGGTTTAAATGATGATCAACTAGGGTTTCGACGACTCGACGAGTCGTCGACACCCATTTAGGTTCAATTGATGATCAACTAGGGTTTCGACGACTCGACGAGTCGTCGATACCCCTTTAGGTTTAAATGATGATCAAAATGGGAACACAACCAACATGAGTGGATAGATGATTCATACATAACATTGTTCATAACCAACATGAGTGAATACAACCATTGTTCACAAAATAATGACAAGGTACCATGACCATTGTTCATACAACCATTGTTCAGACAATAACAGGAACAAGTTCATCGTAACACACATAGCAACAGCCCAAGTTCAAGTCACTAGTTCACTGCAGAGGAGGTTCATTCGCATCTCTTCCAACACCAGCATTTGCACCAGCTGTGAAATATGACATCACCCTTGGTGTAGATGCACCAGAAGAGCTTGAAACACCAGGAGGGGGACCATGTGGAGTAGAGCTTGAAGCACCAGGAGGAGGCATATGAGTAGAAGAGGTAGAAGCAGCAGGAGTTGCATCAGGCATTGATCTGTTTGCCTGGAACACAAGGAACAAAAGGGTTAAAATGATGAACACAAAAAGGAACAAGTATATGCATTTACTAACTATTTTACCCTGTGATTATTTTTCCTCATGGCAAGGTCTGGCCTCAGAGGCTGTGCACAGTTTGTGTACTTATGGCCTTGCACTTTGCAATTGCTGCATGTGATAGTTGCCATCCTAGAATTTCCTTTAGGTTTGGGCACCTCAAATCTTCCTTTTCTTCTTTTCTCCTGCCTTCTTCCTTTCTGATGTTCTTTGAAACCTGGTGGCATGATGTCCTCTGTATTGGTCTTTGTCCATCCATGTTCTCCTGGCATGGGAGCAAACACAGGTTTGTAGCTGTTGATATACATAGATTTCTTGAAGAAGGGAGATACAAAATCCTCTGGATGTAGCTCTGCTTTGTATATGGCACTAACAGCATGGTTGCAAGGCAACCCTTTCATGTCCCACTTTCTACATGAACAAGTGCCCATGTCCAGATTCACCTCATGTGTTGCATCACCACTTTTCACCTGCCACAGGCCAAGATCAGCTCTCTTAGGAACACAATGTCTTGAATATGTTTTCATAAGCTCTAGCCTCTCTGCATAGTGGGGTGTAATTTCCCATCTAGCCTGTGCTGCTCCCTCCCTCTTTGAATCAAACCTCATCATATGCTTGTCATAGATCCCTACTAGCATTGTTCCAATTGGCTTGTTCCTTACATCCAGGATAAACCTGTTGAATGTTTCACTGAGATTGTTGCATATAAGATCTGTCTTGCAGTTGGTGTCCATTGCAAACCTTGCCCATGTGTGCACAGGAATCTTGGACAACCATACCCAAGTTGGCTCACATTGCTTCTTCATCTCTTCCATTGCAACATCATATCCATGTCTAGTGAATGAGTAGGCAGCATTGTCCATCAACTTCTTTAGATCTTCACCTCTAAAGCCTGCTGTTTGAAAGTTTGCATATATATGCCTAATGCAAAACCTCTGTGGACAGTTAGGAAAAACTGTAGTCACTGCCTTGAGGAGCCCCTTCTGCCTGTCAGACATTATTGTGTAGTAACCATATTTGCCTTGCTCTCCACCCAATGCTTCCTTCAGTTGTTCCAGAAACCATACCCAGTTAGCTGTGTCTTCCTTAGCAACCGCAGCCCAGGCAATAGGATAGATATTATTGTTTGCATCCCTGCCTGTAGCTGCAAGGATTTGTGCCCCTGTGGTCAACTTAATGAAACATCCATCCAACCCTATGAATGGCCTGCAACCATCTAGAAATCCTTGTTTTGCTGCATTCACACAGAAGAAGAGACAATGGAATCTTGGCTTCCAGCTTATGTCAACATTAACTCCTTTCTTCATTGCTTCCAATTGATCCTCAGTTGGGCCTNGATCCGGTTCTAGGCTGGTGCCAGTGGGGGCTGTAAGGAGGCGATACCGCCCGGGTCGGGGCGGGAGGCGGGCGATAGGGAGGCGGGACGGCAGCGGGGGGCGATGGATCCATCGCCCGGCGGTAGCGGGCGCTACCGCCCCGCTGTCGCCCGCGTTGGCGGCGAGAGGGCGGCGAGGAGGAGGCGGAAGTGTGGCGGGAGGCGGGCGACGCGATGGCGGGGCGGGAGGCGGGCGGGAGGGGGGCGGGAGGCAGGCGAGAAGGAGGCGGTAGCCGCAACGGCTAGCTGACGTGGCGAGCTGTGATTCGTCCACGTCAGCTAGCCGTTGAAGTATCCATTGCAGCCTCCAAAAATTCGAAAAAAATGTCAAAAAATTTCAAATTTCATCCCCAACCCCCTATAAATACCCCCCCCACCCCCCTCACTCAGTCCACACCCCACTTCATCTCCTCCACTCTCCATTTCCACTCCTCTCGACGCCATGTCTTCGTCCAGCATCAATTCGAGCGAAGGAATGGAGGGTGATATGATCGATGCATTCGAGGCGGAGTATGAGGAGGCGATGCTCAACCTCGAGGCGGAGTCAAGCCGGACGCGCGCCATCGAGGGTACATCAGGCGTGATCGTCTGGGTGCCCACGGTCGGCTCTACGACGACTACTTCGCCGACAACTGTACTTATCCTCCGAACTTCTTTCGGCGAATACTCTCCGTATTTCACCCAAAGAGTTGATGCTCTCAACCGTCAAAGTTTTTCCCCCCTACAAAAGTGTACTGCGGCTTTGCGCTTATTAGCTTATGGAGCCGCTGCAGATACGATAAATGAGTGGCTTAAGCTAGCTAGACAACTTTAGCAGAATGTCTAGAGAGATTCTGTGAAGGCATCATTCACTGTTACGGGGATGAGTTTTGCCGTCGACCAAATGTCGCGGATACTCAGCGTCTCCTAGCGAAAGCCGAGGAGCGTGGCTTTCCGGGCATGCTAGGGAGCATCGATTGCATGCATTGGCAGTGGAGGAACTGCCCAGTTGCGCATGCCGGTCAATTCACAAGGGGAGACATCAAACACCCTACCATAATCTTAGAAGCCGTTGCGTCGTATGATCGTTGGATCTGGCATGCATTTTTTGGAGTGGTCGGGTCCAACAACGACATCAACGTACTCATGTAAATTTTGGAGTCGCCGTTGTTCACTGATGTGCTTAGGGGAGAAGCACCCATAGTGAACTTCACGGTGAATGGACACGAGTACAACAGGGGTTACTACCTTGCCGACGGCATCTACCCCTCCTGGCCGGTGTTCATGAAAGGTGTTACTCTTCCACAAAGTGACGAGCATCGGCTATTCACAAAAGCTCAATCAGCTTGGCGCAAAGATGTCGAGTGTGCCTTTGGAGTGCTCAAGTCTAGGTCAACATTATAGCAGTTCCCGGGCGCTCCTACTCGAAGCGTACTCTCGGGTTGATCATGCGTGCATGTGTCATTCTGCACAACATGATCATCGACGATGAGCGTGGTACCGGATTGGACGACATCTATGAGACATTTGATTCCAATGTCGGCCCGCCGATACACAACAATGCACCACCAAGTCTAGCAGCCAGGATTCAGATGGACACTGAAATGAGGGACTCACCGATGTATACACAGCTCCAGCAAGATTTGATTGAGTATGTGTGGGCAAAAAGTAATGCCTAGATTATGCAATTTTTTCAATTTATTATGTAATTTTTTCAATTTATTATGTAATTTTTTAAATTTATTATACAATTTTATTAATTATTATGTAATCGGTAACATTTTTAATTAAATAAAATAATTTTCTTACATTATTTTAAATGTCTAAAGAAAAGCGAGTGAAATAACTTAATCTAAAAAAAAATGCTGATGTGGAGGAGAGAGAAGTGAGAGCTGCCACTATAGCCCGTGCACTGGCACCGTGGGGTGAGAGTGTGGTGAGAGTGGGGGTGAGAGTGGAGGAAAAAGCTGACGTGGCATCACTATCACGGGCACTATCACGTGGTGCACTGGCACCAGCCTTAGCTTGACTACGGCTCTTGTCACATAAATCAAGACAAATAAATAAATTAGCTTTCTCAACCAGCCCATTAGCCAATCAACGCATGGGATTGTCCATCGTATGAAGCGGAAGAATTAAATGATAAGGAGAAGAGAAGAAACGGCAACCAAACTGTGATATCTCTTACGATTACGTTGCTGACATGGAAAGGCCTTAGATACGGGAGAGTCGTTCCCCATTACGGAAGCCTTAGTATGCATGTTCACTCACTTTAGTATGTATCTAGACAACATGTGCAACACCTAAAACATCTTAAATTAAAAAACGGAGAGAGTATTAATTATGATGCATGGATTTATGGTTACACTGAATTATTATGGGTGACTGTTATTTTATTGTGGTCAGCTTGGTCCAATGCTGGCAGTTATTATTGAGCTATACACAATATTTCTGATATCCTTTAAAGTTGTAAAAGGAAATTCCGGTTTGATATGTGAAATTTTCTATATTAACCAAGAATATTCAACATCCTTACATGTATAATAAAAGGAGTACTCGAAATCCCGTGTTTGATGGCTTTTGGGTTATGCACTGATTTTTATATAGTTTACTGAGTTAGGTTTATGCAAGAAACCTTTGATCTAATATATTTTAATACATATCGAGATGCTAATTTCGTGTAATCATTTGTGCAAGAATTTCATAATGATGCAGCTTTCTCAATTTAAATTATTTTTTCATGCAAATGTATAAATCTTCATAAGAACAGCTTATTTTTTTCACAGCAGCATAATAATGAGGTCCCAATATAGCAGAAGTCTTATAAGTTATATGACTTTTCCGGCCGCCTCATATTTTCCTGTTTATAAATAGTGAATTACCACTTATGTGATAAGTAATTTCAAACAACCACTGTAGAATTAGCCCATATATATTATAAACTACTTGGCCCATAAACTCTAATTTAGAACAAATTAGTTAATGTAGAACTGCATAAATTTTGGCTGACCGCTGATTGGGCGATCCCCCTCCCCCTCTCACGCATGTCGCCTAGCCGGATCCCCCGCCTTTCGCTTAAGCGGATCCACCGCCTCCTCTCACGTCGCTCGCCTAGCGGGATCCCCCGCCTCCTATCCCGCCTTTTGCCAAGCCGGATCACCCGCCTCCTCTCCTGCCTCTCGCCTAGCCGGATCACCCGCCTCCTCTCCTGCCTCTCGCCTAGCCGGATCACCCGCCTCCTCTCCTGCCTATCGCCTAGCTGGATCCCTCGCCTCCTCTCATGCCTCTCGCCTAGCCGGATCCCCTGCCTCCTTTCCCGCATGTCGCCAAGGCGAGAACCCAAACTCGGAGATAAGGCTTGGACGTATTCGTGAGCTTGCCACGTTATGAACAAGCTTGCTACTGCCGGCAAAGCATTTTTCGCCAAAGTTTTCCCCACCCGCTCACTGGCGTGGCCGACATGGGCGATCTACAGGGAATTTTTGAAGAAAATGGTAGCGAACATGAAGAGAAATTACGATCAGTTGTTTGAGGAAGTGCAAAGATTGCATTAGGCCTCATGATGGGACATTACCCAAAGCCAAACCAGGACGCGTCACTGCCGGCTTTTCCAAGCTTCATCGCGATGGCATGCCCCAATGTGAATGAAGTTGAAGTCATGCGATCTGTCGGGGTACACCAGCAAGGTTGCCAAGGCGGTGTCTATCGGCGCCACCTTTCCAGAGATTGCGTGCCACCACTGCCGGAATCATCGGATGTTGAATCTGACGACAAGGGAGAAGAAACTGAAGCTGGTGACAGAGACGCGTCCAAAGCGGCAGACTCCTAATTGTTCTACGTTAGAACAGGCGATGACTGCATCACCATATAGCTGTAATTTTCACTAAGTGGCTCTAAAATATTTGTTCTGTAATATTCTAAGGCGGAGATGTTTTGCACAAACACTTATCGTGTTTGGAATTTTTATAATACTTCGCCTTTTAAACTATTTGGTTATATACCTCTTGTCTTTACCCATGCCAGCAATACCTTCAGCATGGACACTACATCAACTCTTCTCTCTCATTTTAAAATAAATTTGTTCTCCACCTTAAAGCCATGGATCTTACTGAGAATAAGAATCAATGTGAACAAACAAGGAAATATAACATTAATTCAGTCTAATTAAAAGCACCCCACGGGCGCGGCGTGCCGCCGCGCCAATGCCTACTAGTTCAAATAATCTGTAGAGATAAAGAACAATTGGGACATGACATTTTCAGTATTTAAAATAAGCATACACTTTCTTGAGATGCACATGGATTTCAGTGGTATATATTCAGGTTTACATAGAGAAGCTTAGTTCCAGGAAACCACCAGGTTATGCTTGAGACAACGAAGTAAGTTAGGTGATGTTTGCAATTAGCTTCTAAATCACTATTTCAGTATAGGCCAAATCCATATGCTTGACACCATCTTAGGCAATCAAAATGACTGCGCTACTACTACTGGAATCATGTACAGGGACCAAACAATCCCACAACACAAATAGGCATACACATGGATGACCAGAACTAAGATAAACTTCATGTCTAGAATGTGCCCAGGGCTTCAGGCTATTCTTATTGCACAACACAAATAGGCATACACATGGATGACCAGCCATTTAGTTAAGCTTTGTGGAGCCACAGTAAGTCTTGATAACCATGATTAATTTAGGCAGGATGTCTTAGGTAAAAATCATTACAATTGATTTTAGCTTGTTGTAAACTCAATGGTTTGAGCATCCCAATCTGATAGTTAAATATAGCGGCTCTTCGAGCAAGACCTTTAGAAATAGTTAGCTTGGATACTAGGGTAGTAGCTCCAGGCTAACATCCAGCATCTCACAATGTACAAATAAACACGGTTGCAGCATCAAGACCATTGTGTTCTGACCAATCAGTACTAAAATATGTAGCTCCAGGTTACCAATTCACCTCTTTACTGAAATGTGTGGTATTGGAACAGGCAATCAGTACTTCTTCATGATCCGATTTAACATGCATGCATTGGTTAGTCACATGAGTTATTAAGTAGAATTGAGTGACTCATTAAGTAATCAAATACATTCTTGTCACTCCAGTACATGTGTCAAGTAAAATTGATCTAGCTGGACCAAGAAAACAACTCATGTGCTTTGTTCTGCAATTATTTTGATAAAGCTAAGTAAAATTCTGCATCTTAAACATCATTCATGAATCCAACTATGTTCAGTTTTGCCTTAGGGTTTGTAATTGGGATTTTGCTTGTCCTTATGGCACTATGTGAAATGATCATATGAGAAGACAAATAATCTGAGTTTGAAATGAGTTAATAATCAACATTGCAGTTTCAACCCAGAAAACATCTACAACACATACATATGCATCATCATACATTGTTATGTGCACTTTGTTTCTAGTGTTGATTGTACTTCATTTGCATTTCCAGTTTCGGATCCGCCTTGGAATTCTTATTGTTGACTCGAACCTCCGTTGAATTATTCTGGATCTTCCGGTATCTCAGGCAAGTCCGCAAGTCCAGTTCTCATGTCTTACTGATTATTTTTACCAAAGTATCTTCAAACTACTATGATATCACCTGCATCAAAGGAAAATATATGTTATAATTTATATGACATAGATCTTGTTGATTGACTGATGGAGCAGTCGGTGAACTATTATGGTGGGTAGTTCGAACCCTTGTGTGGAGGCTGTTAAGCCATTGGAAGTGGGTTCGACTACAGTGGATATAACCATTAGGTTAAATAACAACTGCCTTATTGTGCTCAAGCGCCGTAGTGACCGCGTTGACCACATGATCCTTATGGGCGGGGCTGAGCCAGAGGGATTCCATCTTATACATCATATCTTCCAGGGATGGCAGTTTGGGGTGTGACCTCTACTGTAGGCGACCAACAGTTCAAGGGCTCTATTGTAGCCGTGTTATGGACGGGTATAGCTGGTTCTGCCAGTTACGATGCAAGATATGTCAAACAAGATGGGTGCAAGGGCTCAATGATCCAAAGTCAAGTTGTGAGTGCGACGGCATGATCACCGGGTTGTGGATCGTCTGTGGGTAAAGTAACGCACCTAGTTTATCAAATTGTGGCATTGTCACTCTCTATTCCGGAAAGGAGCTGCGAACGTGGCAAGAAGGAATCCATAGGGGATTCTAGCAGCTCGTAGACAAGAAGATCATAGATTTCTAAAGTAAAACTTGACATTTCCTCAGAAATGTTTTCAAAAATCATTAACTTTTTGGACCATTGGTTCCAATAGATGATAGTACATGAAACACTGTTTTTGCTATCCTGGACTTGTTGAGTACTTCCGTGTACTCATCCCTATAAAAACCCCTCCCCTGCTTAGGTTGTGAGCCGATAGATGCTGGAGTGGACGTTAAGGAGGAGGAGTCCGAGGTGCAAACATCCACTGAAGAAGATGGAGAAATCAACTATTACTTGGATGCCAACGAGCGAAGGGTGTCTAGCTGAAGATTGTAACACTAGGCCATTGTTCTTGTAAATGCTTGTAAGAGTGAGTTGTATTTTGATATGGAAATTTTATCCACTATATTGTTAATTTATCGAATCCACTGCCATGTTTCTGTTATGCTACTCTGATGGGCGATATGTTGGTGAAGTTATGCTTTATCTACGTCGAGCCAAAGACATGCACTTGCCACACAAGTGGTGGCAGGTGTGGGTCGCTACAATCACTCTGACCGGTGTCTTGCTTATGTGATGAGGGCCAGTGGGACATTTTATTAACAGATTTTTTGTCAGGATGCCACTGATTTCCGCTAGTCTCTGAGGTGGTTTCTGGGATGAAAAACAAAAGAAGAATGTCATACCGCCACTGATAGGAGCTAGGGTCCTACCAGGCCTAGGGCGTAGGTTGTATGGGTGGAAGGAAGGGTGGCGAGGCTAGAGGCGCGGACGTCGGCGCCATGGCCGCGCGAGAGGAGGAGGACGACGGTGCGCTGGGAGCGGCGGCTAGGGTTTAGGAATTCCGTCTCCTGAGGGAGACGGCAACAAATATGTTTATTGCTTGATTGATACGGAGAGATTACATGAGTTTATATAATAGTCCAACTACTAAAACCCTAGATAAATTGGGCTAGGCCCTAAACCGGTCCACTAGTGGGCCTCCTCCGGTTGTAGTGCAACCATAACATCTCTCCCCGCCTGCGCAAACAGCTCGTCCTCGAGCTGGATATCTGGAAACTGCTGGCGGAACTCATCGAGCTTCTCCCATGTAGCCTCGTCCACAGGAAGGCCAGTCCACTGTACCAAGACATGCCAGACGCCGCGGCGTTGCTGCGCCTTCAGCACCATCTCGGGTCCTGGCAGGAGGCGGCCATCAGCAGTAGGAGGGAGGGCCGGTGGCGCTGTAGGTGGATCGCCACGGTAGGCCTTCAACAAGCCGACATGGAAGACATCGTGACTGCATGCACCAGGCGGCAACTCCAGACGGTAGGCAAGCGTACCGATGCGCTCCAGCACACGAAAGGGCCCGGCGTAGCGAGGACGCAGCTTGCGCTTGGCGCGCGGGTCCAGGGATTGCGTCGTCCTGTGAAGGAGTCGCAGCCACACCCAGTCGCCCTCTGCGAACTCTGCCTCGCGATGATGAGCGTCGTAGTATTTCTTGGCCAGCTGCTGTGCTTGGAGAAGACGTTGGCGCGCCTCTGCCAAGATGTCGTCGCGGGTGCGGAGCAAGTCACCTGCGGCCTCGGTCCGAGCCATCCTAGGCTCGAACGGCAGCATCGCCGGGGGCGGGCGCCCGTAGATCACCTCGAACGGCGTGGTGTGTAGGGCGGAGTGATAGGAGGTGTTGTAACAGTACTCCGCCCATGCCAACCAATCCACCCAAGCTCGTGGACGATCACCTGTAACACAGCGCAGATACATCGAAATCACCTTGTTAACCACCTCAGATTGGCCGTCCGTCTGAGGGTGGAACGCCGTGCTCACGTGAAGCTTCACGCCTGCCAACTGAAAGAGATCTCGCCAGACGTGACCAGTGAACACCGGGTCACGGTCGCTGACGATCGACGAAGGGAACCCATGGAGGCGGACGATGCCGTCGAAGAAGGCGCGGGCCACGGACGCGGCGGTGTACGGATGGCCGAGCGCAATGAAGTGCGCGTACTTGGAGAAGCGCCGTGAGGATGACGGACTTGCCGCCCACCTTGGGCAGCCCCTCGATGAAGTCCATAGAAATATCCGCCCACACCTGCGAAGGCACATCAAGGGGCTGTAGAAGACCGGCTGGCCGCAATGTCTCCGTCTTGTTGCGTTGGCACGTCACACATGACCGTACCCAAGCTTGCACCAATGCACGATCGCCAGGGATATAGAAGTCCGCACGAAGACGATGGAGGGTCTTCTGCACACCCTCATGGGCAGCCGAGTGTGCCAAGGATAAGACCTGATGGCAAAGGTCGCCGTGATCGGGCACGAAGAGGCGGCGCCCGTGGAGGAGCAGCCCGTCGGCCAGGTGCCAGGGCGCCTCTAGCCCGCCGGCGTCAAGGCGCTGGCGTAGGTCCTGCGCGTCCTCGACCGTCGAAGTCGCCTGGCGGATGTCCTCAATGAGAGCAAACGAGGGCCCGGAGCGGATGCTCATGACAGTGCCCGAGGCGGCGATGTCCTCCGCAACCTCCTCAGTGTCGCGGCGGGATAGGGCATCGACGACTGTGTTGAGACGGCCCGGACGGTATTCGACGGTGAAGTCGTAGCCCAAGAGCTTGCTGATCCACTGGTGCTGTGGGACTGTGGAGAGACGCTAGTACAGCAAGAACTTGAGGCTGTAGTGATCCGTGTGAACACGGAATGGCCGCCCCCAAAGATATGGCCGCCAGTGACGCACGGCCTGGACCAGCCCGATTAGCTCGCGCTCGTACGCCGCGAGCTTGTGATGGCGAGCGGCGAAGGGGCGGCTGAAGAAGGCCAGCGGCCCCTCGCCCTGGTGGAGGACGGCGCCGAAGCCGATGCCGGAGGCATCGCAGTCCACCACGAACGGGCTGTCGAAGTCCGGCATCTGAAGCACGGGCCCCGTCGTGAGCGCCCGCTGGAGGGCCTGGAACGCCTCAGTCGCCTCTGCGTCCCAGGCGAAAGCATCGCGGCGCAGAAGACGTGTCAGTGGCGCGGCGATGAGGCCGAAGTCCCGGATGTACTTCCGGTAGTAGCCCGCGAGGCCCAAGAAGCCGCGTAGAGCCCGCGACGACTGCGGGGTCGGCCAGGCAGCGACGGCGGCGACCTTGTCAGCATCCATCGTGACTCCCTCCGCCGAGATGACGTGCCCCAGGTACGCGACGGAGGTCATGCCGAATGAGCACTTCGAGTGCTTGAGGTGTAGACGATGCGCTCGAAGCTCGTTGAAGATGATGGCCACGTGCTGCAGGTGCTCCGCCCACGATGAAATGTAGATAAGAATGTCATCAAAGAACACAAGCACAAAGCGGCGTAAGTAGGGGCTGAGCATGTCGTTCATCAGGGCCTGGAACGTCGCCGGCGCGTTGGAGAGGCCGAATGGCATCACCAAGAACTCGAAGTGGCCGTGATGTGTCCGGAACGCCGTCTTCGTGATATCATCCGGATACATCCGCACCTGATGATAGCCGGAGTGCAGGTCGAGCTTGGTGAAGAAGCGCGCCCCATGTAGCTCGTCCAAGAGCTCGTCCACGACGGGGATGGGAAATTTGTCCTTGGACGTCACGGCGTTAAGGGCGTGATAGTCGATGCAGAAGCGTCACGTGCCGTCGGGTTTGCGCACCAGGAGCACTGGCACAGAGAACGGCGATGTCGAAATCCGGATGATACCCTGCGCGAGCATAACCGCCACCTGGCGCTCGAGCTCATCCTTCTGCAGCCGGGGGTAGTGGTAAGGGCGCACGGCAACAGGCGCCGTATCCGGCAGCAGGTGGATGTGGTGGTCACAGGGTCGCGCCGGCGGAAGGCCCTGTGGCTCGTCGAAGATTTCGCTGTGCTGCTCCAGGAGGTCGGCCAAGAGGGGGTGCGCCTCGTCGAGCACGGCCGCCATCATCTGGAGCTGAGGGGTCGCAGGCCCTGTACCGCCGATGCCCGTCCACTGGATGCAGCGGCCTCCCTCGCGCCAGAAGATGAGGGTCAGCGCGTCGAAGTCCCAAAGTATGGGGCCTAGTGTGGACAGGAAGTCGAGGCCGAGGATGAAGTCGTAGCAGCCCAAGGCGATGCCGACGCAGTCGATGCAAAAGTGCTCGTCGCCGATGAGGATGGGGACCTGCCGAGCCACGCCCTGGCGAGAAAGGCGGTCCCCGTTGGCGACGGTGACGCTGAACTGCTCGGCTCCCGACGGCTGCAGTGCTAGACGTCGCATGGCGTCCCCGGACAGGAAGTTGTGCCTCGAGCCCGTGTCCACGAGCGTGGTGAGGCGCTCGCCGTTAAGCAACATGGTCTTCGCCGTCTTGATGCCTGCCAATGCGTGGAGGGAGACGACGAAGGCTTTCGCGTCGACCGGCCCGTAGGTCGTGACGCCGGCCTCGGAGAGTGTCGTGGCGTCGAGCTCCACGGTGAGGGCCTCGACTTCCCCGTCGTCAACGCTCTCCAAGTAGAACAGGCGAGCGCACACGTGACCCGGCGCGTAGATCTCGTCGCTGTTGAAGCACAGACCCTTACGACGCCGCTCGACCTGCTCGGCCGCGGTCAGGCGACGGAAGGGGCGCGTCGGCGCGGGGGCCGCCGGTGCGGGGCGGGGTGGGGGCGCGCGTTTCTGCCCTGGAAGGACTGCTGCATGGCTAGGGCGTGCTGCTCGTAAGCGCGTGCGTAGTACATGGCCGTCTGCAGGTCCTGCGGGTCTCGCATGTCCACGTCGATGCGGATGTGGTCGGGCAGGCCGCCGATGAAGAGGTCGGCACGCTAGCAAGCCGTGACGCTAGGTGCATGGCACGCCAACATCTGGAAGCGGTCGGCGAAGTCCTGCACCGAGGATGTGAAGGGGAGGCGGCCGAGCTCGGCCAGCCGGCTCCCGCGTATCGGGGGGCCGAAACGGAGGATGCAAAGGTCGCGGAAGCGCTCCCACGGAGGCATCCCGCCCTCGTCCTGCTCGAGGGCGTAGTACCACGTCTGGGCGGCTCCGCGGAGGTGGTAGGAGGCGATCCACGTGCGGTCGGACGCTAGTGTCCGCTGCCCCCTGAAAAACTGGTCGCACTGGTTGAGCCAGTTCAGGGGGTCGACGGTGCCGTCGTAGGTGGCGAACTCCAGCTTGGTGAAGCGGGGCGGCTGCTGGCCGTGCGGAGCGGCGGTGTAGGCTCCCTCGTGACGACCCATCGCTGCGGGGGTCGAGTAGTTCGGCACCATGGAACCCCCGGCGTAAGGGTCGGCGTACCCGGAGAATCCCCCGAAGGCGGTGGTCGGCGGTGACGCGGTCGGCTGCAGCACGGTCGGCTGGGCGGGCGCCGTCGTGAACACGGGCGCGTCGAGCCAAGCCGGAAGCTGGGACGGCGAGGGCGGGAACCTGATCTGGGTGATCGGGATCCCCTGGTGAGAGGTGGTGGCGGGCGGTGGCGGTGCGAAGGTCACGGCCGGCGGTGGTGGTGGCGGCGCGGCGAGTCCCTGGCTCGGCGGTGACGGCGCGTAGGATCCCTGGAGGAAGGTCCGGAGGTTCGAGACCGCCACGGTGAGATCGCGGATAGCCGTCGACATCTCCGCCGGAGAGAGGACGGGGCCGGGTCCGAGTTGACGGAGGCGGCCGGTCCGGAGGTGCTTGGCGGCGGCTCCGTGGTGATGGTTGATGCGCCGGTGGTGCCGGTGACGGCGGTGGTGGGAGGGCCCGAAGACATCGTCGATCCTTGATACCAAATTGATAGGAGCTAGGGTCCTTTCAGGCCTAGGGCGTAGGTTGTATGGGTGGAAGGAAGGGTGGCGAGGCTGGAGGCGCGGACGTCGGCCAGTCGGCGCCGTGGCCGCGCGAGAGGAGGAGGATGGCGGTGCGCTGGGACCGGCGGCTAGGGTTTAGGAATACCGTCTCCTGAGGGAGACGGCAACAAATATGTTTATTGCTTGATTGATACGGAGAGATTACATGAGTTTATATAATAGTCCAACTACTAAAACCCTAGATAAATTGGGCTAGACCCTAAACCGGTCCACTAGTGGGCCTCCTCCGGTTGTAGTGCAAACCGGTCATAACAGCCACACATCATAATCACAAAAAAGGAAAAAAGAGAAATAGTTTCAAAGACAACATCACACGGTTGTTTAGATTTGTGCTCGTAAAACGAGTCACAAGAGGAACCCCGATGTAGCTACCGATTGGCGGTAAAAGCTAAAGGGAGTGTAGGCCATCAATGATGGTGAACAAAGACCATGGCACATGCTCCGACCCTAGCGGCATGGGGGAGATATCGTCGTACTCCTCGGGGTCCCGCCGTCAACCGCCCTCTCCCTAGCTATGGCCGCCGTGTGGGTTGCTGTTGCCGCCACACTTGGTTCCTTTGCTTGGGGCGGACCTAGGAGCTCTGTTTTGGTTGAGCGACGCGGAAATGACGAACATGAACCTTAGCTCGATTGATCCATGTCACACATGTCCGATGGATATTCTGGTCATTAGTTGTGGGTCCCATATGGCAGGGACAAATAATAAAGCAGCAGAAAAATGTGGCAACATGGAGATACCAAAGTAAATATGGACAAATCGGATATTTATCAAATATAAAGCGTGGCAAGAAAATCAAATTTCCCTGCGGCGCCCGGTTAGTCGGTGTGACTCGGTAGTATGGCAGAGCGAGCGAGACGAAAACTAGAAATTGATGGAGAAAAGCGAGGACCAATCAGTTTCCATGGGACGGCAACGAGCGCGTTCTACGCGTAAGACAAGTTTTTTTTTTGAGAGAACCACATATTTCATTAATCGAAAATCAAGTTACAATAAGCAACATATATGGAAACTAAAAGACAAACCGGGATAAAATGATTATCCTGAATTTGCAGATAAAATCCTAAGAGATCGAGAAGTACAAAACAATTTCTAGGATTTCCTGCAACCACCGTAGCGAGCGGCCGCCGCCCAACTCCAGCGCCGCCGAGACGAACACCGAAAGAGACGCCGAGCCTCCACCATTGTAAGATCCGAGAAAGCACCATCGCCAACGAGGCTTTGTGAGTCGATGAACAGGCATGTCGCTGTGGCACGTCGACCGGGGGACGTCCCCGTGCTGTCTTGGACCAAGATCTGTCGCCTCCCATCGACGAAGTCGGAGAAGAACGACAGATCCACCACCTCCGGACCAATATCCTCACTCCAGAAGAACCACCTCGCCCCGGCCGCCAGCGTCGTCGCCGATAACCACGAACGCCAGCGACACACCGAGAAACTGATCTTGCCAGATCTGAAGAACGGCGAGAAAGCCAAGCTGCCGATCCGACGGACCGAGCAGCACACGTTGCCATCAACTCCGAGACGTCGCCGCCGGTGTGGGAGTAGAGTTGAAGCAGATTTATTTGCCCGGACGCCGCTCCCACCACCCCAACGACGTATCACGGCAGACAGATCCAAACCCTAACTACTAAACCAGAACGGAGAGATGAGATCCCCTCTCCCTCCTACCGCCGAGGCGGCAAACGGAGGGAGAGGGGACCAGCAATTCGGCCGGTGAAGATCTGGGGGAAAGTTTCTTTCCGCCGCCGCCTGGGCTCCTGCGGGGAGGAGAAAACAGAGCCGTGCGTAAGACAAGTTGAGACCGTTCTAAACCTAGATTTGCTAAAAAATTGTCGTAAGTAGTAGTACTCCGGCTTCGTCCTCGCTCCTACTCGTCCCCTCGCGGGCGACGCAGCGGCCGCAACCGAGCGCGCGCCGCCAGCCCCCTCTCCCCTTCTCCCCCTCCGCCGCCGCTGGCGGCAGCCGCCGGGCGAAGCCCGGGCGGTGCCGCCGGCGGCGGCCTTCCATTCCCCGCGCGTGCAGAGGGCTCGGCGAGGCGAGCGCGTCTGGCAGCGGTGTAGCTCGGGCGGCGGCGGCCCGGTTCCGGCCGGGGAGCGGCGTGGCGGCGGCGACGCGTGCGGAGTTGCGTGGCGGCGCATCGACGCAGGCGGCGGCGTGCAGCAGCGGCAAGGAGGTCCCGTGGCCCAGATCTGGGTCGGGATGAACCGGGCTTGATCTGTAGCGCGCACGGCGGTAGTCGGCAAGGTAGAAGGTGCAGGGGCAGCGGCAACAGCGGCTGGCCTGTTGCAGCGTGGCGGCGAGCTTCACGGGCCCGATCTGGGTCCGGCCGGACCCTCTTAGGACTGGTGTGCCCCCGCGGGGGCTTTACGGGCCTGTGCAGTGTGGCCGGGCCCGGCTGGACCTAACGGGGACTGGTCTGCTCTGCGGTCGCGTCCGGTCGGCTACCGTCTTCGACGGTGCAGGTAGTTCCCTCCCGCGTGGCCGCGGTTTCTGCTGTTCCCGGTACAATGTACTTTCCTCTGTCTTGTTGTCCTCGTGACGGGTGCTTCGGTGAGACGACGGCGGTGGCTTTGCGTCCGTGGTGGCACAAGTTGGCGGATGGTGCGTCTGGTGGTGGTGAGGCCTTGTCCTCGCGGGCTCCTATGCGTCGGATCATTCGGGGTGGCGGCAGGGTTTTTCGGGAGAAATCCTTGTCGGCTCGGTCGACACCGACGCGGTGCCGCCTCCGGGTGGCATCATCCCTTCATGAAGGGCGTCGTGGCTACTCTTCGTCCGCTTCCCTGTGTGCCGGGGGAAACCCTAGGGCCAGTGCGCTGGCCCGGGCAGCAACAGTCGCTTTCCTTCTTCAAGGTGCTGCTTGGTACTTGATGATCTGTCGTTAGGAGCAAGGTGGTACTTCTCCAGAGGGTGCAGCGGCTGCGGGCCATCGTAGTTTAGTCGATCCGCCCATGTCTTCATTTTGTTTCTTCTTTTCTTTGTTTTGGGTTTGTGTTGTTGTCTCCCCAGCTCGTGTGGTGTAGTGTTTGTATCCATGGTTATATTGTGGTCGTTGCTTTATTTATAAAGAAAGGACAAATAGTAGTACTCCCTTTGTCTTTTAATTTGCCCCAATAAAATTGCAAGTATACCCTTTATCCTCTTCGGCTAGCACCGGCCACAGGCCACAGCCCCCTCGCACCGCTACCATGGCCGCCACCGCTACGTCCCTCGTTCTCCACCACCGAGACCACAACGCCAACTCCCACCGCTGCCTCCTCCCCTCCTCATCCCTGATCTCCGCCTCCGTCTTCCGCAGTCGCAGGGCCAAGTGCAGCCGCAGGATTGTGCCTCCGCCGTCCGCCGCCGGCGCCGGTGATCTCGAAGGTGAGGTCCGTGCACGGTGGTTCCGCCAATTCATTTCCATGTTTTCGGTGTCCTAGAAGGTAAGGAACCGCTCCTTTTTCTTTCCATTCAATTTGCATGCTTATTGTTAGTTCGACTGAAACAGTGAAACTATGACATTAGGAATGCTTAGTAGATGGCCAGTGGTTTTGGTTGTTACATTAAGGACTTCCACCAGTCATACTTATGAGTTACGACTGCCTCTTTCACGGCACAAACTCCGAACAAGTATAGTCCACCCCCTAGTAGCAAGGTTTCGAGAAGCCACTGATATGATCCAAATCCTAATTTGAATGAGTAAAAGATTACCATGATTAATGTTTCCGTAAAGCTTATTGCTGACACTAGAAAAAAGAGAATCTGTGCTTTGGGAGATTGGTGTGGCTAGATGGTGCCTTGGGAAACAAAATGTCATCAGATGACATAACAACACTGAACCAGAATATTGATGATCTTTACTTCTACTTACTCTTTAGGAGGCCTTTTGAGAGCTCCAGTCATGGAGAGCTGCCCACTTCCCTCACTTCTTCACTCGGGCTTTATCGTGGAATTCATGGATTTGACCTTTCCTGTTTGTTTATGTTCACATACTACAAGGATGATATTAATGGCGGCCAAACTCATCAGCATGCACATGGACCAAGAATGACTTGCAAGAAATCCAACAGAAGATAGAAATTAGCTCGTCCAATTTAGTATGTGGCATGTATTGAGTCACAAGAAATTTCTGTAGGTAAACACAATCTTTGGCAATAACGCCATAGGTTTCCATTCTTTGGAATAGTTTGCCATTTAAAAAAACATGTTCTCCTTATTTTCTGAAAGGCAGGCTCAGGGGCGGAGCCAACACTTGAACAGCTGGTGTACAGAGTTTAAATGATAGTTTAATGAAAATTTCAAGATCAACTATATCAAAATTCATATTTTTCTTTCAAGCTAGAACCCACAAGTTTTCAAACTGTCAGATGTCCTCTTCATATTTTGACTCTTTGTGAGGAACACAAAAATCATTCTTAGATCTAGCAACAAAGAGTAATACACTGGCATTGTAACAACTAACTAACCATTACGAAGACACTATTACAAGAAAAGGTAATGATATCGATGTCTAATAGCACAGCAAGGCAAAAAAGCAATGAGCCAAGGGAGGTCACTCCCCGCTTAATGGTCATGGACTAGCCGAGGTGGCCTGCCTGCGTTCAGCCCTGCATGTTTGCCCTGCCTGAGTTGTTTGAGGTCACAACTCACAAATGGCACTCACTACGTTGGCGGTTTGGAGTTCGTAATGGCCCAGGTAGATGGATTGTTCTTCGTTGAATTGTTTGACGTGTTGGGCAGACAGGCTTATTAATAATAGGCCGGTGGAGATTGCCTACTGGGTTTTTGGAAGAGCAATGGAGTGGAAGTTGGGTAGCAGGCTGCAATGTGGAATCACTAAAATTAAAAAACTCTGAGGCAATTTTGAGTATGCATATGTATTATAACTACTAACTTGATTACTGTTTATTTACCTGAAATAATTGTTGTACATTGTACACATGTCATATGCTCCACTCTGGGCAAGCTACAGGTTAAAAAGTTGAAGATGTAGTATATTAATGTTGAAGTTGGAGAAATACATGGAGTTCTTAAATTAGGAATGCCTGAGCTGAGCTTTAAGCTATTTATGATGGGTAGCGACTGTTAGTCACCCCTGACAAAGTGTTATACTAGTTCTAAAGAGAGTAAGCATATCACATGAGCAAAAATCATGTCTCATCCAATTTCTGTTGTGACTTGCAGGAAATGATATTAGCACCACATTTTCTGCGAAAGCATGGGCGGAAGAACAACCATTGAAATATCCAGTTAGCAACAGTACGTTGCCTTCATCGACCACAAGAGATACTTCCTCCATAGCTGGCCTCGGTTCTCTTAGCAGCTTTTGCCACCACCCCAATAGCCAGCATTCTTGTTTTACTACCTCAAAACCAAACCATGACAATCCCCATAAATATAATCACTCCCCGAAAATTCCTAGGCGGTCTCTCGTCTTGCTCCCTGCCTCCTCTCTTGTCCTCTCCGTCTCCTCCTCCTTTGCCATAGATGGTGCAAATGCTCCGTCCACCTCCGCAACTGACACAACCATAACAGATCGCATATTCATGGACTTTAGCATCTGTCCAAGCTTCTTTACCTCTGACCGCACGTTAGGATCTGAACTCTCTTCATGCCCTGATTCTGAACCTCTTGGTCGTGTAGTCTTTGGTCTCTATGGTCATCTACTCCCCATCACTGCTTCCAACTTCAAAGCTACCTGCATGGCTTCTGCATATCGAGGCACGCTTGTCCACAAGCTCCTTCAAGGTCAGTTCTTTGCTGCTGGCCGTCAAGGTCCTCGCCGTGATAAGGGTGTAGTCCAACCTCCCTCGAAGCTTGTGAGCAATGTTGAGACAGTTGACCCTAAAGCGTATCAACTGAAACATTCAAGGCCTGGCACCCTATCCTTATGCCTTGGACAGAATGACGACGACGATGGCATCAAACTCAGCCCCAATTATCACAATGTTGAATTCCTGGTTACTACAGGGCCAGGGCCCTGTCCAGAGCTTGACGGCCAGAACATTGTCTTCGGAACTGTTTTGGAAGGTATGTACTTCTCTCGGCATCATTTTAATTAGATGGTATCACATATTTTGTGTTGAATGTCTTGCAATAATGTCATATCCTCCCCTTGATATGTTCAACAATATACAATTTGTACCAAGTTATGTTATGTGGAAGTTGACTAATGACTAATCGACTAATGCAAGGGTTGGTAAGAGCATCATATAGTCTTCCCAGAGTAGGATTTTTAAAACATGAACCTTCAGGTGACAAGCTTTGTATACATATCATCTGTGCATGTCATAGATCTTCTGAAAGGCATGCATACCATCAGTGATGAATCAATGTCTACCCTAGTCATGTCATCCTCATGCTTGTTCCATACGTCTTGTCTTGTCCATTCATCTTGTCTTATCCCTGTGATTCAAATGAACTCTGGGGATTAGGGTGGAAGATCGGCATTGAAGGAAACCATACAAATCGCCAGTGAGCTGTTGTAACATCATTGAGTACATCACCCAAACAGAATCTTGTTTTGTTGGCTAATTTAAGACATCTCATCTCTATCTTTTTCGGCAATATTCCTTTCAAACTAATTATTTCTTCAGTAAGAGTGATGTCTATGGGTAACTAAAGCACTTTATCTATTATAAGTTTACTGCCCCCTGCCCACTGTTGAAGTGTATATGTGGATTGCCTAGCCATTTCCATCAGTTCCGTCTTTTGGTTGCGTTGGCTAGTGCATGAAACTTGTCAGTGTTGAAGTGTATATGTGGATTGCCTAGCCCTTTCCATCAGTTCGTACTTTTGGTTGTGTTCGCTAGTGCATGAAACTTGACACCCACAACAAAGCTCATACCGGCCAGCTCCTGTATATGATGTAACGCATGGTCACATACATGTCCACCTGCACATGCACACACCAATGCTCATACACATGCACACTACGGCTGGTTCAGGTGTGTAAAGAAGTTGTTAATTGTTATTCCTAGTAGACCTGAAACTAGTTACTCCTTGTTGTAGTTTATTAAAGGGTAAATAATCTACCTTTACCTTTTCCCTTTCCCTGCTGGCGAACTATTTACCAAGAACTTATGTTCTCCAACATGCATTCACCTCAAAACACAATGAAAAATTGTCATTTATAGTTTATTGAGTGCACTGTTCTGGGCTTCTGGCTTGACAATCATGTAACAAGCTCACCAAGTAACAACATGTCAATTTGAACAGAAGAATTCCTGTGAAATGATTGTAGCCTCTTTCTGAAGCAACTTAACGTAGTGCATACTGTACTGCTGGTAATATGAGTACCAAACTGCTCCATACACAATTTGAAAATTTCAGTTAATGTGCTTCTGGGAACCTGCCTCCCACCTGGGATGTACACTATGTCATGTAATCTGGGAACCTGCCTCCTAGGAGGATTGTAAACAAACTCTATCTTTCCAATGCAATGAAACGCAAAGAATCCTTTGCGTTTTCTCGAAAAAAGTTAATGTGCTTCTTTCCTCACCTTACTGAGATACTACAAAAGTGCACTTTCTATTGTCATAAAAACATGTTAAGCATTGCGACGACTAATAATAAATTATCATGGATATGCAAAGGTTTCCATTACTACGATCATGAGCCTGCTTTGTCATGAGCAAATATATGACATAAAGTACATTAAAAAGTCGATGATAAGCGGTGAAAGATACGGTTCCAAATAATTCTTAATTAAAGTCTTGTGGACCATCCATTGTTGCGTAGTGTTGTCTTACTCCCCTGATATGTAGCTTAGTAAAGGTGATGTTGATGCACATTAAAGCCCCATGTTCATTAAAGCCCCATGTTCTGATGGCACTACCTTTTCCTTCCTAGTGGCAGATTCGCCCCACATGGATAATTGCGATTAATTTTATCTGTTTGAATTTAGATGTGAAAAATGTTGCAAGCACTGGCACCAACATCTTATCGAAATTTGCAACCTATGTATTCTATAATGCAATGATGGTAATCTGTTACACGTACCTGTACAGAAGTGCGAATTAATTACTTCAGGGCTTAAATCTTTATGAAATTGCTTTAGTAAATCATAACTTTTGAAGTGCTGAAGAAACTTTTCCAGAGGCAGTTCATTTATCTTATCTGTTAGTAGTATATGTATGCATACGGGTGTATTACCCTGCTATATTCACCACGATCACACACATTTGTTCTCTGACAAAACAATTGAGCAAGTTAGAGCATCTCCAACAGCATTTGCAAAATGGATTTGTAAAAAGAGGTGATAGCAAGAGGAGAGAGAGGGTTTACAAAGCCAACAAGTTTTTGCTTCCGTAGCATTTCTATAACCGGATTGCCAAATCATGTATCTATCACAATGACGTGTGGGGTCCTCTTGTCAGCCACCGTGGAGGCGGTGGGGCGGGTGGAGGCTGGGAGGCAGCGGGGAGCAGCGGGGAGCAGCGGGCGGGCAGGCCGGCGAACGACGGCGAGGGATCCTGTGGCCACGACGCACCTTCCCTCACCGGCGACGCTGTCCAGCGGACTGAATCGGCCGGCCCAGCCGCGGCCATGGCGCGGCCTGATTATGTCGGCAGCCAAGCTCTGCGGCCAGGGAAATGAGGGGCGGGGCGGCGGGGATGATCGGGGTCCCGTGGGATGCGGCGGCGGGGGTGAACAGCGGCGGGGGCGGGCCGAATTGGCCGGTGGCGACGCGGCCATGGCAGCGCTCTATTCGGGCTCGTGCGGCCGGGGAAATGAGAGGCGGGGTGGCGGGGAGGCTCGGGGTACCCGCGGGAGGTGGCGTGGCGGCGGGGCCGAACGGCGGTGGGGCCAGCGGTGGGGCGGTGGCCGGCGGCGCGGCTCGGGCGTGAAATGTCCCGCCCGTGGGCCGTGGTCGTTGGCCTCTCGCGCGTCGGTTTTGGAAATATACAAAGTGGCTCCAGGCTTTGCAAATATACAAGGTGAGGGTGCAAGAATAGCAAGCTTTGTAAAAAATTTGGTGGGGGGAACCACTTATACGAAGGCTGCTGGAGCTCGTTTTTTTGCCCCAATTGCTAAAAATGCAGTTTTTACAAATCGTGGGCAAATTTAGAAAGGCTGTTGGAGATGCTCTTAGTTGGTATCTATGCTTACATATTATATGTAACTAGCTACACACCCATGCGTTGTCATGGAACAACTCAACAATCTATAATGATGACAATATTTAACATTACTCATTTAAGCATCGGACATAATGCTCTTAAAGGCGACACCCTTGTCATGATACATTTCATGTCTTGATAATCAGTCTAGCTCGCAAAACAACTGGGTGCACAGTCACTGACAATTTTCTTTTTTCGATAAACGGGATTTTATTAAGTCAGAACGTTGAACCGACAGTACAACTGAAAAGAGTTCACACCTAGATATTTATTTTAATCTAACCAATATTTCTCATGCACATAAATATCTTCTAGCCGTTAAACTCTGCATTTGATATTAAATAGTAAATTGTACGCGTGTTGCTACAGATTACCAAAGGATGCATAATGAAATTTGTCAACAAAATTGTGCTCTGAGCAAGCCCAACTTTGGCATATTGTGCAGTGTGCGTTCCCCCTTCATCCTCTCTACTGTTTCTACTGTGCTTCTCCTCTCGGAGGTAGTGACAGTATTGGCGGACCTTGACCAACATTGTAGGAGGGGCAAAATGACATTGAATATTAGCTGAGGGGGCCAATTTGAATTTTTCTCTGGTTTATATGGTAAAAAATAGTAAATATAAAGTAGTATTGTGTAAATTTTAATTGAGCTGGGGGGCCATGGCCCCCTTTTGACCTCCATTAAGGTCCGCCACTGACAGTATATAAAAGATATGTGGTTTCGTTCATTCTCCATTATATTGATGAGAGCTGAGCCAAGCGTGCACAAAGCAGTGGCACTTTACAGTCGATCAGGCGAGCATGAGGCATCTGGATTGGATTGTGTTACCTCGTCATAGACTTGTGCTCCATCGCCTGGAATCTCTCCTTGAAGTTGCTGACCTGGGCGAAACTGTCTGGTGACCCCTGGCGTTGGCCTGACCACGGCGAAGATCCAAACCCTGCACCGTGGCAGCTTGGACATCAAGAACTTCAGCGCTTCCAGGTCCGACCTCTCAACCATCAAAGATAGAGATATAGACAAAATCAAATTGATGATGGTGGGCATCAAGAAAATCAGAGAAAAGCTGTGGTAGAAAGCAGCAGGTCTAGAGTGGAATCAAAATTGTACGAGATGCAGCCGATGGGGAAGGTCAGTATGGCATGGCCGATGCGGTCCTGGAGTCGGCCCACTGGGCGACAAACCGACAACATAGGCACGGCTGTGGAAGGGCTAGTTGGTGAATGTGCGGCCAGCGTGGAGCACTTGACGCAGCCACATTGACGAACACTGCCCGTGTCACGACGAGTAGAGCGGACGAGACCTCTCTGACAAACACGGCCCGTATCTTGACGTCCCTGCTGCTACGGCAAGTAGAGCGGCTGCTTATTTTTACCCCTGGATCTGGACCACCTCACGTGCTCCTGGTCATACTCATACATGTGCCGTGTCGCCGGGTCGGATAGTAGCGCGTACACCTCGTTAAGCACCACCGCAAGTCATGCAGAGGAGAAAGAGTACATTAAGAGATTTACGGGAACGAGGGATTGCATCCTGATTTTCTCCACGGGGAAGACGTGCATTTGGAAAAGGTGATTGCGTCCCTTTTTTTTTAATCTAAAGGCTCACATATCTGGTATGTGAAGAGAGGTGGGATGAACCACCAAGCAAAGAATACTATTGATGTTTTTTGTAACTGGGCATGCATTCTTTGCGATTGTCCAGGACATCTGAAATACCGCAGCATATTGTAAAACACCCTCATGCTCTTTTCTATCCTGCTTGGTCGTTCTCGATATTACTAAAAAGATAGAAGCAAGTTGGCTGTTGGGATGAGAATGATGTACATTAATAATTGGTCCTTCCAAGTTTATTCACCTTCTGTTCTGATGCTCGCTTCATTTATTATGTAGGAATGGACGTTATCACGAGCATCGCAACCATCCCTACCTATAAACCAGCTGAAAGGATCCAATTCTTCAATGACTTTGCACAGCTGATTGGTGATGAAAGAGCTCAATCTGCTAGAGCTATGTGGGATCGCCCACAGAAAACCGTATATATCAGCGGTTGCGGGGAGCTGAAAGTGACCAAGCCATCCCTCTCCCCTCCTAGTTTGCCATGATAAATACTGTATAAATGCAAGTTTAGTATATTTACTGATCATTCCTTCTAGCTGTATATAGATATGCCTCCATTAACTATGACTGTTCTTCCAGGCAAAATTTGTGCTTTAACAACCTCAGATTGGTTTGGGTAAATATAATTCTGCACGTTTT
Organism: Puccinellia tenuiflora; assembly: GCA_012064385.1. Taxonomy (NCBI): domain Eukaryota; kingdom Viridiplantae; phylum Streptophyta; class Magnoliopsida; order Poales; family Poaceae; genus Puccinellia; species Puccinellia tenuiflora. The sequence continues at coordinate 172,489 of QRDG01000511.1, forward strand.
TCGCCTGGGCTATGAGGACGAGAAATTATACAAATTTTCTCTTCAGTGACTTTCTTTTGTCGGTAGAATTGTTTGGTTTTCAGCATTCATGACGAGAAGCTTCTTTTGTCATTCCAAGAACTGTCATTTTGTGTCGGGGGCTCTGTTAGCGAAACAAGGGTGGTGATTGATATTTAATCCTGACTCGCTTTGTGCTCGGGTATTGAAAGTCAAGTATTATAACAAAGGTGATTTTATGCCGGCATGAAAAAGAAAAGGAATGATTATCACACTTGGGGAGCTATACACTATGGCAGGGAGGATTCAATATTTGGGGTTGATCAAGCATATAGGACATGGAGGAACCCCAAGAGTATGGGATGATCCATGGATCGGTACAAATCCCAAATTTAAACATACTAGCTAAATGCCCGTGTGTTGCTACGGATAATAAAAAAATTAAGATGTTGAGAAAATACATATTATGGGAAAACATTCGTCATGCTTTATTTCCATGTGTCATGATACGCATCAATTTTCTCCTATCGCTTTTATGCTCTTCTCGGAAAACGATCATACTTTCTCTAGTTTTTTCTTTTCTTTTTTCGCCTCTCTTTTGCACCTCACATTTCGAAGAAGACAATATATCATTATTCTTGACCCTCCCATCCACCGCAATAGTTGTCCCTCTGGGACTATCGTCATGCATGGCTTCATAAGCAGAGTGGATTTCCGGGACCTAGATATAATCGATCTAGCATAGAACATTTTTTTAAGTTTTGAAGAATAACGAACATAGGAAGATCAAAAAATAAAATTCATGATTTGAACAATTGCGAACATGGAAAGATCAACAAATAAACTATATGTTTTCAATTTAATAGAGTTTCAACTCACATGAAAAAAAATCCAGGTTCCATTTCAAGATTATTACATGTTATAGTTAGTAGGCTACAATAATTCTACATGTAAAACATACACACAAAACTCTACTATGAGGGCATCAATTAAAATTGTAGTTGTCATTTCGAACCCATGTTGTTTTCTCCTTGATCATTGTGATCTTAAGTGGTGATGAATTGTACGTTGTTGTTAAAGAATTCTTGAAAACACGACAAATGGTTCTAACGAATATGAAAGTGGAAAGAAGTTCTTACTGTTAAGAGAATCCGGTTTTCAGGCAAGCACGAACTAAGCATCTGAAGCTCCTTCTCCAGCGCACCGAGATCAAGCTCCTGATGAACTGAAGCAGGGGCGGACCCAGAATTTCACTGCGCCCCAGGCCACCTTCGTTGATTGTAGCTACAACACTTGGCGCAGTGCCTGCTACCGTGCATCCTCAAGCTTGAGCACGCCGCCACGCCCCGGGCCGTGGCCCTGGTTGTCGGGGGCGTGGATCCGTCCCTGAAGGACATCTGCACCGCACTCATCCAGCACCTCCGTCGGGTCATCCATGGTCTAATACCTCTCATACACAGCAAACGAAGAGTCACTCGGAAACTCTTGAGCATTCTTCTCCCTTTTCTCCATGGCACCAAAACAAAACACAATGCTTGATTCGGGCTTCCAAAACCATGGTTAAATATATACACGGAGTAAGAAAACAATGTTAGAGCAAAGAGAAGATTTAGGAAATGTTAACATATTTTTTTATTTAGAAATAAGATTTAAGTAAAAGGTGACTTGGAAAATTTATTTAGGTAAGCGGGATATAAATTTATTGGTAACTACACGTGACCAAACACATATCAAGAAATCCTTAACTAACTCTTGTTCACGTGGGGATATGTAAGTACACAAAACGCTTTTAATTTTTTTAGTGGAGTTAGCTTTTAACTTGGCCGATATACCATGTATGTTTTTGAATGGGCTTTTCTTCGATGTTGAACTATTTGGTTGGGCCGGAATCAGTGCATGGGTCGTACCGTCAAACGATCCAGTTCTTTGGGCCGGACGCAGTTCATGAATCCGATACAATCTCCTTTTCTGGTGGCGATTTGTTTTCCGTGCGTCGTTGATCTGATTTCACGATTGCTTTCCCGTGCGTGGCTGGGTGGTGGAGACGTACCATACCATCACCACGCGTTGCAAATTAATAGTAGAGATTGTATGGCTACTAGGCTCGGGAGTTACAAAAGACTAATCATCCTTGTTTCAGAAATATAAAGAATAGCAAGCAAACACTATCCGGCAGGATGCAATGCGTGGCAAAAAAAATAAAATAACATGAAATAACTTACCACACCGAGAAATAGTACATAACTAAGCATGTGAATCATCAGAAAAAAAATATAGATAATGGTATGAGAGGTACCTTTTGTTTTTCAATGTCGAAGCAGACAAACATAAACCCTCTAGAAGAAGATTCTCATATATAGGAGCTCTGACCATTCTAATTGGGCCAGCCCCCAGCCAACAATCAACCCCCACACTTCATGGCAACACGGGTGCATTATATAGGTAAATGGCGATATAATCACCTGGCCCCACCCAACTAACCCCACCCCTTTATTAAACACACCACATCTCCCCTAACTTGCTGGTTTCCTCCTAACCACTCTTCCAAAAAATACACATAGTGAAACGCCTGATACATGCACAGATGAAACGCCTGACTCTAGATTTCTGCTCCTCCATGTTGTTTGAATGGCGAGTAGTATTTCAGCGAATTCTGCTATATATTAAGATCATCGAAGAGTTTTGAGCCTGTGTTTCCCTTTGTTTGCAGACAACATAAATATATAAATGGTTGGAATTGAAAAGTGTTAGACATGGACAGGTTGCTAGCTAGAAACATTCTGATGCATCCATCCAAGCTTAATTTGTTTGGCATCTGATATAGTCACACGAGGCAAGGTCATTTTCTTCCACGACAAGACAACAACATTAGCGCAAGATGGAAAACCTAAGCCTTACGGCTCAACCAAACAAGATTATTTTCATCTGGAACAGCCAGCAGTCCAGAAATAGGGTATTGGTCTTGTAAGGGAGGTAAGAGAAGGAAGTAGTAGGCTAGTAAGCCTGCAGGATGGAGTCAGCAGCAGCAGGCGTCCCTTTCCCTTTCCCCGCTCCGCTTGGCTTTTTGCCTACCCAGCACGGCCTCTCTCCTCTTCCTCCTCCTCATACTCTAGTCTACTCCCCATAGACATAGGGGACGCCGTCGAGATAGCCATAGCCTCCGTTCACATAAGCCAGCGTCGCTAGCTCGGCGATAAGGAGGAAGAGAAGAAGCTAGCTATAATCTAGGCTGGATAGCGGACCTCGATCGGAGGCCATGGCTTTCCACGGCCACCTCCCACACGAGATGCCCATGCTGCCGCTCGGGGCGGATGACGCGGCTGCTGCGGCGGCGGCGGCTGCCGGACCGGCGCCCGCGTGGATGAGGTACGGCGGAGAAGGGAGCTTCCTGCACCTGCAGACGACGTCGGACTCGTCGCCGTCGGCAGCGGCCGTGCAGTGGATAGGCGAGGAGGCGGTGACGACGGCCGGCGGCGGCATGGTCGAGGAGGCGGACGCGGCGCGGTGCAAGGCGGACATACTGGCGCACCCGCTGTACGAGCAGCTGCTGTCGGCGCACGTCGGGTGCCTCCGCATCGCCACGCCCGTGGACCAGCTCCCGCGCATCGACGCGCAGCTCGCGCAGTCGCAGGGCGTCGTCGCCAAGTACTCAGGCCTCGCCGCCGGAGACGACGACGGCCGGGAGCTCGACCAGTTCATGGTGAGGCACACGCCACCTACCTTCTCTATCTCATTCTCTCCGCACGTCTCTGTTGCTGTTTGGATTTGCCTTGGGATGCGTCGCGGGGATTTGGTTTAGCTTAATCCAATTTAATTTAATTACGGGCTTAAAAGGCATGCTCCTTTTTTGTGGTTCCATTTCAATTCGTTAGTTCTAGATTATACGGACGAATTCACCAAACTAGGGCTTATTAGTTTGAATTCTACAAATGTTTTCATGCATGCTCTCACCCCTTCAATTCGTTTCTTAGATTGCACTAGAAAATTTCTACATGTTTGCTTGGTTTGCCAATTTGCTCTCTCTTATTGCGACATCCTAATCCTGCTCTTTAAAATACTAATCCGTACTAATCTGGTTCTGATTGGTTACCTAGCAATTCCGTGCGGTTGCAAGCAAGTCTCATTTTGACCATGTTTCTTGCTGGGGCCTACTAAAATAAATATTGAAGAAGCTTCCTTTCATTGAACCAATCTTCAACTAGTAAGTTGGTGTGAGAAACTGCATCACCTTTTTGGTTTATTAGTTTTCTGGGGTACATATTGCCGATTTGCGGCACTTGTTTCTGCCGAATCCTCTGATTGAACACACTATCATCTATAAAAAGATACACCGGACAGATGGTTGAGAAATGTAGTGGAGTCCCATCACGATAGACGAGCTAGGGAACGGATCATGGTTGCCTCTCCTCCTCCTCCACGATTGACCCTGCCCTTTCTCTCTTTCTTCTTTTCCAAACCAGGACCACTTCTCCTCTGCTCTTCTTTCTCGGATACATGGATATGATTCCATTAATTGATTCCAGCAGCGGATTTGCGTTGATAACAATATATATGTGATGACCCAACAAATGCTGAGCATTGACCCATTCAAATATGAACAGCACAAGAAATCCACAATCTCGGTGCACATTGAAGATCGAGGTATACTGGTAGTTCGCGTGTTATTCCGTCGTCTAAACCATCCTCTCTAGTTTGCATTTGGACTGGGCCAGAACCAATATGCCAAGAATGGTCCCAAATTCTGTTTGTTTGATCTCCCTTTTGTCCACTTATTGTATGTCGGGTCCTTGACCGTATCGAGGGACATACGACCAGAACTAGGACGCAGCGTGTTCTTGGACCCATCTAATTGTAATCGACTTCGTAGTTTCACGTGTTTTTTATTTGCCTAGTACAGTACAGTGTAGAGAACACAAACAAGACTCCAACCCCTATTGGGTGGTCCTAGTCACTTCTCTCTATTCCTTGGTCTGTTGGCCTATATGCCCTGGGCTGGTCCGCTGGACCGGACCTTGTAATAATACACACTACTAGTCATACATAAAGCATCATTATGCTTCAGCATGGCCACATTACTCAAGTTGGGACCATATGATACAACTCTCATTTTAGCTTTTGTTAGGCCTAGCATCTAGTTAGTTTCTTCTGGGAGGGGTTTTGGCACCCAGGAGCATATACTTCTAGTATTCAAAATGTTAAAGAGTTGCGCGTTCATCTTTATATATTCTATGTGCTCACAAAGTTGTCTATAAAAAAAGGTATTTTTTGTGTCCTGTGTAAAAAAAATAACGTTGCTAAAGAAGACTTTTTCAGGTCAATTTTTTTAAATTTTTTACACACCGCAAAAATTGTCGGTTTTCCGTGAAGGTTGGCCAACTCACATAGAACGTCTAGATATATATGTCATTTTTTTGCTCGATTTTTTTATGATATTTCAAAAAAAAATTCCGATGGCATTAGCATATGCTCCTATGTGCTAAAGTGAATTTTTCGTTTCTTTTGTCTTTCATCGATGATAAGCTCAATGTTGACACAACCTGAAACGTTACAGGAAACAATAATGTGTATGATGGGTTGTTTTTTAGCGATAATTGTTATATATTGTCTGTTTGTAAATATACGAAACAATTCTTAAGCTATTTTTCCCCTCTAAAAAGATGAGACATTTGTTAAGCCAATAAGTGAGGTTATGTGGGATGCTCTTCCCTGGATATTTCCTATGTACGACGAATTTTTTTTTGGAAAAAACAAGCTTATTGGTGCTCAGGTGCATCCAACCATTTTCGTGTGGTCGGACACGGATTTGTGGCACCTGAGCACAGTGGTGCTCAGTTTTGGTAAATTTGAAAATGGTGCTTAGGGATTTAAAAAAAATCCAAAAACAAACCAAAAACACGGAAGTACGTCCACACTGCACATGGAAGTACGCTAAGTAGGAGACAATGCACTAGAAAGTACGCCTGCACCATACTTTGGAAGTATGCATGTCCCTCACTTAGAAGTATGCCCGTGCACCACTCGTAAGTAAATCCATGCTCCATTTAGAAGTGTGTTTGCACTAAAGTTGGAAGTACATCCGTCCCGAAATTGGAAGTACAACCGTGGTGCATTTTGAAAGTACGTCAATGATGTACTTTTGGTAGTACGTCCCCATTGGACGCTCCACGTGTAACACATGTTATCACGGGTGTGCTCTGTGTAAATGTTGCCTGCCAGGCCAAACATGCCACACAACTACACTTGGGCAACATGAGCATGCATTAACGGGCGGGGTATTAGGGCAACTCCAGCAGCACCCTCAAAACCGTCCCCATATGTCCATTTGTGATGGACGGACAAACTCACCTCCCAATGGCATCTCCATATGACCATTGTATCCAGTATTGGTCCGTTTGACCCCAAGTTTGCCTCCAAGTCCACCCCTTGCCCATTCAGCCACATTGTCCATCCCTCTACTAATCCTCTCTCCTGGCCTGATTCGCCTCTCTCCCACCACTCATCATCTGATGCCACCATCTGTCATCGCCGTCTCCGTCATATGACCTGGCATCGATGCAGCCATCGTTTTAGCCCTGTTTTTGTCCGTGGAGAGGCTCGAGCGATGCAAGGAACCACCGCAGTTGCGTCGTGCATCTCATCCTCATCACCACCATGCAAGTCCGAGCAAGGTCGACTTGAGATTGAGATGCGACTCTGCCTACTTGTCAGGCCGCGGATGGTCGGCATCACCAGCTGTAACTCCTTCAAGTCATTGAGCTCCACCTCGTTCTCCTTTTCCAAGAAAGTGTTCGGTTGTTTGCCGGAACAAGTTTTGAGGTAATAAATTGTGCAAGCTTTCTCCGGTGACTATTTATGGATAATTATGTGATAGTTGTTGCATTACTTTGATGCGTAGATCACTTGCGGATAGTTGCGCTCACTTATTTATAGAGAATTCATGGAAACATCATCCGATGATAACGGAGACATTATTATCGCCACAGCTCTTCTCCTTCAAAATGCATGCCGAGATTCAAGGGGTCGATAAAGGAACACCAAATTATCGATCATAACTTGGTTGTTGGTCATGTTCTCCTATACAATAACTATTTCAAGCCGATCAATCCAACTTACCCTCCGGATAAGTTTCAGCAACGCTTCCAGATGTCTGGCCTTGTTGATGCACAAATTAAACGAATCGTCCTCGTGTTCATGTCTTGTGTTGCACAATTTAACAGATTTTGGGCTTATCAGAATTTAAAAAATCGTGTGAATTATTTTATAGTTTATATGAGTGATAAAATTTATCTAGTAATAGTTTAAATGTCAAATATTAAATAGACTGAAATGAGAAAAGAGGACCAACATGGCCGTGTCCGTTTGGGGGCGCCTTCGCGGACAGATTTGGTCCAAATCCAGACAGCAATTGGGGGACGCCGTTGGAGTTGTCCTTACACTTCTTCTCCATAGGGTGCCTTTTTTCAAAAATATAGTTGTTTTGTACTTGGTGTATGATGTGCATCTTTTCGCAAACTTAGTTGAACTGAATATAATAGGCTTTTCATATCCAGTCCAAATCAGGATTTAGGTACGGCACAAATAAGTCAGGTTTGAATACCGGCCCAAAATAATGTGTTAGAAAAGCTGTAGACCACTATTTAAATTTCAAATTCATTTTTTTTAGGAAATGAAAGATTAGCTAACAACCTGCAAACTATATTTTTTTGGAAAATAACAAGTTACTATTAGAGAGTTGTTTTTGTTGTTATTTGAACCCCCTAATTCGTTTTGAGCTTAAAACTGAAATGTTGTGATATAAACAAATATACAACAGATTCATCTAAATAATCGCTTGCATTATACATTTAATTTTTGTGCGTATATTACCATGATAAATTTTCTACTTGTTGCTTACTTTTGTAGTTAAAAATATTCTGCAAGATATTTATAATACCATTTCTGTTTGTTTATCACATTTGATCAAACGATTTCTTTTAGAAAGGGGACGCCCCTGGTCGCTGCAAATTGATGGCGCACAACCGTACATTTGATCAATGCATATCAGTAAAATGTTTTTGTTATTTCTACTAGACACACTATGCCCTGCTACTCTGTTCGTTCAAAGAGCAACTACAACAGCATGTCCGTGTCCACGCTATGGAAGCAGTGATGGCTTGCTGGGAACTAGAACAAAATCTACAGAGTTTGACAGGTGAGGTCCTTTTTTTTTGCGGGGACTTTCTAAATTAGCAACTGTAGTGTTTTGTTTCTCCAATCATATTTGCATGATCCAGTTGTAAGCTAAAATTTTGTTGCTCAAATACTTCTTCAGGGCAGTAATATTTTGCATTTACACTTCTGAGCAATTTTTTTTTTTTGAAACGAAAGGCAAAAGCTTTGCCTTATTCATTAATTAAGAAGAAGATGCCCGGTTTATTAGCGGAAGAAACCGGGCGAAAACCATACAACCAACACCACTACAACCAACACCACGAAACCCACACCACCACCGGGAGCAACACCTAAAGCGAGCCACAGCCACAACCACAAGCTAACAACTACTCGCCCAACCACAACAGCGAACCCAAGTGACAACAACCGCAAATTGGCTCAACAATCAAGAAAAAGCGAAAGCTTTCCTTGCGACGCCAAGCTTCTTTCTTGCCCTCCTTCTAAGAGACTTCTCCACCTTCATGCAAACACCGTCCGAAGCTGTTCCCGCCAAGACGCAAGCAATATCCTTACCATATCCAGGGCAAGCCGACTCTAAATTGACAAGCAAGTCGCAAATCTCTTTGCCAAACAGAGCCTCAGAGTTAGACGCCAACATAGCTGCATCATCAACCTGGTCACTCAAGGAACATAAAGTGCCAGAAGCAATCAAACCTCCACTATCCACAAAGGAGGCCAGCTGGCAAGACTCAGACGGAGGTGGGGCTGGCGCCATGTCCACCACCGAAGACTCCACTGAACCCAGCTCAGTCGGAAGCACCATAGGTGATTCCCCACAAGGATCCTGCAGCTCAGGCAACATCTCCACAACAGGAGCCACAACCTTAGAGATGACAACATTCTCATGGACAGACGACGTCGCATGCAGAGCACGGGGAGAAAATTCTCCAAAGAAGCATTTAGTCCCCTCATCAACAGAACCAATCTGGAATTCAGCCGGCAAAGCCACAACCGATGTAGCCTGAAGCTTGGCAAAAGCATCATGCAGCTCACAATGAAGCAGCTCAACCTTCTGAAGGAACTCCATGCGCAACAGAGCAAGCTGAGATTCAAAAGCAGAGTCCAAAAATGCCTCGTCATGGGAATCCTTGGAACACCCAGCAGGGGATCTTGGCGGCACCGACACATGCGTCGGAGGACAAGTCTGGACGTACGGAGAGCGGCTTCGCTTGTTAGGAGCACGAGTGACTGGAGAGCAAGCACGAGCAGCTGGAGAGCGGTCCCGAGTAACCGGAGAGCGAGCACGACAGAACCTCTCAGAAGTTTTATATGGTCTCTATTTTGTTTTCTTGTATGCATCAGTGGTTAATTTGTTAACCACTATTAAAGCTGCCTCTGTGTCAATATTATATATTATATGTGGAGATGCTCTTACCTCTAAAAGAAAATATGTCTTTTCTGGTCTATCATTAGAAATTGTTCTTATAAGCTTCTTGTTGGTTTGGTTTTGGCTATTTTGCACCTTCTTCGCATGGTTTGGAGCTCGTTGTAGAAAAAAAACTAACTGGTGCTCCTTGACAGGTGTGTCACCTGGTGAGGGCACGGGTGCAACAATGTCTGATGGTGAAGATGACCAAGCGGATAGCGAAGCTAACATGTATGATGCAAGCTTGGACGGACCAGATACTATGGGAGGCTTTGGTCTTCCGACAGAAAGTGAGCGATCATTAATGGAACGTGTTCGTCAAGAGCTGAAGCATGAGCTGAAACAGGTTAAAGAATGGATTCCGATAATTGCCTTGCATAAATTCATCATTGTTACGCACCTCTTGGTAAAGGGACATGCTGATGAAGCGAATTTATCATTCTTGGAAATTACAGGGTTACAAAGAGAAGCTTGTTGACATCAGAGAAGAAATTCTTCGCAAGCGAAGAGCAGGGAAGCTCCCAGGAGACACAACTTCTACATTGAAATCTTGGTGGCAGTCTCATTCCAAGTGGCCATACCCAACAGTAAGTGAAAGTATACATATATATAAGCCACACGACTGGCTTGCTTAGATCCTTGAGTGAAAGAATATGTACCTTCAGATGTTGATTTTTTTCGAAATGGGGATCAAAGCCTCGGCCTCTGCATCAAATTGATGCACACAGTCTTATTTATTGCAAAGTCAAAAACATATATTGTTTACATCTGAAAAGTGAACATAAAACAACCAGCGATAGCATAAGTTACAAGATGCCTAAGCCTCTTGTAGTCGTCTAGTTAGCCACCAAGTACTCTGATTGTATATATCGAGTGACCATCTCTAGACGGGTGCATCCATAGTCGATAAGCACAAGTTGCACCTCCGGAAGTAGGAAGGACCACTCGTGGATCCAGTACGAAGCTTTACGAAAAGATTAGCATGTCCACCCTTATTAAATAAGATAATATCATTTCTGCATTTTCATAAAGACCAAATTAAAGCACAAGTCCCACTGTTTGTAATGTCCTTGGTGCAGGAGGAAGACAAGGCACGGCTAGTGCAAGAAACAGGGCTACAGCTAAAGCAGATCAATAACTGGTTCATCAATCAAAGAAAAAGGAACTGGCACAACAATCCATCTTCTTCCACCAGTGTCAAAAGCAAACGCAAAAGGTAAATCTTGCTCACCAGTCGCATATACCTCGAGTTCTGTCGATCAATTTGAACAAGAAGTACTGCAGGTGATAGCAACTCCTAGCGTTCCAAGAGGACCATCGCTAAGGGCTGAGATAGCTCTGCCGGATGAGTAAGTGGGAAATACATGCCAAACACTCAAGGCAGCAAACTCGCGGCAAAGCTTTAGATCAGGCATGTTCTCATCAAGACCAGGTTCAGGCACAAATATATTAGAATAGCAGCTATTTATAGATAAAGAAAACTAACTGCATCCATAAAGTTCTGTGAACTGCTTGATCTGAAGAAATAGAGGAAGTAAGCTATTACAGATGGTTGTATATGGTGGCAGCTTGGGCACTGTTTATTTGATTGGAACGGTTGCTTAGATACAAGTTGGTAGTACTGCTTAGTTCAATAGTTGATTGGCGTCGATGTTCTGTTCTCTGCACGTGTAGAACCCACAAAGTTTTTTGTTTTCACGCGCAATTTTTTAAGTCAGTATGTATGGGCATGTTTGGTTGCTAGCACGTTTTTTTCAGTCCTCACGTCTTCTTGGCCCTGACGAGCCTGCCCCTAGAAAAACGGGAGTTGAGTCATGTTGTGCATGTGGTTTGGTTGCCAACAATGTTCTAGCTATGCTCGTTTCGCTAGATGCAAGATTTTTTAACACGGCGTTTGGTGTTCATCTATGTTTCGTGTACTCTTACCTCATGTCATGTGATAGACTTAACCTCACACCATCACAACACCATGAAGGGTGGCGAGCAGGACAACGGCGTGACGCAGCAGCGGTGCCGGGACGGCGACGTCGAGACGGCAGCGGTGCGTGCTCAGTTCACGCGGCCTAAAAACCGCTGCGGCGACGACGAATTTCATGTCTACGAGCGACGTCGTTGAGCGAAGAAGATGTCCAGTAGCTAAAGAACACCTATACCAAGCACTCCTAGTAGCAGCAGCGGCGACGACGGAGTTCACAGCAACGGCGAGCAGCGGTGACAGAGGTTGAAGAAGACACTCTGCAGTCTAAATACGTGCATACATAAAGCACAAATTCTTCTCGTATTCGACAGTCGAAACAGAAAACTTACAACACGAAAGTTGTGCGGAATGTTGAGATGAAGCTACATGTCAAAGGATATCTCAAACGGTCGACCGAGCATGACGAATTTGAAAAAATTCGTCCAAAAAAGCTGCAAACATCGGTGCGAAATTAAGAAGCTACGGTCGACGAATCTCGAAACCGAGCATGGGAATCGGCGGAGCTCATCGACGCGCATATTTCTCATGTACAATGTTTTTTGAGTCGCGCAATATTTAGAGAGATTAGAGAGGCACCTAGTGTAGGAGGTTAAGGGAGGTGAGAGGAACAAGTCAGCGTGGCCAGGCTGAGCCACCCTGAGGCAAGCCTGCAGCGAATGAAGTAAACAGTGCCAAAATTGCACTAGGTGAGGGTGGTTCTGCAAAAACGGCCGAATCCGAATCCGATTCGGCCGTTTCTGCTGGGCCTGGCTGAGGATGCGTTAAGTTTCGTACACATGCGGGCTCGCGGAACGCACAGGCCACCAAACAGCCCAATTTTTACATGTGCAGGGCCTGGTTGGGGTGCTAGTGGGCTACCAAACACGCCCTATGTATGTATGTGTGTGTTGTTGTGTACTCGGGCATGCTGATTAACAAGCTTTCGATAAAAATTACCAGTTATTTTTATCTCTTGTCATTCAGTTCTTGTTCTTGCAGTATGTGCTTCATTTTTCTACTATTCTCAAAGTTCCGATCATGCACACGCGCAGACATCCGGAGCTTTTTTTTCATGAAACGCATTCATTTTTTTTATGTGTGTGTGTGTGAGATCCCTTTTTCTAGAGATTTCGGCAGGAGGATAATTTAAAATATATAGGTTTATAAAAGGAACGACAAATTTGTTGGGCTATGTCCCTTTGCATTGAGTCACTTTGGTAGCCCAACTTGCGATCATGAATTCAAACACGTATGAACATTGATTGGTTTCCAACCATTGAGGTGTCTCATCTGTCTGAAATTTCATCAAATTTTTAGTAGCTCTATTTAGCGCCAGCCAGGGGTGGGCCCAGCTCAACTCATGGGGATCCAGTTGAATACCCATTATTTTGGCAAAAAAAACTTATATATATCGTATGAATGAGGTTTTTTTGTTACGAAACACAGCACAACACAACGCTCACATACATGAGCATATACTCACCCATATGAACGCACGCACGCACACCCTACCCCCTATGAGCACCTCCGAGATACTAATCCGGCGGCTCAGGTCTTGAGATTGATGAAGTCATCACATGCGCCTCGCTATCAACGGGAACGTCGTCTTCCACTGAAGAATATTGCGCCTATTATGAGAAACACCATGCCAAATCTAGGGTTTAAACTTTGGTGGGCTGGGGGCTACAACCACCCTCCTAACCATCCAACCAAGGGCTGGTTTTCTATGAATGAGGTACTTTAAGTATTCAGCTCATGCACACGATACTTCTGCTCCTCACGCCCATAGAATCCTCTGATCAAACCCAACCCCCAAATACCCAGTGGCTCATGGCCCAACTCAATACCCATCAGGGGCTTCCCTCAACTATGCACCGAGGCCTGAGCCATAGCGATAGAGTAGAAACTCAGAACAGGCATCGAATCATCGAGCCAGCGATGCACTGACGCACCAACAAAACTACATACCGTAAAAAAAAAGCCAAAAAAACTACATGACCCACATAAGGTGTGAAGCAACCTTGCTTTTTTTATTCCCTTTGTTTCTTATTTTCTCCGCCTCCAAACCTGCATATCTCTATCATGCTTCTACATAAAAAATTGTCTTATGTGATGGTGATGTAGGGCGATTAGTTAGCAAGGTCAGTAAGGTAAAGAAGCCTCCTTAACAGAAAATAATTTAAAATTTTCAGTGTGTAATGTTTCTTGTTTTCACATTTTTACTTTATTTTGGCAAAAAATTATACTTTGAATACCCACTGTCAAAATCTTGCATCCGCCAGCGAAATTTTAAACGATGAAATACCCCAAAGACAATATCCCTTCTACCGTCAGTCTTATAGACTGTAACGCCTGAACCCGGCGTGAGGGCAAGGTATTAAACTATTTTAAACCCAATGTGGTCATAACTAGCCCTCCCAACCTGCACCCAGCCGAGTCTCACACCCAGTTTATCTCAATTCGATAAACCGTAAATTTGCATCCGGCCATATCCGCCACTGCCACCGGCTACATCTCTCTCCAGTTCGTCGGACACATCGTCACCCCGCTCCGACCACACCGTATCCATCGATACTCTCGAGCCGCATCGATTTCACCGTTTTGGCCAAACCGTCTCCCTCATCATGAGGGTAGGATTGGGTATACCCTTTTTTTCTCACCCAGTTAGTTCGTTTAATTGTTTTTTGTTGTGCACGAATGTTTTATCAACTTATATGGGTTGGCTAGTTGGTTACATTGATTTCGCCGGTTAGTGGTCAATTACATGCTCGGTTTCTTCCTTTTTTTTCACAAACACACACATACACATCATAATCTATGTTTTGGATGTGTGTTTATTACCTTAGCTGCGGCTGAAAAACACTACCAAAAGACATGTAAGAGGCACCGTTAACAAGGAGCATCGTAAAACTTTTTTTTTTGAGAGAATACGGCACTTTATTGATTATATTAAATCTAAAACTTGGAGCTTCTCATGTAGATATGATTTTTGCATCACGAACTGCGATGGAAAATAATAGTAAAATGGAGGCTCAACAGCTAAGGGCAATAAGAGAGTATCGGCATCTCATCCACTACGGAAGATTGAGATTCAGATCTTGAACCCTTACTCATGAGAATCTTCAGACCTCCCATGTTTTCTCGATAGCTAATATGTTAGTTCCTCCATCCCGTCCTGCCTTATTATGTGTCGTTTGATTGGGAATGCCAATTAAATTTGTTGTCATGCTCGCTTGATTGGTCCACGTTGTGCTTCTTACCACGGGATGAAGAAAACTAATGTAAAATAACAAGAAGGCTATGCAGCAGCCTTCAGTTGGAACCACATCCTAGCCGGGAACGAAAAGATCATCGTCAGACCTGCAAGTTGTTAGATAGTTCCATCAGTAACCCATGGGTATTCATATTTGAATATGAGATTGTGCCATTGGAAATCCTTGGAGTAACTGAAATCTTATTTTTGTGATCTCAAGCGATCCCGCTGTTAGTTGTCCTATCAGTATAGATTCTACATAGGCAAAAGATAGTTTCTTGCTGCTCCTGTTGAGGTTTTCCACGGTGTGTTCAATACCATTAGTCATGCTTAATTGATTGTGACAGAGTCATGTCCATTGTTACTACTGGATTGCTAACTGACAGTTTTCTCTTGCAGCTTTCAATTCGACTAGAGGAGTTTTTGCCAAATCAACATCAGAAGCACCAGCCTCTTCCTCTGTTCTTTTTCGAATTCCTAGCTTTCTGAGCTTTTTTTATAAGATGATGGGCTAATATGATTACATTTAATTCAGTTCTCAGCTGTAGGGGTCCAGTTGTTTGTAACATCTGGCCAAGGGATTGTTTGAGGTTGATAGTAATCAGATCGTGTTGTATGTCATGTAATCATGTTCCCCTCGCTCCCCTCCTCTCCCATATTACAGTATGCATTTCATGCTTGGAACCCTGGAAGGTGCAAAGTTGCGTTTCATATCATGATGTATGTAAGCATGCATCTTTGACACAACTGGAGATCAAATAGTTAGCTATATTATTATATTTTTTCCAAGTCCAATGTCTTAGACCTTTGTCCATGTTTATAGTAATCACAATTAGCTCAAGAGCATATGAACTATGTCACAGAATGGGGAAACAAAATAATTTGAAAAGTAAATGCATATTATGATAATATCTTGGATTTCTTTCTCAGAGTAGCGACGCAAAAACTGAGCTGTCCAGAGACAAATAATTTGTAAGAATCATCACATAATGAAGAGATAATTTTTCATGATTGTTAATATGTGACTGAACCTGATGGGTTTTAGAATCTGAAACGTGACTGAAATTTGTGTTTCTACACATTTTCTGTTCATTACAGCGCGCTTATGAGTGAATTCACCATTCCCGTTCTATTATGGTATTCCAATTTCATTCAAACCTGTCAGGCTGTGTTGAAAGCTAATGATGGACCAGTCAAGGTCAGTGTTTGCGCATTTAAGGAACTGAGCTAACGCACCACATGAAAACTTAAGGTCAGTGTTACTTTCATCGATTGTGAGAAAAGGAAAACATATAGTTACTGTCTGTTACAGCCGCATCAATGGCTCGAACGAAGCAAATCTCAATTTGTATATAATCATTGCAACTTTCTATGTATATGAGTGCATGTTGCATCTCATGTATGAAGTCTTATGTATGTACTTTTGATATGAAGTCCACAAGACGATTTTTGTATCAAGATTCAAAAATATAGGTCTTTTTATTATTTAATGATCTTTTGATAACATCATGTTTCTATTTGTTATAAAAAATTGCAGCTGAAGAAGCAGGATCCCTCCATGCGTCGTGCCCATGCAAGGTGTCCAATGTTACTGGACCGAGAGTATAAAACTGGTAAATATTGCCCTGTATTTTTGTTCATGCTAAGAATGTAATAATTATTGTCAATTTTAAATCACCTTAAAAATTATATATGTTGTACTTCAAGCAAACATATTTGTAACCAATACATGCAATGTTCTATCTACTATAATTATTCTCACATCATCATGTATGTTGTAGAAATTGTCACCAGATAGTTAACAATAGCGTATTTTTCTACAGGAGGTTTTATGTCTATGTGGATAATCTAAATTTGTTTCTAAGTATTTAAGTTTTGGCAATATTTTAGTTACATGAATGGAAACTGGCTATAGAAAGGTTAAAGAAACAAAGTGAGTTAATATATGTTAATTTTTTTGAACAATAAGATCCTTCTACCTATGCTTTTATAGGATATTAGGCCTAAGATCATTTAGAAAAACATTCTTAACCACAATTAGTTTACCTTTTTGTAAATTTGAGTCAGTTCGAGGTTCTTGATAAGTAGTATAAGAGATCGAATATTGTTACCCTCGCTATGCCATGTCAATTTGAAAAATAAGCAATAACATGGTTTTGGACCAGAGAATATCCAAAGATATAAACGTGGTTAATCGTCAGATCATAAAATACTTCAAAAAATGGAGGAAGATATACCCAGTCATAATCATTAAGAATGTAAAAACTTTTGTTGGTTTTTACAGGACATACGAAATAATTATTGAAGAGCATGGCATCTTGAAGGCCGTGAAACAATTTTCTTGGCACAAAGATGGTGAAACTTAGAAGTGCAACCCAACAACAACTTGGTTCTGTGCTTATTATGTGTTTGTTTGGTGCAACCAAACATTTCCTGATGCTAATTCGAATATGTAACTGGACTATCAATGTGATTTGAAGAAAATGTTACATTCCACATCCATAGAAACTGACTGCGTTTCACATGTGTGATGGATTAGTTATAAAGATGTATTCCATATTTTTATGTATTGCAAATTTGTACAGTATTCACATAAATAATTGTTACCCAAAACATCACTAGCCCGTGCAGGTGCACGGGTTAATGACTAGTATGGGAACAAACCACAATCAGCTCTTCTCACTTCAAACCTTGCAAGTGAATGCAACATTGCAGTCTAGAACTTGTGCATGCGCGTTCGCACTGGAGGGAGTACAAGGGAGACACCAGGCTCCTCTCTAAATATTACAGCCGAGTTGCGATAAGAATACTACAGGCGTTTTGGCCCTATGTAATTTTTAGAGATTGCCATTCTAATCACACTAGGAAATGTTCGATATGGACGTAAATGCTTCACCAGTAAAACCAGCTCATTTTTTTTTTTTTAGAAATAGGGTGCGGGTCCCCGGCCTCTGCATCAAATCGATGCACACAGCCACCGCAATTATTACGAAGTTTGAGTCAACTTATCGTTTACATCTCAAGAGCCACTCAAGGTGGATACAAAAATCAGCCACTTAAAAAGAGACCTATCCATCTATCCTTTTAGGATGTTGCCACCCACCCCGGCAGAAGATAGCCCGTACGACCATCATCATTCGAATACATCCGGAATCCATGAGTCCACGTCGCTCCGCAGGGAGAAGAAAAGACCACATGTGGATCCAGTAGGTTGCCTTGTTGATGACCTGCAAATAATGAGTAGAGTTTGCTTTGTTAAAAATAATGTCATTTCGACAGTTCCAAATAGCCCATAACATAGCCGCAACGCCAATCCTAATAAGCTCTTTGGACCTCTTATCAACACCATTCAGCCAGTCCCCAAACAAATTCGCAACGGAGGCAGGTGGATGAATGTTGAAAGTAAAATGAACCAAACGCCAAATATCACGTGCAAATGGACAAGAGATAAAAAGGTGCTCAACGGACTCATCCGTGTCACAGAAAACGCATTTCTTACAACCTATCCATTTGCGTTTAGTTAAGTTATCTTTAGTTAACAACTCTTTTCTATGCAAAAACCACAAGAAAATTTTGATCTTTAGGGGTACTTTTAATCTCCACAAGTATTTTTTAAGATAACGAGTATGTCCATTAAGTAATTCCGCATAATAAGATTTAACCGAGAAAACTCCCGCCGGTGTCAATCTCCATATAAACCGATCTGGTTCATTCGTTAGATGAACATGCATAAGCTTCTCAATTAAATTGAACCAAAGTTGCCTACTATTTCCTATCAAGTTCCTACGAAAAGGTAGATTTATAGGAATAGTCTCAAAAACAGTCGCAACTGTCATATTCTTATTAGATGCAATATCATATAAAGACGGATATTCATTCGCAAGTGAATTAGTGCCCATCCATATATCCTCCCAAAAACGGGTTTGCTGCCCATCCCCAATGTGGAAGCTACCAAACTTGAAAAAATCCTCTTTCACTCTCATTAAACCCTTCCAAAAAGGCGAATCGTTTGGCTTGACCTGAACTTGAGATAATGTTTTGCCTCCCAAATATTTGTTTGTTAGAATTTCCTGCCACACTCCCTCCTCGTTAAGTAATTTATATATCCATTTGCTCAACAGACATTTGTTTTTAATTTCAAGAACTTCAATTCCCAATCCCCCTTGCTCCTTCGGTCTACACACAATATTCCACTTTGTGAGCCTATATTTTTTCTTATTTTGATCACTCTGCCAAAAGAACCTTGACCGATAGAAATCTAGTCTTTTACGTACCCCCTTAGGTATTTCAAAGAAAGATAGTAAAAACATTGGCAAACTAGTCAATACCGAATTAATTAGCACTAGACGGTCGCCGTATGACAGCATCTTTGCTACCCAAGATCCTAACTTCCGCTCGAAACGATCTTCCATCGATTTCCATTCTTTGTTAAGAAGTTTTCTATAGTGAATTGGAATGCCAAGATATTTAAAAGGGAGAGACCCTATTTCACATCCAAAAATATTTCGGTACTGTTGTTGCTCCTCCATCGCTTTACCAAAGCAATAAAGTTCACTTTTATGAAAATTGATCTTTAGCCCCGATAGTTGCTCAAAAAAAGCTAAAATCAGCTTCATGTTCACGGCTTTCGCAATATCGTGTTCCAAAAACAGAATTGTGTCATCTGCATATTGTAAAATTGAAATACCCCCATCAACGAGATGCGGTATTAATCCTCCCACTTGACCATCCTCCTTAGCACGAGCAATTAAAATGGCCAACATATCAGCCACTAGATTAAACAAAAGAGGAGACAACGGATCCCCCTGTCGCAACCCTTTTAGAGTTTGAAAATAGTGTCCAATATCATCATTTACACGTACCCCGACACTCCCTCCTTGAATAAATCTAGCAATCCATTCGCACCACATAGGCGCAAATCCTTTCATGCGAAGGACCTGCTGCAGGAAGGACCACTTCACTTTGTCATAGGCTTTTTCAAAATCTATTTTAAATAACACCCCATCAAGCTTCTTGCGATGCATCTCATGTATAGTCTCGTGAAGGACTACAACACCCTCTAAAATATTTCTCCCTGGAATAAAGGCCGTTTGGTTGGACGTACCACTCTACTCGCAATTGAAGTGACCCTATTAGTGCCAACTTTTGTGAAAACCTTGAAACTAACATTGAGGAGACAGATTGGCCGATATTGTTCAATTCTACTTGCATCCTCTTTTTTGGGCAGCAATATTATAGTCCCAAAATTCAGCTTATACAACGGTAGCTCGCCCGACCGCAATTGAGCAAACATAGCCATTAAATCATTCTTTATAATAGGCCAAAACTTTTGATAAAACTCCGCAGGGAACCCGTCCGGTCCCGGAGATTTATTGTGTTCCATTTGTGAGATAGCATCGTACACCTCCTTGTCAGAGAATTCGGACGTCAAAATAGAATTCTCCTCCGAGGAAATTTGGGGCATATCATTTATAAAAGACTCCTCCATAGAGAAATAATTTGGGTCCGGAGCACCAAATAGTTTCTTATAAAATTCTGAAATATACACTTTAAGGTTTTCCTGCCCAACAATTGTCCCCTCATCTTGTTCTAGCTGAATTATCTTCTTTTTCCTATGTTTACCATTTGCCATAATATGAAAATACCGCGTATTATTTCCACCTTCTTGAATATATTTTACCTTGGCTCTTTGCGCCCATTTGGATTCTTCATCACGTAAAATCTTTGCTAATTCAATTTCAGCCTCCTTTTTTTCCACCCGCTCGGCTGCACTTAAAAGTCCTGTTTCGGCTTTGATATCCAACAGATCAATTTTTGCTAGTAACTTATCTCGGGTTTGCTTATATTCAGCACTTAAATTCTTCGCCCATCCGCGTAAGAATTGTCTCAAGTGCCGAATTTTGTTCTGCCAGCGCTCTATAGGAGTATCGCCGTCTTGGACCGACGTCCATTCTCGAGCGATCATCTCATAGAAACCATCTTGGCGCATCCAAGATAACTCAAAAGAGAAGTGGTTTCTATTTCCTAAATACGCTTGCTCACCCGAATCAATTATCAGAGGTGTATGGTCAGACCCAGCACGTGTCAACGCATGTACCGATACCAAAGGATATTTTTGTTCCCATTCAACACTAGCCAGAAAACGATCCAACTTCTCGTAGGTTGGCGTTTCCCTTCTACTTGCCCAAGTATATTGCCGTCCAGAAAGTTGTAATTCTTTTAAATCAAGATTCTCAATAATTGCATTAAAAACAACAGGCCAACGGGTATTAAAGTTAGAATTATTTTTCTCCTCTTCTCTTCTAATAATGTTGAAATCACCACCTATCAACATAGGTAACGTCTCCCCGTCACAAATACGGACTAACTCAGCCAAAAAATCTGGTTTCTTTTCCTCTTGTGCAGCTCCGTACACTACCACAAGAGCCCATAAAAAACCATCATTTTTAGACCGCACATGAATTTTCACACAAAAATCTCCCGCCACCACATTCTGGATAGAGAAAGAGGCGTTATTAAAACCAATCAGAATCCCCCCCGATCGACCATGAGGGGGCAGACAACACCACATGAAATCAAACCCCCCTGCTCAAAAATTAAGAAAAGGAGTTGAGAAAGCGGATCTGCCTGTTTCAATTAAAGCTATAAAGTCTAGCTTCTGATCTCTAACTATTTCATTTATTCTTATATGCTTAGCTGTGTCCCCAAGCCCATATGTATTCCATATCATTCCTTTCATCTTTACTGTTTCTGTTGCTTTTTAATTCTCTCACTTCATCTAACAGACCGCCGACAATACACTTTTTTTTTCCGACCCCGTTTAACTGTGGCCATCTCAACATGAAGGTCCGCATGACCTTCTGTTGTGTCAATCTCTTCATCCAAATCTTCACACAGGTTTGACGCTCTCCGTATTACAAGATTTGAGTCATTATCTCTAGTTGGTAAGGAATTTTTAAGAAAAATCAAATTTCTTTCAAGCTCTACCTTTCTAATTTCAGAAATAGAAGAATCAATTTGTCCTTTATTTTTTCCCAACGAGATGCCTAACCGGTCTGCCCTACTTTTAATTTCAGAATCAGAAAAAGACATAATGGAAAGCTTATGATTAGATGTACCTTTGGGGGTGTCCAAATTCTTCTTGTACGCCAACTCCACTGCTCGCTCTAGCAGTGGCATATCAGCATTTGGCTGCGCTCTCAGTCGCGCACTTGATCGCACCGCAGCATCAGATAACCTCCAAAGGCTCTCATCTCTTCCATCGACGGTCCTAACATCCATCTCCATCAAGTCCCCATTGGACAGCCCGCCTGGCTGTGCATGCAATGACGAAGATCGAGAGGCTGCTGTCAATGCCACAAACCCATTGGGAGACAGCTTAGGAGTACTAGGTGAGCGCACATTCACCAGGCCACCACACTGTACGCTACTCCCCGCCAGCGTAGCATCACCGCTGGGCCGAGCTAACCAGTCCTCGCTCATGCGTATCAGTCGACCCAGCTTCCCATTAAAGGACCCAGCCGAAGTGCTGCCGCGGCAGCAATTTTCAGTCGGGGCAACATAAAAAGCAGCAGAAGCGCTGCCGCGGCAGCCCTCTGCTATCGATGCCGCATCCGCACTCACCATATCATTAGGATAAATGTTTCCGTGGCATTGACCTGGTGTCGAACCTGAACCCGGGGAGTCAAGGTCCGCCTGAACTACTTCCTCCACCTCTGGCTTATTCATTTTGTTGCCCAGGTTGAGCAACTCCTGCTTAGCACACCTAATTGCTTCTGAACTCTTGGAGAAAAAATTACCCCATGAGTCCTCTCCTGCATACTATCAGGGATTTTCCCCCTTATCTGACCCATTTGGATTCTCATCCGTAGCCATGTCCTCACTCCCATTATTCTCCCTCTCCCCATCAATCCTATCCGGATTTTTAGGTCCTTCCTCTTTGTTGTCATCCCCGTCATTATCATCATCCGGCGGAGGTGACCTCGGCGGATCGTCCTCCTTATCAGTTACATCCACCGGATGCTCCACCTGAAACTTCAGCCTATAGAATCCATCTTTGATAAACACCGTCCACGCTGGAGGAATCAAAGTGTAGTCAACACAACCCACGAGAATACGTAACACTCCATGTTTGCGAGTAAATTTCATATCCACTTTGATAGTCTTGCCGAACAAAGAACCCAGGCTCCATAAAGAGAGAAAATCCCCTATTTGCTTAGGGGGTAAACCAGACACTCTAATCCATTTCTTCGGTAACAGCAACATTGGTTCCATCTTTGCAGCCCATGGAACAACTGTGATCTCACAAGAGCTATTTGGAATCTTGCATGCCCCAAAAATCGCCAACCTGTCCAGCTCACTTCTAGAAGGAAACGGCACCTTAAAAACATTTTGTCCCACCTGGTCGACCTCCCAATGAAACTGGTCCATGGGCACCAGCCTCTGAAGCTGCATCACAATACGCGGGATCGAAAGCTCACCTCCAGACACAGTTAACATCGCCAGCCTAACATTGTCTATCTTTGGCTTGTAGGTCTCAGTTGTTGGCTGCTCAAAAAACATAAGCCCTTCATTGATAAAGCCATGCAAGATCACCTGCGGCTTGGGTGCTGTCAGCAAATGGCACACATCAGACGCATGCTCCTTGCTCTCGCAGATGTCACAAACCTAAACCGTGCACTCCCTGCCATGGTGACCAGGTTCATCACAACGATAGCATCTTGATTTGTCATTTTTCTTTGCTTTTTTAGAGCCCACACCCTCAATTTCTCCCTGTCCTCCGACAGCATTCCCAGATCGAACACCCACGAGTTGCTGCCGATTGGTATCAGCATCCATGGCCACCGAAGCCCCTGGAGTGGCACCATTTGTGATCAAAGCCGCGGCAGAGGAGGCCGCTACTGCCCTCTCCGCATCGGCAACTTGCAGCACCGGATTTTCCACCTGAGATAAAACCCCAAGTTGCTGCCGCAACGCATCGGCAACCTGCCGCACCATCTTGGCGAGCACCTCCTCACTGAAAGCATTAGAATTCCTGTTAATTCCTTGACCAGTGTATCCCCCTCGAGGTCCACGCTGATAGGATCCTCTTCCCCCCTCAAAACGATTTCCTCGCTGATAGCACTTGATTCCCCAGCTCATAGAATGTTCTTTCAGACAGGCATTAAGCAGCACTCCTTTAAAAGCACTTGATTACCGTCTTCTCAGTGTCGTGCCATATAAATATCTTGTGATCTCGATGAATGACTCTGAGTGGAGAGAACTTTTGGAGCACTGGAGGAATCCTCACCCGATGGTCAGTTCCTTATCTAGGTTTTAACTGGTGATGCAATAGTCCATAGTCGGACTGTCATTTTGTTGTTGTGATGGTGTCTGTTGAACTGTTATTGCATAGTGGCATTATGCACTTTAAACAATGATTGTATGTTATTAGAGACGGTGCTTATGGTAACTGTATGATCTGAATGTAATATACACATGTAGTTATTGTTGTATTATTTGTGCGGAATCGACTTTTGTAAGATGGGGGACGCATTGCCTGTGAGAGCAGCTATGTTTCACCCCCTCCGCCACACAGACTCGGTTTCATTAAAATACTAGACGAATAGGCGAGCTTCGCCTCGCCGCCTGCATGTCGTTTTGGCATAGCGTGGCCGGCGTGGTGGACTTACATGTGATTTGTTCGGTGCCGCTGCCAGGCGTAACGCGTCTGTGTTTTTCAGCTGGTACAACGTGTTTGTACGTGACCATTGTGATCTAAGTGTGGCATTCTGTCAGCCACGTTTGCTGGTTTGTTGTATTAGTCCGCCAAAGTCAGAGTCGCAGCTAGCCGGCTAAGTCGGGCATACAGTTTAGATGAATTCAATAATGATTTCTAATTTGAAATCCAACCATTAAAACATATAAAGTGGATAATTGAGGATAATCTTAAAACCAACATCTACTACAATAATAGCTGATGTCTCGTAAGATTACAAGATTATGTACACGTACGTAACTTATGAAACATAATTCAATAAAAAAGTTCACAAAAAACATGTCAGCACGTCAAAAGCATGTCAATACACAATACAAGTGAGAAATTCTAGGGTGCATCTTATACACTCTGCAACAATTGAAGCTACACCTTTCATAATCTCAGAGGCTGCATGATTATGCTTTCTAGGATGGACAATAACTAATAAATTATGGCCTAACTTTTCAGAAAATCAATGACATTCAAAAATTAACAATAGAAACATCCTTCAATAATACCGGAAGCAGAAAAAATATCATTCAATAGTACGGGCTTATAAGTAGAGGTGTTGAATAAATTTAAAACAAAGAGCAACACATAGTTTCAACAGCAGTTTTTTCTAGGGGAAAGCAGAATGCTTTATTACGATAACTGGGTAGATCACCAAAGACAACATCGGCTACAGTAACAGGTACATCAACTTCCCAGATTAAAGCCTTTTGGGCATTACAGTTTTTGCCAAAAATTGCTAGTTTATGAGCAGTTTTATTTGCAGAGCATCTGCAGGCAGCCACCTCGCTACAGAAAAAACAGGATCGTAATTGGAACTTCAAATCATCCAGAGGTGCCGCTAGCTGAGTAGCTGGGAAAAGTCTTGGCGATGCCGGTTAAGTACCAAGTCCAGGAGTTCCGAGTCTGTCTCAGAGACTGCACTATGCCACCAATGTCCACAGCATTGTTGACAGCCCGTTCCAATGCATTCAGCACTGCACTGGAGACATTCTGAATCCCGCCTGTCTTTCCAGCACTTGCGATCACCAGTTGATAGTCACTTGAGAACAGCCGTAAGAATCATGGGCTGAAATTATGTATGCGGACAGTCAATATTGGATGACATATAACCCACTATTAATGATGGAAATTTGCATACCTGGCAATACTCTCCCCATGTCCACAGTTCCAGAATCCAGATTTTACCATTAATACTAATTAGAACAGAAATCTGAACCAAAAATAGATAAATGTAAGTTTTACCTGCAACACACAGTTAACCTAGAAGAAAAGGGTGATTTCACACAATTTAAATACACCGTGTGTTTCTAATTTAGTATCCTCTCATATTGCAGATCTTGGACATCTGGTAGTCTGTAAAGCCGGTTAAAAGATAGACATTTCCAATAAATGGCTAAGACGTAACCACATGAAAGGGAAAAAATACTATTAGAAACTACTGGGCAGAAAGAAATCAGTATGCACACTGATTCAGCTATCTAATCTAACATATCTATTCGTCAAACCAAAAATTTATTTTCGTTGTGTGTTCTCGGCCAAAATGACAACAATTAAACTGAAGTCCACCGTATGACCTTCTCAACAAAACAAAACGTTCTGGATAGTTTTGAAACTTGCTAAATGTGAAATAATTAGGGAGCAAGCACCTATAATAGCAAGGCCACACGATAATAAGAAACAATTTTGGAAACTAAAACAACCTGATGTCTTTGTTACAACAGTAAGAGAAATGGGATCATGGGTTTAGGATTCTAAGATATGCAGAAAAACATGAAACCTGTAAGGTGGAGATGATTAGAGATGCAGAAATCAAAAAGAGGTAGAAGCTCACCTGGGGTTTAGAACCTTCACCTGGGCATGGGCATGTAGGGAGGTTGGCAAACGACCACCCTTGCTGCTCGTCTGCGACCGTGAACTGAGCGTTGGTGCTGCTTGATGACTCCGTTGAGTATGTGCCAATTTTCCCTACAAATCAAGCATCACATGTATTCGAAGTAGCCTTCTCCAGACCAATACATATGTGCCAATTTACCCTGCAAATCAACCAGAAATATCTTATTTCTTCTCCTGAACAAATATACAAAGGAGGACATAAATTCAGGTGTTTAAAAAAGGGGCACACCAGACCAAGATTTATTTGCAGAAAAATTGGAAATCCTGTTCTTCTGCAGTAAACAATTATGCACAAATAAAGATGAGAAGGTCCTAGGATTAAGTTTGGAAAACCATTGCAACCCAAGATATTGTGTTAGTTGCTGAAAAGTTCAAAAGAAAAAGGAAACGAACCCCACGTGGAAGTATATGTATGAAAGTTAAATGTGTAATTTATATAAATATATTATTCTTTGTAATATAAAGTTAACTCTCACAACAAGATATCTACAGTGATAGTGGTCTCAAATGCTAACAGGACTTACTTCTTCCCATATCACACATATGGCAGGACATTGAAGTTGCCATGGCAAATTAAAAACCTAATTTGAGGAGAAGTATCAGCAAGAAAAGTATAACAACAATTGGGAGGGACAATGATGACATAAGTTTAGCTAAAAATTCATACTACTATTTTGAGCACTAACCCTTCACCAAATTCTGATGTAGCTTCAACAAATAATCAAGTTCCTAGCTTTACTCAAGTTAGCTTCGGCTATTTTAAGTGCCTGTTGAGCTTCTTTCGGATCAATATCACTACCCAGTTCCGCATCATTTCCTAAAATGATGATCTCATTATTAACTTCACATCATAATCTAGCAAATTCAGAACTGAGCTAGCGTAATGTCCATGTATGTGACACAACTCGTTCAGTCTAGCTAGTCATCACCACCGCCACAACAGGTGACAACCACGCACTGGTGTGCCCTGCAGCGGAAATGGCTGCTTAGTTGACAGACGCTACGGAAACTAAATCACAACAACCAATTGCTCTGGTACCAATCTACAATTAGAGACATGCAACAATTTCCTAAACATATGACTTGCACATGAGAGAGTGATACACAAGGAAAAGGAGAAAAGGTGTTAGGTAAGATTACTGGCGCAGCTCGTGAGGAGAAGTGAGAGGTCGGTCGGCCTTCAGAGCTTCAGCTCATCGAGTTCTTGGGGAGAGGCGGCCGGCGACCTTGGCGTCAGGAACGGAGATCGAAGATTGGCGGCAAACCCCTGCGCGCCGCGGACGGTAGTGTACCACCCGCGCGCTGATGTGGAGGTCAGAGACCGGCGGCGGCGATGCACCGGGAGGGAGACACGCTGCCGCTCACCTGTCCGTCACATAAAACTTCACACATATTGACCTCAGTTCTGGATGGCTGCCTCCTGCTCCGCGGCTTCCCGTGGACGGCGCCAGCCAGTGGCCGGCGAGCTCTAGCAGGTCGATACTGTCCCGACCGACTGCATAGTCAGCTCCCGGATAGGATGGCAATGGGTACCCGATCCCCGCAAACCCGACGGGTACCCGCATTAAATGGGGAGGGTTTGGTTGAGAAAAAAACCCGCGGGGCTGCTTATCGGTAATTTTTTCGACCCGACGGGTCTAGCGGAGGCGGGTCTGGGGGTA
The DNA here is from genome assembly GCA_012064385.1 of Puccinellia tenuiflora. Lineage (NCBI taxonomy): Eukaryota > Viridiplantae > Streptophyta > Magnoliopsida > Poales > Poaceae > Puccinellia > Puccinellia tenuiflora. The sequence goes on from QRDG01000511.1 coordinate 200,575, forward strand.
TCGAACCCGCACCCGCTAACCCGCCAAATCACCTTAATCCGAAGTTCCTAAACCCTAACCCTAACATCATTACCTCACATCCCATGCACGCAGCCACGCACCCACCCCCGCACCCACACCTGTTGGGACGCACTGACCCACCCACCCACGCCACGCACGCACCGACGCACCCTGCACCCACACACATCCCTCGTTCCCTCTCTCTCTCTCTCGTGCTGCCTCCATCTCTCTTTCTCAAACACGCCGCTCCCCAGATCCGCTCCGGTGGTTCCTCCCTTCCGACCTCCTCCTTCGATCCGGCGCCTCCTCCCATCTGGTGCTCCGCCTCTCGCCGCCTCCTGCCGTCCTGCGTGCCCTAGCACCAGTGCACCGCCGCTATCCCCTCGACCGCCGGCCGCCAACACCACCTTCGCCCCGCTCGTCGCCGCTCGATTCCGCGTCGCCGTCCGCGTGCTCGCCTCCCTCCACCACGCGCCTCCTCGTCCTCGACCGCGCGGAGGCAAGGCAGGGCCACGCCATGCTGGCCACCTCCAGATCCTCTCCACGGAGGCTGTCGTACGTGCTGCAGAGTTTGGTAGGAACTTGGCGGGTACCCGTCGGGTGGCGGGTATGGTGGAACTCTGTACCCGCCAGCGGGTATGGGGGCGGGTGGCGGGGCGGGGAGAAGGGGCGGGTGCGGGTATGGGGGTGCCAAACCCGCACCCGAACCCGGCGGGTGCCATCCGGATCCCGGACACACCCTCTGGGCGTGGTCGCCTCGTGCTGCCCGGTTCGAACCTGAAAGTAATGTGAAGATTGGTCCGCACGGCTTGATTGTGCCGGCGTGGTCTCCTTCTATTTAGAGTAAAACGCGTCGCGGGGTCTATCAAGTTGCCACGCACGAGCGCATTGGTCACCAACTCAAAAAATCATAAATATTGGCCATTAAGTTGTGGAAATGTTGTACCTTAGTCAATCCGTCATGACGGCCGTTAACTTTTATAAAATACCCCCTGAAAATTTGTTTCTTCGAATTGTTAGGTCCTCTTTCCAATAGTTTTCTGTTCACAAAATGCCCTTCATCAAGATTACGTAACAGCCCCAGTTGGTATTGTAAAATTTGAATCAAATTTTCACTTTTGCATTGCACTTGTATCATGGCATACATATTTGAATTTGCAAAGTTTAATAAAGAAACAAATGGAAAACATTTAAAAGGGAAGTTCCAAGAATACATTTTACAAATATTTGTCAAAGGCAATTCTTGCCAAGCAAAGAATTAAAGTTGAGAATTCAAAAGTGGTTCAAATCAAATTCTATTTTTGAAACCATGTTAATCTGTTCAAAAATTCAAAATAAAAATATGGAGAGCTTTCTTACCTTATTGTGAGCCTCCCTGAAAATTTTCATAAATTTTGAAAAGGTTTAAGTACCCCAATTAAATGGTTTTAGTTGATGCCTTTAAAAGAAGAAATCAGAAAAAGGGAAAAGCAGGGTAGGGGGTTATGTGCAAAATGGTCATCGTCCCTGTCGCCACAGTGCTTGCCCTGGCGCCATGCCGCCGCTCCTCGCCATCCTGCCGCGCTGCCTGCTCCCTAGGTGGATAAGGAGGCCACCCGACGCCCACCTGCTCCCCCTCACTTGTTTCCCTCCCCGTTTTTCCCGTTCCCGAAACCTAACCCTAGCTCCATGGCCGACGTCGCCCCGCCGCCGTCCTTCGCGCATCGCCGCCGCAAGGGACCTCGCCGAGCAAATCGAAGTGGGGCAAAAGCTCTGCTTCGTCGCCCTTGTCGTCCTCGTCCAAGGAATCGATCAAGTTCGCCGTCATCGTCGCGCACGAGCTCGTCTTCTTCAACGCCGGCCGCCGCGCGTCGAGCTCCATTGCCGCCGATTCTGGCCTCCCCCTTCACCACCGAGAGCAGCTACGCGTCGAGGGTAATCTTGCGCTTCTCCAGGACGTCCTCATCCTCCTACTCATTCTCTAGTTCGTCGTGCCGCCGTAGCTCGTCTTAGACCCGCCGCCGGTCGCCGTCGCTATCGTCGTTCCGGCGACCAATAGCTAGCGGTGCCGCCCCCGTTCAGCTCCCCGTAGTCCAGCGCGTCGACTGCGCGCAGTAGCACGTCCTCGCGCGCCTTGCACCGTCGAGCGCGTGCTCGACATTGCGGGCGGTCACCGCGCGCGCGCGCTGCGGTCGTGGCTCAAAACGCTTCGCCGGTACTACCGGGTAGTTAGCCGGTAGTACCGACCATAGGTTGATTCGGTACTGGATACTTCTGTTAATTTCCAGAAGTAGCTCGGAAGTTGCCCCGGAAGTACCGACTTGACCGGTACTACCCGGCTGTTAGCCGGAAGTACCGACCGTAGGCTGTTTCGGTACTGGATACCTTCTGTTAATTTTCGGAAATAGCTCAGAAGTAGTTCCGGAAGTACCGACTTGTCCGGTACTACCGGCTGTTAGCCGGAAGTACCAACCGTGAATTGTTTCGATACTGGATACCTTCTGTTAATTTTCGGAAGTAGCACCGGAAGTACCGACTTGACCGGTACTACCGGGCAGTTAGCCGGAAGTACCGACTCAACTAATTAAATTTTGGGAAAATCATAACTTAATAAATATTGATTCAAATCTTGCAAATGATATACCAAAATGCTCAGCAAATCTAAGCCTATCTAATTATGTTAACTTCACAGCATGACAACAACTTTTTCCTCTGATGTCATTTTACTAAATGGTTAAAATAATTAAATTTGAATAACCGTTTAATTCACCATTTATTCATCGTTAATCGGAAAATTGCAAACGAGGTACCAAAATGATCAGAAGAACAATACCTATCTAATAATGTCATTTTCATGCATATTTAGACCACATTTTAGTACTGTAATAGTTCATAAACAATGTGGTCATTAAATTAAATATGGGTTGTTTCCAAATAATTGCACCAATTATTTGGCACTCCATTTAAACTGTTAGCTAAATTAAATGATGATATCATTGCATAAACTTGACATGTCATCATGATTGTGCATTGCACCTTGTATTCCTGTTATTTATTTGTTCTCCTGTTATTGTTTGTGTATCGGTAGATTCAGGAGTCGAGGTTCCCCCTCCATACCTCGACGATCCGTGCTTTCAGCCCCGTCAGCAAGGCAAGAGATAATCTAACCTTCTTGGCATATCTCATCCTATTGTTTTACACAAGTATTTTCTCCACCATAATATTGTATTCGATTCCAATGTCAACTTTTGGTCAATGTATAGAGAATCCTATCAATTGCATGTTCCCTACACCATTACATGTTTTCCCTCCTATTATCCATAGGTTGAAGTGTTGGCCTGAGTTACTTTATATCTGCAAAATATATGCTTAGCTATGCTTAGCCATGCTTAGTCGAATGCTTAGTTGTCCGGTAATTATTTCCATGCTTGTGAAGTCTATGGAATGTTCGGACAAGGTGGAAACTTGTGGTACTTAATTAAAATGCTTAAAAGGCTTGGATGAGTTGCCATCGGGGTTATCGTGTTTTGTCTCATTCTTGCCGCCTAGGTGCGAGTTCTTGTCTCTTGAACCAAGATCGAGCGTGCTTCCATCGGTCGGGGTATGGGCCCCTTACTAACCGAATAACTTGTGCGGGCGTATCCAAGGGTCCTCTAGTTTGCGCTTTCCATTTGCGTGTGAGTTGCAGGTGGATGAAGGCGCGAAGAGGGTGGGGGTGTTTAGGATGTGGCGATGGGGGCAGGGTGTTGAAATAGGCACTGAACTTGTCCTGTCGTCACGATGGTCCTTGGATAGTCTCATGTGAGGTAAAGGTTTAACCGCGCCCACTTGCCAGCTTTCCCCGGAAGAGAGCTAATCAGGCGAGCCAGACGGTACCAATGGGTAAATTAGTACACCCCTGCAAGGTTTAATCTTTTCGTAAAGCCGTGTCCATGGTTATGGAGAACTTGGGAATGGATTATGAGATCATAGAAAACATGAACTTAATTAAAATTTGGCAATATTTGTAAAAAGTTCATTTCCTCGAGGGTGATTCGAGGGAGTGCCTTGGTGGAGATGAGTGGTGGATTTCTGGATACTATTGGTTCAAGGTGAATCGAAGAAAGAAAGTTTTACTATCTTATCCCCTTTTTGGAAAATCTTCTAAGTAGTCGATGCCATGAGTCATGTCTTTAAAAGAAAAACTAGCTTTATGCAAAACAACTACTATACAGCTTTGAAGCCAATTAGCATTGGGCCTATATCGCCCTAGTAACGTTGCGAGTACGTCATACTCAGCCTTGCTTTGTTGATTATTATTTGTTTCAGAGGAGGACGTCACCGAGCAGGAAGGTGGGTTCTTTGTTGACATCGACGAGTAGTCTGGGGTTCCCATGTGGCAGCTTGGGATGACATGGAACAGGCTGGCTGGGATTGTTATTTGTAGGCCTCTTAGGCCATAATTTGGAACTTGTTGTTTAGACAACTATATTTGCTTCCGCTTGTTGTAATGTTGGGTCTGTGACCTCTGATGTGTCTTTTGCTATCTTTCTCATTATATGAGTTGAACTATGATCTCTTTGTGTCGTAGAGTCTGTGATGTGCCAGATGTTCCGCAGTCTTGATCTCTCTATTATGCATTGATAGCTATGCCAGTGTTCATGGCATGATTGAGGTGTTGCGTGCCGATGATCTATTCCGAGCACGCCTGCCAAAGGTTTTGGCCTGGGAGTGGTAACCCCAGTAACCTTCGATTGTGTAGCATGGCCTGCGGGTTACATAGTATCTCTGTATAATTTCGGGGTCGGGGCGCTACAGATTAATTACCAGCCGCAGTGCACATGAGTACTATTCCAAACGTATCTGAAGTTTTGAACACACCCGCAGTGCACATGAATTACCAGTCGCAGTTTTGTTTCTTCTCTCTTTTATTTTTCTGCCAAGCACCGAAAACCCTAGGTACGGCCGGCTGAATCGCCCCAGTTCTGTGTGGGGCTGAGCTCAACCGAGTTGTTTGGGAGCTTTTCCTCGCTGTTCTCTTCTTCTCCGTGGAGCCACGTGTGCTGGGAAGAAGGGGAACGCGAGAATGCCGTCTTCGTCCCCAACGCCGGCAGCCGCCGTTGAGCAAGATTCCGGCACCGTCTCGCCTCCTCTCGCTCTATCGTCTTGTCCATCGGCTTTGGGGTGAGCTCCGCTTCCTGCCTATCCACTCAGATTTGTCAATTTCGTATTGTATCGTTGTGTTGCCGTTGACCGCCGCACGTCTCCGCCGCGTGTCGTCGCCACGGTCGCTCCAGTGACCATATACGGGAGGCCCATGGAGGAGGTTGCAAAGACCGGGACATTGACGCGATAGGCCGTGTCCTGGCGGGATGTGCATGGTGTCCCTCAGCTCGGTGTCGAGACGGGCGAGGAACACGTCGTACGCGGCGTCGACGAACTCCCCGTAACAAACGATCTCGCGGCGGAGGTTAAGGTGCAGTGGGTCCAGAAGGTTGCGCCAGCCGTCCCCGTCGTGCAGCCGCTGCGATGTCTCCACGCGACGATGGCCGGTCGGATGGCACCGACTGGAACAGCCGATGCCACGCCGCCGTGATACCTCCCACAGCGGCGTCCATGGGGATATGCGCGCGCCGGCGCCATCCCCTCGCCAATACCAGTGCCCATAGGGATCTGTGAGTGGAGCTGTGATGTACCAGGGTTGTTCCCACGGCGGGATGCTGTGACCTGGTGGAAGCCATCTCCTGTTTGATGAAATGTCTCAGATTTTTTACCGCATGGACTAATAGATGAGAATAAGAAATAATGTAGGGTCTATTTTGCAGAAAAACAGCTAGCCACGTCAGCAGTCTAACGGCCGTCATGACGGACTGACCAACGCACAACATTGCCACAATTTCGTGACCGATGGTTAGCATTTTTTGAGTTGGTGACCAATGCGCTCATGCGTGACAACTTGATAGACTGTGCTTTTACTCTTCTATTTATATATGGATCAAGTCAAGTGTACAGAGTTAGGTACAATACAAAGGGTCCTAACCTATATACATACGTATTCTAACACCCTCCCTCAATCTCAAGATTGAGATTGCGCTTACAATGCTCATACAATGGTAAGGGGAGTGGCCTAGTGAAGATATCTGCAACTTGATCCTTTAAAGAGATGAACGGAATCTGAAGCTGTTTCTGAGTAACACGCTCACGAACAAAGTGAAAATCAACCTCAATATGCTTTGTCCTTGCGTGAAAGACTGGATTTGATGACAGATATGTTGCACCAATGTTGTCACACCATAACACTGGAGGATGGACTTGAGTAATACCAAGCTCCTGCAACAAAGACTATACCCAGACAAGCTCTGTTGTAGCATTAGCAAGAGCTTTATATTCAGACTCAGTGCTCGACCTGGAGACTGTGGACTGCTTATGAGCACTCCAAGCGATCAAGATGCCCCCATAGAAGATAGCATAACCCCCTGTGGATCGCCGATCATCCATACTGCCAGCCCAGTCTGCATCAGAGAACGCAGAAAGCAGTGTAGAGGAAGATCGAAACTGCAGGCCACTGTCAATGGTGAAACGCACGTAGCGAAGAATACGCTTGACTGCAGACCAGTGGGGAGTACGAGGCTCATGGAGGTATTGGCACACTTTGTTGACAACAAACGACAGATCAGGTCGTGTCACTGTGAGATATTGGAGACCACCAACAATACTTCGATACTGAGTAGCTTCTTCAGAGGAGAGAACATCACCATCAGTACTGCATAGACGCTCAGAAGATGCCATAGGAGTAGTAGCGGGGCTACACTTCAACATACCAGCATGGGCAAGAAGCTCAAGGGCATACTTGCGCTGTCGAAGAACAAGGCTGCCAGACGAAGGTGAAGAAACCTCAATTCCCAAAAAATAATGCAGAGCACCAAGATCCTTAACGAAAAACTCAGACCGGAGCTCAGAGATCAACTTGGGAATAGCAGCAGCAGAGCTGATGACAATGATATCATCAACATAAACCAGTAAATAAATAGTCACATCAGGGCGCTGAAGGAGAAACAGAGAGGTATCAGCAACAGAAGGTGAGAACCCTAAAGAGCCAAGAACTGAACTGAGACGAGCATGCCAAGCACGGGGAGCTTGCTTCAGTCCATAGAGCGACTTGACCAGATGACAGTAGTGATCAGGTATAGCAAGAACCCCAAAGAGCCAAGAACTGAACTGAGACGAGCATGCCAAGCACGAGGAGCTTGCTTCAGTCCATAGAGCGACTTGACCAGATGACAGTAGTGATCAGGTTTAGCGGGATAATGTAACAACCCATGTTTGTAATAATGAGTTAAATAGATAATCATGATCATGGCATGCACTAATTTTTGCATTAAGAAATTTTTGCTATTTCAAAATAAAGGGGAAACCCTAAAATGGCTAATTCCTTCCTCTATTTTTGTATGTGTTCAAAATGTTTTCAAATTTCAAAACAAAAATATGAGGATGCTCCTTGTTAAATTAGGAATCCTCTGGGATATTTATTTTATTTTTCTAACACCTAAAAGTATCTTAAAGAAATCCTCAAAATTCTGCTTTAAAGGTTTTTAGAAATTCCAAAACTCCAGGGGCCTTTTTGTAAAATCTCCCTTTGTCTTCTTCCTTTGGCCAGAAGGATCAGCTTCGTGTCGTGGCCGTGGTCGCTGCACTGCCACCTCCTCCTTGCCTCCCTGCTTGAGGGGATAAGATCAGGACGCCGTCCCCATCTCGCTCTCTTCTCTCTCGCCTCGCCCTCTTCTTCTCTTTGTTCCTCTCGCGGCTGAAACCCTAGTTTCGTCGGCCGTCGCGACGTGCCGTCGATTGCGGCCTTCCCGGACCAAATTGACGATTCCACCGGCTCCACCTTGCTGTCCTCCTCCTTCCCTACAACCCGTGCGTGCTGGAGTGCCCGGAGTTCGCCGAATCAAGGTCGTCCTCTTCACCTCCGGCCGCCATTGCCGCGGACGGAATCGTCGGCATCCGGCCTCCTCGGACCTCGCCGAGCACTGAATCGCCTTCCTGGTGAGCTTGCGGTCCTCGGGGACCACCTCTCCCTCTTCCTCTTGCTCTGGTCCGGGCTGGCGCCGTAGTCCGCCACCGTCCGCCGCCAACCACCGTCGCCGGCCACGCTCCGGTGACCCAAACCGGGCGGCGCCGCCACTTTATGGCTCGCCGTCGTCTGGTGCGTCCAACGCTCGCAAGTGCGCGAGCCCGCACGCACTCCTGAGTCGAGTACGAGCTCGATAGGAGTCTGCCGGCCATCGCTAACGGCACGCTGACGTCAGCCTCCCCTTTTATTTTCTAAAATTGTTAAATCACTGACATGTGGACCCCGCTGTCAGCGTTTTATTCTTTTCCAGAATTCCAGAAAATGGTTAAATATTGTAAAATCGATATCTCTTATTCTGTTTATCAGAAAAATATGAATAAAATATCAAATTTACAGAAAAATGAGATCTGTTTATTTATCTCAAATTCATGCATGTTTAAGCAACTAAAATTAAAAGTTGTTTAGAATCACTAAAATGCCACGATCGGCTAAATATGGGATTTTTCCATAAGTGCTATAAAATAGCAAATTGACCTCATTTAACTTGTTGCACTCGATTAGGTTCACTTCTAATTCCAGTAAATTGAATTTGACATGCACTCATATTGCGCATTGCATCGATGCCATGTTGATTGTTTGTCGTTTCTGTTTTCCGGTGTTCTATTTTCCTCGGTAGAACGAGTGTCGATATCGAAGACGAATCCGAAGTGAAGGACAACAACGCTGATGGACGACAAATGATTAAGGATCGACAAGTCAATCACCCTGTTTTCCCGAAGCTTTATATATATCATGTTTATCGCTTAATAAGGCAAGCACAACCCCTTCTTCTATCTGATCCTATATTTTGAAGTATTGTTTCTCTGATAAGCATCATATCGGTTCCAAAGCTTTTGGTCGATAGGTAGAGTCAACCTATCTTGCATGCTCCCCTTGTCGCCTATTACTTGCTTATCCATCCTAGCATGATTAGGGTTGCTTGTGTGTCGCCAGAGCCCTATACATGTTATATGCTTAGCCATGCTTAGCTTATGGTCTGATCTGTCATGTTGATGAATCAGAGCTGCGAACGAATCTAGCATGACAGGTTAACGAGGAAAGTGGTGTGAGCATCTTAATTTGACTAAAAGGCTTGGACAATGAGGCCACGTGGAATGTGGTGGGTTGTCTTGTTCTTGCCGCCCTAGGACCTCTTGTTCTCATCGCATGTACCAAGACTTAGAGTACGACACATGGGGCCTAGGTGAAGCCCCTCGGCTGTTACTTGTTTAGGTGTGCCCGTAGGACACATAGTTTGCTGTGTTCCATTTGCAGAAAGGTGAAAAACGTTTTGAGAGGAAAGATAGGTCGTGTCTGGGGACAAGTGAAGGACGAACTGATCTTGGTCCCCACGCACAGAAATAGGGACCGTCAGGAGGTGGCCATCTCTTGTTAATGGCGGAATGGCCCTATTTGGGTTGGCTTATGGGCACATCTAGGCAAGTTAAGAGTCGTGGTCGACCCCCATCTGCCGGCATTCCCCGGAAGAGTGCTAATCATGTGGCACCAGGAGTCGGTCGGCACGTGTGGACCAAATTGTATACCCCTGCAGGGATAAATCTATTCGAATAGCCGTGTCCACGGTTATGGACGACTTGGGTCTTGACGTTTGATCATAGATGACAACTTGAACATATTCGTAAAACTTGATAAACAAAGTGCGCGGGTTGCTTCCTCAAGGGTGAGTCGAGGGAGTGATCCTAGTAGAGCAGGTTCAGCTGTTGATGATTCTGGTGGTTTCAAATGATCTATGGAGATAAAAAGTGTTCTCTTATCCCCTTTTACAAAACATCTGAGTAGACGGATTTCTACTTCGTCTCCCTCTATTCAAAAGTTGGCTTTATGCAAAGATTAGCCCACAAACAGCTTTCTAACTTATGCATTACTGTAACGGGTTAAAGTCTTGCTGAGCTCTGTACTCAGGCCTGCCGCTACCTATTTTGTTTCAGAGTTCGAAGATACCATCAATGGAGGTTTTTACGTGGACATCGACGAGTAGTTTGGGGTTCCCAGGTAGCAGCCTGGAATCTGTAGTATGGGACGTCATCGTTGCTTATTTCTGGCCTCTTAGGCCTTTTGTTAATCTTGTTGAATAGCAACATAATTTGCCTTCCGTTGTATGATGTAATGTTGGGTCATGTGACCTCTACGTGTAAGTTGCTATCTTGCTCTAACAAGAGTTGTACATTTGCTTTCTTGTCGTAGAGTCACTGCCCTGTACCAGTTGTTTCAACCTCTCCCGTGCATGATGCGTGTGTGAATATAAAGTGCACGGTTGAGAGGGAAGGTTCTTGGGCTCATTGTTATGCAGTTTTGGCTATGCCCGTGTTATGGCTTAGCCGAGGGGTTGTGGTGCCGAAGATCCATTCCGAGCACGCCTGCCGATGTTTACTCGGCCTGGGAGTGGTAACCCCAGTAACCCTCGGTTACGTAGCATGACCAGTGACACATAGCATTTCTGTATAACTCTGAGGCCGAGTCCGACAGCTCAGCTAGATCCTATGATTCTTTGTTATGCATTCGTGGTTATGATTAGATGTGCTAGTCTTCCGAGGGGTTTTGTGTGACCGGTGTTCCCGGCACGCCTGTGGTGAAATGCCGCCTGGGATTGGTACCCCAGTAACTCTCGGCTATCATGTCTAAGAGCACATAACACTTATGTATAACCCTGGATCCGGGGTTGCCACAAGTTTTTGGTATCAGAGCAGGACTGCCTGTAGGAAACCCTTACTGCTGGTCGATGTTGAGTCTAGTATTTGTGAAAACTATCTTAAACCGGAAAATGAGTTGTGAAAATCTCATTAGGATTCTTTTTACTCCTTACCTGGTATCGCTCTAATTCTGAGTCACCTTACCTTGTGTTGATTTGAAAAGGTTTTGCTATCTCTTCTCCTTTTTCAAATCCTAGGTGCCTCGAGCACATGTCGTTTCTTAACCAGTTGACCTAGTGTGGAGTTATCCAGAGTCTGGTGTGTGTTCTGAGTTCCATCTTCCTGTTGTTTCAACTAAGAGATTTCATTCCATCATAATCTTTCAGGTTTGTGGTTTCCACATCCTTCTGTTCTAGGCTTCGAGGTATCCTTTCACCTCGTATGTTCCCTTCTTATTTGTTTGGGTACTTCGGAAGCGGTGTATGGTTTCTGAAGGTTACCTCGTGATTACTACTTTGTGATGTCCTATGCATCACTCAGATAGTAGTTACTCTTTTCTTTGGGTTTTAACCCTTGGACTTGAACCGAAGGTCCCGGATTGTGCTAGATTCTAGTGTGTTCGATCATGTGGTTTCTCAACCATGTGGTGATCATGTTATTTGTGTGAATCTCAGTACATGAAGCTGACCTTTAACCCAAGATCCATTCCTTTGATCTATGAGTTAAGGGTAATTTACCCCACCTCATGATGGCTGGTAAATTCAGTTCTAGCCTCGAGCTTGTGGTAGTTGTCATGATTGAGTTGCGACAACTATGGTCTTCCCCACCACTAGCTATTGGCAGAGGTTCTGTCTTGGAACCAAATGGATCACGACAAGAGTGCTCTTTATGAGTCTCATCTAGGCTCGTGACTTTGCCACACCTTCTTTTTCAGCATGGGTTCTACAGAAGAGTATTACTTGTGCATCCATCATGATCTCAGGTTTATCTTGAGCTTGTTCCTCTTCTTTAGTTGTTTTCCGACCTTCGTCTACCAGTTGGTAGCCAAGTTGCGGCTGTGTATTGGAGTCTTCCGTTGCACAATGCTTCTTGTGGTCTTTCAAGCCATTCCACCTTTGGGTTGTTTGGAGAAACAAACTCCAGTACCTCGTCCATTTCTAGGACCAGGTCAAAGTGTTGTAATCCATAGAATTAAGAGGCCTTATCAGCTTCCGTTCTTTTCCACCTTGGAGTGTCACACACTTATATATCAAGAGGTCGTGCTGAGTGTCATGACGTACTTGATGAAGTGATGCTCTTACACATCCTTATCCACCTTTCTTTTGAGCTACTCGTGCTCGAGAATGTTGGGTGTTCATATTGATGTGGCTCTCAGATATTCTTAGCAATTCTTATTGCTTTGAAATCCAAGTACATTGATGTCATTCTTAGCATGATTGGTAATCTGATCATTGAGCCGAGTTTGACAGTGCTGCCAAGTCCAATCATTCAGGCGCACATCCTCGGTCAAAGAGTTAGGTTCATGCCAAAACTCTCAAGACCACATCGTTTTTCCTTGAAAAGCAAGACTTCTCCCGAACGCAGTGACATACGCGGTGATTTGTGATATTCTAGTTGTCTTTCTAGAAGTATCGCCAGGTTGTCACCTTACCGTGAGGTCGAGTTTGGGAGTAAGCTGGTTCCCTGAACCGCTTCTTTCTCCTAGGAAACCGTGCGGGATACCCTTGGACTAGTTGGTTGAGCTTAATCAACAACTTGGAAAGTTGAAAGGCAAAAGTTGTATCTGACTTGGTTCATTCTTAAAGGGATGTCTAGTTTTTCTCGTGTTGAAGTAAGATAGTGCCTCCTTCATGGATGTCCTATCTCCCTAACCTTTGATTTGAGTTTGGGCTATCGTCAAATCACTCTCAGAACCAAGGACTATCCTGATGGTGTTTTACTCTGGTGTTTCACTCGAGTATACCTTCATGTCTTTGGTCTGACCAATACTTTCGCGTTGTTCATATGATGTATGAGTCCACCTTCTTGGAGTATCATGATAATATTGTTATTGAGCCCATCTATGACATTCTTATATCCTCCTTGTTTGAAGAGATTCATATTGAACATTTGGCGCTAGTGTTGGAAACTTGTAAGAACAAACCTTGTGTCATCACGAGGTATATGTTCTGGAGGTTGGAAGTGACTTCCTCTCGTTCATGTGCATTTGGTGATAGATGTCGCCGTGAATTCGAGTGAAGTTCTCTTTGTTTTCTCGAGAAGAAGTTCTCAGACTTCAATCTCTCGTTTGATGTTCCCTAACCAGGACTCAGTTGTGTTTCATTGCAAGAAGTTCATGATGGTTCAATTGTTTCCTCGTAGTCATGACCGCATGGATCTCGCAATCCAGCTCTTGTATTGGAGCCTGACACTGAAGTCTATTTCTTGAGAATCAGTTGACCTTACTCGTATCTGTTGCAAACTCCCTTGTTCGGACATGTTGAGTCTGAAGTATTAGTACATCTAACTAGATCTGTATCTCAAGCAGAAATGATCGTTGGTGTTTCTCAGGAGTATGACCTAGGCCTCTTTGTAAATCCAGCGAGATTGATGTTGTGGTTGACACACTTAGCCGAAAGGTCTACTGCCATAATATCTTGATTCAGTAAAGACAACCACTCTCCAAGAGGATTTGTGCGGCTTTTTCTAGAAGTTGTTCCTTATGGTTCCTTTTCAATCTTGAAGTCCGACCTTCACTTGATGACTGATTGAAGGCTAGTCAAAAGCTTGATATTGGTATCTAGAACATCAAGGAGAACATTTGAGCGGAGTTGCTAAACGTCTTTTGGTCAATCCTCCCTACCAATCTCTTGTGGAGATAACTCCATCTCGAGGATTTCCACCTCGGAAGTGATCTCAAGTAGATCGCTGACAAGTGCTCTTTCCTTCTCCTTTGTTGGAACTTGGAGTTCCAATCAACTCACACGTTGTGTGAATTTGTCAGTCACCTTAAGGCCTCAGACTTTTAATCATGTGGCAAACGTGTTGTTATGCCAAAAGGGCTGAAGCCTCAGAACGTGTCCTTCCTCCTTACGGTGCCTTGAATCCTTGTTGTCTATTCATCCTGGTGGTGTGAAGTGAGCCACGGGATTCTTCTGCCTTCAGTAATCATGCCAAAGAGAGACTATATGATTTTGAAGATCAAAGTTCCTTTGGTTGCATGATTCACCTTTTATCCATGAGTCACCCTCTTCCAAAGTGTGCCTCGCTATGGTATCAAGGCAATTCCACTCCTTGCTACCCTTGTCACTTCAATATCTAACCAGGCAAAGCGTGGAACAATTGCCTACCAAAATTGAAACTTCTCTTTTCCTCTGTTACCTTGACGTGTCTCCTCTCTTCAGCTCAAGGATTGTTATGAAACCTACTCTCATGAGTTGACCATGGGATACTCGATCTTCCTGAAGATCCATCTTTCTAGAGTATTCCCTCTTCCCTTTCAAGTCGATGGATGAAGATCTCGAAGTTATGGTGTTATGGATCAACCTCTTCGAGAAGATTGTTGAAGACCGGTGTAACCCTTCCTTCTCTCTTTCCCGCTTTGAATCTCGGGACGAGATTCTTGTAAGGGGGATAGACTGTAACAACCCATGTTTGTAATAATGAGTTAAATAGATAATCATGATCATGGCATGCACTAATTTTTGCATTAAGAAATTTTTGCTATTTCAAAATAAAGGGGAAACCCTAAAATGGCTAATTCCTTCCTCTATTTTTGTATGTGTTCAAAATGTTTTCAAATTTCAAAACAAAAATATGAGGATGCTCCTTGTTAAATTAGGAATCCTCTGGGATATTTATTTTATTTTTCTGACACCTAAAAGTATCTTAAAGAAATCCTCAAAATTCTGCTTTAAAGGTTTTTAGAAATTCCAAAACTCCAGGGGCCTTTTTGTAAAATCTCACTTTGTCTTCTTCCTTTGGCCAGAAGGATCAGCTCCGTGTCGTGGCCGTGGTCGCTGCACTGCCACCTCCTCCTTGCCTCCCTGCTTGAGGGGATAAGATCAGGACGCCGTCCCCATCTCGCTCTCTTCTCTCTCGCCTCGCCCTCTTCTTCTCTTTGTTCCTCTCGCGGCCGAAACCCTAGTTTCGTCGGCCGTCGCGACGTGCCGTCGATTGCGGCCTTCCCGGACCAAATTGACGATTCCACCGGCTCCACCTTGCTGTCCTCCTCCTTCCCTGCAACCCGTGCGTGCTGGAGTGCCCGGAGTTCGCCGAATCAAGGTCGTCCTCTTCACCTCTGGCCGCCGTTGCCGCGGACGGAATCGTCGGCATCCGGCCTCCTCGGACCTCGCCGAGCACTGAATCGCCTTCATGGTGAGCTTGCGGTCCTCGGGGACCACCTCTCCCTCTTCCTCTTGCTCTGGTCCGGGCTGGCGCCGTAGTCCGCCACCGTCCGCCGCCAACCACCGTCGTCAGCCACGCTCCGGTGACCCAAACCAGGCGGCGCCGCCACTTTATGGCTCGCCGTCGTCTGGTGCGTCCAACGCTCGCAAGTGCGCGAGCCCGCACGCACTCCTGAGTCGAGTACGAGCTCGATAGGAGTCTGCCGGCCATCGCTAACGGCACGCTGACGTCAGCCTCCCCTTTTATTTTCTGAAATTGTTAAATCACTGACATGTGGACCCCGCTGTCAGCGTTTTATTCTTTTCCAGAATTCGAGAAAATGGTTAAATATTGTAAAATCGATATCTCTTATTCTGTTTATCAGAAAAATATGAATAAAATATCAAATTTACAGAAAAATGAGATCTGTTTATTTATCTCAAATTCATGCATGTTTAAGCAACTAAAATTAAAAGTTGTTTAGAATCACTAAAATGCCACGATCGGCTAAATATGGGGATTTTTCCATAAGTGCTACAAAATTGGCAATTGGACCCCATTTAAATTGTTGCACTCGACAAGGGTTCACTTCTAATTCCAGTAAATTGAATTTGACATGCACTCATATTGCACATTGCATCGATGCCATGTTGATTGTTTGTCGTTTCTGTTTTCCGGTGTTCTATTTTCCTCGGTAGAACGAGTGTCGATATCGAAGACGAATCCGAAGTGAAGGACAACAACGCTGATGGACGACAAATGATTAAGGATCGACAAGTCAATCACCCTGTTTTCCCTGAAGCTTTATATATATCATGTTTATCAGCTTAATAAGGCAAGCACAACCCCTTCTTCTATCTGATCCTATATTTTGAAGTATTGTTTCTCTGATAAGCATCATATCGGTTCCAAAGCTTTTGGTCGATAGGTAGAGTCAACCTATCTTGCATGCTCCCCTTGTTGCCTATTACTTGCTTATCCATCCTAGCATGATTAGGGTTGCTTGTGTGTCGCCAGAGCCCTATACATGTTATATGCTTAGCCATGCTTAGCTTATGGTCTGATCTGTCATGTTGATGAATCAGAGCTGCGAACGAATCTAGCATGACAGGTTAACGAGGAAAGTGGTGTGAGCATCTTAATTTGACTAAAAGGCTTGGACAATGAGGCCACGTGGAATGTGGTGGGTTGTCTTGTTCTTGCCGCCCTAGGACCTCTTGTTCTCATCGCATGTACCAAGACTTAGAGTACGACACACGGGGCCTAGGTGAAGCCCCTCGGCTGTTACTTGTTTAGGTGTGCCCGTAGGACACATAGTTTGCTGTGTTCCATTTGCAGAAAGGTGAAAAACGTTTTGAGAGGAAAGATAGGTCGTGTCTGGGGACAAGTGAAGGACGAACTGATCTTGGTCCCCACGCACAGAAATAGGGACCGTCAGGAGGTGGCCATCTCTTGTTAATGGCGGAATGGCCCTATTTGGGTTGGCTTATGGGCACATCTAGGCAAGTTAAGAGTCGTGGTCGACCCCCATCTGCCGGCATTCCCCGGAAGAGTGCTAATCATGTGGCACCAGGAGTCGGTCGGCACGTGTGGACCAAATTGTATACCCCTGCAGGGATAAATCTATTCGAATAGCCGTGTCCACGGTTATGGACGACTTGGGTCTTGACGTTTGATCATAGATGACAACTTGAACATATTCGTAAAACTTGATAAACAAAGTGTGCGGGTTGCTTCCTCGAGGGTGAGTCGAGGGAGTGATCCTAGTAGAGCAGGTTCAGCTGTTGATGATTCTGGTGGTTTCAAATGATCTATGGAGATAAAAAGTGTTCTCTTATCCCCTTTTACAAAACATCTGAGTAGACGGATTTCTACTTCGTCTCCCTCTATTCAAAAGTTGGCTTTATGCAAAGATTAGCCCACAAACAGCTTTCTAACTTATGCATTACTGTAACGGGTTAAAGTCTTGCTGAGCTCTGTACTCAGGCCTGCTGCTACCTATTTTGTTTCAGAGTTCGAAGATACCATCAATGGAGGTTTTTACGTGGACATCGACGAGTAGTTTGGGGTTCCCAGGTAGCAGCCTGGAATCTGTAGTATGGGACGTCATCGTTGCTTATTTCTAGCCTCTTAGGCCTTTTGTTAATCTTGTTGAATAGCAACATAATTTGCCTTCCGTTGTATGATGTAATGTTGGGTCATGTGACCTCTACGTGTAAGTTGCTATCTTGCTCTAACAAGAGTTGTACATTTGCTTTCTTGTCGTAGAGTCACTGCCCTGTACCAGTTGTTTCAACCTCTCCCGTGCATGATGCGTGTGTGAATATAAAGTGCACAGTTGAGAGGGAAGGTTCTTGGGCTCATTGTTATGCAGTTTTGGCTATGCCCGTGTTATGGCTTAGCCGAGGGGTTGTGGTGCCGAAGATCCATTCCGAGCACGCCTGCCGATGTTTACTCGGCCTGGGAGTGGTAACCCCAGTAACCCTCGGTTACGTAGCATGACCAGTGACACATAGCATTTCTGTATAACTCTTAGGCCGAGTCCGACAGCTCAGCTAGATCCTATGATTCTTTGTTATGCATTCGTGGTTATGATTAGATGTGCTAGTCTTCCGAGGGGTTTTGTGTGACCGGTGTTCCCGGCACGCCTGCGGTGAAATGCCGCCTGGGATTGGTACCCCAGTAACTCTCGGCTATCATGTCTAAGAGCACATAACACTTATGTATAACCCTGGATCCGGGGTTGCCACAGATAAGCAAAACCTGGGGGTTGCCTCTTGTATACTTTCTCATCAAGGAAACCACTGAGAAAGGCATTCTGAATATCAAGCTGACGGAGATGCCATCTACGAGAAAGAGCCATAGAGAGTAATAATCGAATAGTAGCTGGCTTCACCACATGACTAAAAGTCTCCTCATAATCCAGACCATAACGTTGCTTGAACCCTTTGGCAACAAGACGCCCGTTATACCTCTCAATGGAGCCATCAGCATGAAGTTTGACCTTAAAGACCCAACGTGAGTCAATTAAGTTAACACCAGGAACAGGAGGTACCAGTGTCCACGTGCCGTTGCTTTGCAACGCTAAAAATTCTGCCACCATAGCAGCACGCCAATGAGGAACCTGTAATGCTTCTCGGAAATCCCGCGGTTCTGATGTAAGCTCCGAAGCTACATGATCTCCCAAAATGCTGCTCCAAGCAACTGTGCCATCAATGCGCACCTTAGGTTGCTAAATACCACGACGAAGCCGTGTGACAGGTCCTTGTGGCGGAGCAGGTGGTGACGAGGTTTTAACTGGTGGCTCAGGCTGTGTCGTCATGGTCGCTGTAGGAGAAACTGGGGAGGCTGCCGTGTCCGAGGAAGTAGGGGACAGCGACGTCTCCCGATAAGCAGAGCCACATGCAGGTGAAGGCACGCGGGGCCCAGGCGAAGCACGTGGTGTGGCTGGAGTGGGTGGACGGGGCGTTGTCGAGCCCGATGTGGAGCCTCGCGCCGAAGGAGCCGAGCCACCAGCCAACTCAGATGGCTACAGAGTGGAGCCAGGCAAGCCCGAGGTGGATCCAGGCGCGGGTATCGTGGTATTGTCGAATCTAGCCGCGATAGGGGTGCCATCAAGCTAGGTAGAGAGGTGGGTATCGGAGATGTAGGCGATTCCGGTGACGGGATGAGCACGAGTTTACCCAGCTTCGGATCTCGCAACGGTGGCGAAACCCTACGTGCTGCTATAATTCACTATAAGGCAATATGAGCCGGTTACAGCGAAAGTTACAGCGTCCGCCTTTAAGGCGTCCCTTAGGTCGGCTTATAAAGGCATCCGGACCTAGGGCTTACAGGAATCAACCTAACCGACTAAGTTACAGAGTTCTACTCTAATCCGGCTTGGGCCTTGCCTTGAGGGCTAAGACATCCACATTGCAGGCCGCAAATTCTCCATCCGTTGTTAGACTTGTAGCATTCCCAAAAACTAATAGCCGTGCCGAACAGATTTTTCGATCTCTGCATGCCGGCTTATCATGTCGGAAAAGCACTTGAGTGCGTAATGACACGCGTCCGGCGATTTGATGGATTTGTTAGACCCGGCAGAGTGAGTGGAGTGGCATCTTTGAATACGAGGCTAGTTTCCGTTTTTCCCACACTGGAACCGAGGCGTCGGAGGGAAGGATCTCCTCACAACGGCTCGATCCCGTGACGCGTGGCGGAAATCTCGTTCCGGACCGTTGCATGAATCTCGGCACTTCCGCTATTAAAGCGGGCCGCCTCGTCTTCACCATGGTCACAGCTCTATTTGCAACCCTAGCACTCATCTCCAGATTTCATCTCCTCCGAGCTCCAACTCTTCCTCCGCTCCTCCGTGCTCGATGGCTTCCAGCGCTCAGAGCTCCCCCATCATCGACGCGACGCCTCTCGACATGGCGCCGCCGATGAGAGGTACGGTTTCCGCCGCCGCCGGCTCCATGCCTTCCGCCGCTCCCTTGGCCTCTTCTTCCTCTGCTCCGGTGGACTCCTCTTCTGCCACAATCTCAAGTCGCGATGAAGTTGCCCTAGCCAAAGCTGCAGCTGAAGCCGCGGCCACAGTGGCTTCGGCTTCTGCAACCGCCACCGATGTCACCGAGGAAGCTTGGGCCACCGAAGAAGAAGAAGAGGAGGAAGCCGGCGACAATGAAGGCGCCGCCAGCAACCCTACCCACAACTGGGTGTGCTCAGGTGTGGACGATGGCAAACTGATGGGAATGGCGGCTGACGGAGCCATCCCTCCGTCTTCCGAGTCTGCGCCGTCTTGGCGATCCGCCTTCGGCGACCCAGCTCCGACTCCCATCAAGGATGAGCGGGTACTTCTCTCTTCCCACATTGCCAGGGGGTTCTCTTTGCCGCCCTCGGCTTTTCTGATTGAGATTTTGGACCATTATGGTCTCCAGCTTTATAACATCACCCCCAATAGCCTCCTGTATATATCCGGCTTCGTAGCATTGTTCGAAGGCTACTTAGGATTAGCTCCTAGGTTAGACTTCTTCCAGTATTGCTTCGGAGTCAAGAGGCAGACAGTCAATAAAGAGATGTTGGTTGCCGGCTCCATCAGCTTCAACTCCCGCCGGGATATAGATTGGTACCCTCAGGTGCCTATCGTGGATTCCACCTACTTCTACTGCAAGGACGTGGCACCTCCAAACAGGCTGCAGGGGCTCGCCGCCTTTGAAGATAGAACCGGCACTCCCTGCCCTCGTGGAAGAAGAAGCCGACAGCGAAGATGCCGGCTCAGCTTGCCGCCATCAAGGCAAGGATCACGGAGTTGACCTCTAGCTCTCCTCTCCTAACGGGGGAGGACACGATAATCTGCTGGATGAAGAGACGGATCCAGCCCCTCCAACATCGTGCTCGCCTCTTGTGCGAGTACACGGATAACTCTGATCCCATGCGGATCAGTGAGAAGGACCTGGAGCAAGACCTCTTTGAGGCTCGCTTCAACAAGCTCATCATAGCCCGGCCTAACGAAGGCCGGCAATACGAAGAATCGCTGCCAATGTATACGGCGGCCAACCCTCCCCCAAAGGTACTTTGTCGGACCAAAGTTCAATTCTTTTAGGGATTCGACTTTGCCTTTAATGGACTAACATGTAATATGCCAGATTCTCGGAGTCTCCGCGGCTTGTCCCGCTGGCACGTCATCGTCCAGCAAGGCGGCCAAGCGGCCCATCTCCTTTTCTTCGGCTTCTGTAGAGAGCCAGAAGAGGAAGAGCCAATCACTCACGATTGGCGCCAAGTCATCCGAAGATGATGACGCCCTTGCTGGGCTTAACATTCCCAGCAAGAAGTAAGTCGGCTAAAACATCTCTTCTTTGCTCTGCTGTATTGCCAGATTTTCTATTCTTATTCCTTTGTCTTTGCAGGATAAAGAAAGGCGCACCTTTGAAACAAAAGGTGTGTGCCACACGGAAGAAAGCTTCTCCCGCTATTCCTCCCAGCACTCCTTCGGCTTCAAAGCCGACACCAGCGGAGGAGAACACCCGCACCATGACGGCATGTCCGACTCTAGGGAGAGCCGGGATTACGCCTCCCATGAAATGGTCGGAGATGACGGGGAAGGTGACAGATCCTTCCTCTCCAGCAAGGGCTGAAGCTCCAGCTAATGATGCCCCGACTTTTCCTCCAATTAAAGCGGAGGCTTTCGACGAAGAGGGGCGCATCAAGCCGGAGTTCATGAGCCGGTTCATGCGTGCTCCCCGGCTGCCCTGAAAGAAGGGAACAACTGTCCGGGACGACGAGCCGGACGAGACCAAGGCCTATGACACCTTTGATGTCATAGAAATCCTTAAAGATCAGCAGAACTACTTTGCTGAAAACTTTGAGGCCGGCATGACCCTTCTCGGTGAGCACTACCAGGTAATTAACTTCCCCAGTAGCCCCCGAGCACTATGCCGGGTTAAGTTTACAAACTAGCCGACATAGTGGTCTGAGTTAACGCGCATGCACACACTTAGCCCCCTAGCAATGAAATGTCGTCCTGTAGCCAATTTTGCTTGTCAATGTAGCTTTAGGCTTTTAGCACCTCCTTACACAGATCCATCGCAAAATTGGTGCTGAAACAATCAACTTTTTGGGTGTGCGAAATCAGGAGATGCGCCGGCTAAAGACTGAGCTGGCGAACAAGGAAGCCATCATCGCCGGTTTTGAGGAGGATCGCGTCGCATACCAAGGTATGAATGCCGAAACCTTAACTTTTTATAACAGGCTTATCTTTATACTGTTGACATTTTGTCTTGCAGACGCCATCATCAAAGCCAAGGAGTTTGTCGAGAGCGCAAGCAGCCTCGACCGGCTCCGCGACGAAAACATTGAGCTGAATAAGCTTAATCAGTCAATGACGGCGGAGCTGGAGATGGCCAAGAAGAGCCTCGCCAAAGAGGAAGAAGCCCTGGAAACAGAGAAGCAGAAGCACAAGGATGCGCTCCGTGAAGTCCAGGATCGGCTTGACAAACGACTCGATGAGTCGGTGGCTATTGACGATCAGCTTCTGAGTAAGTTTCATTTAAAAAACCCACACCCATCGCTTTTTGTCTTAGCCATTTTGAGCTTATAACTGAACTTCGCTTTTGCCAGCTCCGGCGGGTTACGGCCATGAGCTGTCAGTGGATAACCGGCTTGACCGGATTTTGGAGGTAGGAGAACTTCTCCCGAAGATTCTTTCTTCGGGAAAGAAGCTTGTCGAGAAATTATTTCCCGGCAACCCCGAGCCACTGACAGACCTTGCGAGCATGCCGGCTGAACTGGACGAAGCGACTTCTTTTTTTGACGAACGGCTTCGCTCTAGCGCGCGCGGAGGCGCAAAGACAGCTCTGGGCCTACTGATGGCACATTACTCGTAGGCGGAAGCTTGGCGCGTCGCGGACGGCTTTCCTCTTGAGAAAGAGGACGGCACTCCGTTGGACGATAAGGACCGGAAGAAGATCCTGCACTCCGTCTCCGGCTATGCCAGCAAGGTTGCGAAGATGGTCTCTCTCACCACCATTTTCAAGGAGGTGCCGTGCCCGCCGACTCTCGTCCAATCTGATGACGAAGGCGAAGAGGCGGAGAAATCTGCATGAGCCGAATTTGCTCTTTAAGCCGGTCATCCCTGAAAATGTAACATATGCTGTTAAGTCATCCAAACATTATGTATGTCTGTATAAACAACTAAGTCTTTTGTTGTATTTAACTCAGCTTTTTTAGTTGCAAATTTGCAATTTTTATGCCATCAGTCTATTCTGGCCTTGACACCTTAGCCTTGAAGCGCTGGCAAACCTATTGCGAAGCAAACTTGCTGAGTAACAGGGTACGTAGGACCAATCTGTTTAGACCCAGAACAAGTGCCGCCTTTCGGTGCCGAAACGCTTTGAAGCAACCCGGCGCAAAAAGCTATCAGAAGAAACATAATTTTGGCAAAACATTGTTTTTCATCACCTTAAGGCGGATTCAACATGAAAGACAGGCAATTTCGGGTAAACAGAAAATAACAATAAGATCATTGGGAAATAAAGGATGGTACAGATTCTCGAATTTCACATGAGAGAAACCAATTTTTATTTCATGATCACATTGACATGGTTACAATAGAATTTGCTGAGTGTAAAAGGGACGTAGCCGAGCGATATTCCATGGACGTTTCGTCTCATCCAAGTCGTCATCTACATGCCTTTTCCTCTTGCGACCTTTCTTACTGGGATCTTTCTTTGAATCCCTTAAGTCGAGAAGATCGTATGACCCGTTTTTCAGTGCTTTGCTGATAACGAAAGGTCATTCCCATTGAGGGGATAACTTATGCTGCCGGCTTTGTACAAGCCGAAGCACTAAGTCGCCTTCTCGAAAAGATCGATTCCGTACTCTACGGCTCTGATAGCGACGTATATCTTGATGATAGATGGCGGATCGTTGGAGAGCTAACTCTCTTTCCTCTTCGAGGATATCTAAGCCGTCTTGACGTGCTTCTTCTGCGTCTTCTTCGACGTAGGCTGCGACTCGAGGTGAATCGTGGATCATGTCGGTTGGCAGTACTGCTTCTGCTCCATAAACAAGGAAGAAAGGGGTGTAGTCGGTCGATCTGTTTGTGGTAGGACGAATACTCCATAAGACTGCCGACAATTCATCAACCCAAGCGCCGGCTGCTCGATGCAATGGGGTTTCAAGCCTCGGCTTAATACCCTGCAGAATAATGTCGTTAGTGCGCTCTACCTGTCCATTGGATTGCGGATGTGCCACCGAGGCCACGTCGAGCCGGATTTTCGATCGGCTGCAAAACTTCGATAGCTCATCGACAGCAAAATTTGTGCCATTATCAGTGATGATGCTATGCGGTATGCCGAACCGAGTTGCCATCTCAACGATGAACTTTGTAGCTGTAGCTCCGTCGAGTTTCTTGATGGGCTTTGCCTCCACCCACTTTGTGAATTTGTCGATTGCCACCAGCAGATGAGTTAAGCCTCTCCGTGCAGTCTTGAAAGGTCCCACCATGTCGAGCCCCCAGACCGTGAACGGCCAAGTTATAGGGATCGTCTGGAGCTCCTGTGCTAACAAGTGAGCCTGCCTTGCATAGCACTGACATCCTTCACAAGTTTTGACGATGTTCATAGCATCCTCTTTAGCCGTCAGCCAGAAGAAACCGTGCCGAAACGCCTTAGCGACAATGCTTTTGCCGCCACGTGATGACCACACTCACCGGAGTGGATTTTTTCCTCAAGGATTTGCCGCCCTTCTTCTGGAGAGACGCATCTTTGGAAGATGCTGGATGTGCTCCGCTTGTAAAGTTGTCTGTCAATGATTGTAGTCTACAAGCTCATTGCTAAAACTCTTGCAAATAGACTCAAGCCTCATTTACCAGACTACATTAATCATTCCCAACAAGCTTTTATTGAAGGGAGGCGTATTAGTAACAACATCATCATTGCACAGGAAATAACTCACTCTTTTTCCCTTTCTTCCTGGAAACATCAAGCTTTTATGCTTAAAATAGATCTTGCGAAAGCTTTTGATCGCCTAGAATGGAATTTCATAGTGGCAGCACTCTCTCGTCAAGGTCTGCATCATCATTTCATTAATTTAATCTACGCCTGCATTTCCTCGCCCACCTTTTCTGTTGTCATTAATGGCCAGCCATTTGCAAGATTCCGAAGCAAAAGAGGAATACGACAAGGATGCCCGCTCTCGCCTTACCTTTTTGTCTCAGCCATCAATGAATTGTCGATTTCCCTTCAAGATGCAATGGAAAACAATTACTTGCAGGGCATAACGCTAGGACCAAACTGCCCTCGCATCCATTCTCTTATGTTTGCCGACGACCTTCTCATCTGCGGTGAAGCCACTCTTCAGGAGGCAGTAGCTATGAAGCAAATTCTAGACACTTTCTGTTCTGTCTCTGGACAAACTCCTAATTGGTCTAAATCGGGTATTATTTTTAGCAAACATGTACAACTAAATGAAGCAAATACAATAAAAACCATCTTCCCTGTTCAAAACATGGATGCTTCCTTCATTCATCTTGGTCACCCTCTCATTCTTCCGGCAAAAAACAGATCTTCAGCATATAATTTCGTAATTGACAAATTTAAATCAAAACTGAGTACCTACAAAGCAGACAAGTTATCCCATGCGGCACGGCTTGAGCTAATAAAATCCGTCTTCTCTTCTATTCCAGTGTATTATATGTCAAATATACTCTTTCCCAGGAAATTCATAGCAAAACTCACAGCTATTATTAGAACTTTCTGGTGGACGGGAGTAAGAGAAGAAACAGCCACAAAAAGCCTTTGTCTCAAAGCCTGGAAAGATCTCTGCGCCCCAAAAAAGGAAGGAGGTCTAGGAATTAGGAACTTGCAAGCTGTAAATCAAAGCCTTATCCTCACAACAGCCTGGCGTATTGCCAATAACCCAAATGACCAACTTCATCTTATTCTGAAAGCAAAATATTTCTCAGGATCCACACTCTGGCGCCCCAAATCAAATATTCCTAAATCAGCTTTCTGGGCCTCTATCCTTAAAGTCATGCCAATTCTCAAAGCCCATACTTGCTATCAACTAACTCAGGGCAACATTTCTATTTGGAACATGCCATGGTATCCCTCCTGGACCACTATTTACAATGATTTAATTATTCAACCTGCTGGCTTCACTTACCCAAATCTGGTTAAGGACTTATGGACACCCAACCAAAAATCTTGGAATGAAAACCTTATCAACACCCTTTTTACACCCTCAGCGGCTCTCACAATAAAACAAACCCAAATAATTGATACAGATGAGCAAGATCTTCTTTGTTGGAAATTATCACAAGATGGCAAGTGCAACACAAAATCTGCTTATTATGCTTGCTTGCAGGTATTATATGAGCAAAGACAGGAAGACAGACCGAGGAAACCAAGCACGCAAACAGTCCAGCTACTAAACCAGGTTTGGAAGTGCAAGGAGGTTATTCCTAGGATTCAAACTTTTGCTTGGCGTGTTCTTCGGAAATCATTACCAACAGGTGCAAGAGCAGGACGTTACTCAAAGCACATAGCAAAAACCTGTTGTAGGTGTGGAATGCAAGAAGATGAAGTGCATATCTTCTTTACTTGTCCTTTCGTCAAATCTGCGTGGTTCATTGCGCCTTGGTATATTAAAACTGATCTTATTGCTCACAACTGCACTAACCTAACAGATACAATTTTAGCTCTTCTATCAATGAACCATCCTCATGCCACAATAGCAAACATCTTTACATTCATGTGGTGCATATGGAAGTCCAGGAATAACATGCTTTTTCAGGGGAAAAGAGGACAACCGTACCAGATTTTCATTAATGCTCAAGCTCTTACAAATAATCTTCAATTTTATGATCTTAACTCCTCTTCTAAGCAGGAAAATAAGCAGGTACAGAGGCAACAAATTAACAACAGGATGTCAAGACCAATACAAGGTTCAACAATCAGCGACAACTATCCTCAAGGTACAATCATCTACACAGATGCGGCATGGAAGAACAATTCTGGCAAAGGTGTACCCCGAAGCCAGCAAACAGGAATTGGGATTTACATCGCAGATAACTCTACTCAAGCAGGCTGGAAAATAAAAATACAGGCCGCAACACTGCAACAGGATAACGCCTTTCAAGCGGAGGCGAAGGCGCTCTCTATGGCAGCAAAGATTGCAAATATCCTACAGGTAGAAAGACCAATATATTTAACCGACAATCAGGTTCTAGCAAAAATTGCAGCAGCAAGAACAATTAGTCATCCCTTGCTGCACTGGAATGCAAGACATCATCTAGCAGATTTCTTCAGAGAAACAACGAGCACATCTACGAATGTGTTCCATATATCAAGGAAGCTAAATGAAGAAGCTCATAATTGCGCCAAACAGGTTATTAGGCGTAGCCTAAACCAACCTATCTATCAATGTACCAACTCAGCTCATCCTTTAGGTGCTTGTCCTGTGCTCTCAGCTTTACAAAATGTAATTTCCCAGGATTTTGTATTTACTACTGTAATTTGCAGCTGAGTTGAAATGAATTGGCGTCATCTGGCGCCCTTATTTTGTTCAAAAAAAAAAAGTTGTATTTGCTCAAAAATTATGAACAATAGCTCAAAAGGTTCAGCAAGCCTTAAGCTACCAGAATATGACATTTGAGAGACTTGTAGATTTAATTTTGGTGCTGCCCCTTAAAAATAAATAAATGGCAGAATTAAATCAAATATTAGAAATGTCATAACTTGTTCAATATTAGCTCAAAAATTGCAAATGATATACCAAAATGATCAGTGGATTAATACCTATCTAATAATGTCATTTTCATGCATTTAGGACCCATATTTCAGTACTGGACATTTTGATAAATAACGCAAATCACTAAGTTAAAGATGGAGTTTTAACCCGTTAATTGTGATATTTAATTTGGGGGTTCCATTTAACTTGTGGGACATGCCCAATACCTTTTCACTGCATAATATGTCCATATCATCATGATTGTGCATTGCACCTTGTATTTGTGTTATTTATTCCTTTCTTGTATTGTTTGTGTTTCGGTAGATTCTGGAGTCGAGGTTCCACCACAATACCTTGACAACCAGCGCGACCAGTACTACCAGCAAGGCAAGAACTAACCTAACCTTCTTGGCATATCTCATATTACCCAAGTATTTTACCCACCATATTATTGCATTCGATTCTGGTGACAAGTTTGGTCAGTGTATATAATATCCTATCAATTGCATGTTCCCTGAACCATTATCTGTTTCCCCACCTATGAACCATAGGTTGAAGTGTTGGCCTGAGATAAATCATATCTGTTGTATGTCATGCTTAGATATGCTTAGCCATGCTTAGTCGAATGCTAAGTTGTCCGTTGATTATTTCCATAATTGTGAAGTGAATGGAATGTTCGGACAGTGGTGGAGACTTGTGTTGATAATTAATTGCTAAGAAGGCTGGGATGAGTTGCCATCGGGGATGGTGTTTTGTCTCGTTCTGGCCCCTAGGTGCGAGTTCTTTACCTCTTGAACCAAGACTAGCATGCTTCCAACGGTGGGGACATATGGAATCCCCTTTAACCGAATAATTTGTGCGGGCGTATCCAAGGGTCCTCTAGTTTGCGCTTTCCATTTGCGAGTGTGTGGCCGGTGATGAAAAAGAAGAAGAAGATGATGATGATGATGATGATGGTGATAGGAGTGGCGATGGGGCAGGGTGTTGAAATAGGCGCTGAACTTGTCCTGTCGTCACGATGACCCTTGGATAGTCTCATGCTTTGTAAAGGTTTAACCGCGCCTGCCCTGCCGGCTTTCCCCGGAAGAGAGCTAAATGATCAGGCAAGGGGTCGGACGGTACCAATGGTAAAAACAGTACACCCCTGCAGGGTTTAATCTTTTCGAAAAGCCGTGTCCACGGTTATGGACAACTTGGGAATAGACGATAAGATCATAGATAACCTGAACCTTTAATCAAATGGCAGCTAGAGGTTGCATAATCAACGTGTGGTAAAGGTTCATTTCCTCGAGGGTGATTCGAGGGAGTTCCTTGGTGGAGATAGTTGGAGTTGCTGATTACAGTAGGTTCCCCGTGAACCGAAGAGACAAAGTTTACTATCTTATCCCCTTATGAAAATCTTCTGATTAGACGATGCCATGAGTACTAGTCGTCGGAAGGAAAAACTAGCTTTATGCAAAACAACCACTTATATAGCTTTGAAGCCTCCGTCTGCATCGGGCCTATATCGCCCTACTAATTCTTGCGAGTACGTCGTACTCAGCCTTGCTTTGTTGCTTATTATTTGTTTCAGAGGAGGACGCCACCGAACTGGAAGGTGGGTTCTACGTTGACTTCGACGAGTAGTCTGGGGTTCCCAGGTGGCAGCTTGGGACATCTTGGAACAGGCTGGCACGGGATGTTTATCTATAGGCCTCTTAGGCCATAATTTGGATCTTGTTGTTTAGACAACTTTAATTTGCTTCCGCTTGTTGTAATGATGGGTCAGTGACCTCTGATGTGTCATTTGCTATCTTTCTCAATTATATGAGTTGAACTATGATATCTTTGTGTCGTAGAGTCTGTGATGTGCCAGTTCGTTCCACAAGTCTCGGTCTCTTTACTATACATGGAAGCGATGTCTGAGCTTATGGCATGATTGAGGTGTTGTGTGCCGATGATCCATTCCGAGCACACCTGCCAATGAGTTTTGGCCTGGGCTTGGTAAACCCAGTAACCCTCAATTGTGTAGCATGACCGGTTATACAACGTTCCACTGTATAGTTCTGGGGTCGGGGCGCTACAAATTGGTATCAGAGCAGGACTGCCTATAGGAAACCCGTTCTATTGGTCGATGTCGAGTCTAGTGCGTGAAAATTATTTATAACCTAAAAGGGAGTTGTGAAAACCATCTTAGGATTCTTTTTACTCCTTATCCAATTCACTCTGATCTCGGTGCTATCTTACCTCTATTTGATTTAACGGTTCTCCTGATCATCGGCAAATTCCAAATCTTTAGGATCACGAGGTTGGGTTCTATCTTTAGTTACTGGTTAACCTTGCTCGTCTGCCAATTCTAAAGCCCGAAGAAAGGAAATGTTGCAGATCGTCAAGAAATTCCCTTGCTTTAGCCCAAGATCTTGAACCGAAGGTCCCGGATTGTGCTAGGGCTCTGGTGTAATGATTTATGAGGGTTGTCACCCATGTGAGCATTATGCTATTCATGAGTCCCAGTACATGAAGCTGATCTTTAACCCAAGATCTTTCCCGTTGAATTCTGATGTTAATTGTCAAACCCTACGTTAGGTTGGCCATGTTTGAAGTTAATCTTCAATTTGGTGGTTGTAGTCGTAATTGAATTGCGGCAACAAAGCTCTTCTCTGTCACGAGCTATAGCTGGATATTCTGTCATGAAACCATCTAGATCAAGATAAGAGTGCTCATCGCGAGTTTCCCAGCTATCTTTGTGATTCCTCCGGTAACACCGATTCCTGAAACCCTTTCGGCACTAGTTGTCGGAAGAGTGATAACAAGGGCTTCTGCATTATCTTGATATTGTTGCTAGCCCGTTTTCTTACTCTTAATCTGTTGTCCGACCTCTATCTGTCTGTTGACAGTCAAGTTTATCGTACATTGGGGTGTTCTGATGCATGTGATTATTGTGGTCCGTCAAGGCATTCCACTTTGGGATGTCAGGAGAAACAAACTCCGGTACCTTGTCCATTCTCAGACCAGGTCAAAGTATTGTAATCCGCAGAATAAGAGGCTTGTCCAGCTTTTGTTCTGTTCAACCTTAGAGTGTCACACTCTTTCATATCAAGAGGTCGTGCTTAGTCTCATGACTTACCGGATGAAGTGGTGCTCTTACCCTTCCTTATCCATCTACCTCCGAGCTACTCAGGCTCGAAATTGTTGGGGATACATATTGAGGCGGTGATCGGATATTCTTAGCAAATGATATTGCTTTGACGTCCAAGGACTCTGATCGCACTCTAGCTCGTGTTCTGGAGCTTGACGCTGTAGTCAATTCTTGAGATCCTTACCTCTCGTTAGCTGTTGTAACTCCTTCCTCGGACACGTCAAGTCTGAAATTTCCGCACGCTTAACCAAATCTGAATCTCAAGCAGAAATGAAGGTTGGTGTTTCTTAAGAGTATGACATAGGCCTTATGTAAATCCGGCAAGTTTGAGGTTGTGGTTGCCCTACTTAACTGGAAGGTCTATTGTGATATCCTATTGCCTTTCGTAAAATCAAACCACTCTCCATGAGGATTTTGTGCTACTTATTTTAGAAGCTGCCCTTATGGTCTCTTTGCAAATCTTTAAAAGTCCGACCTCCACTTGATGACCTATTGAAGGCTTTTCCAAAGCCTGATAGTGGTATCTAGAACATCGAGGGGAACCTTAACGTGGTGTGCTAAAAATATCACTCGGTCGTTTCTCCTATCCTCTGCTCGACCTTTGTATGGTCAAGTGGTTCCTAGTTTTCCCCAATGGCTTATGGTCTTGTGCAAAGTTCATATTTCCAACCCTTGGAGAAAAATTGTCTATCACCTTGAGCTATCTTCTGACTTTCTCGTCGGCACATCATGCTAGCTACCTTACTCTCTGCAACGAGGAAGATCATAGTGGTAATCGAGAAGATCGTTGAAGTTAAGGGTTGTCGTGTCTCCCTCATCCCTCTTCCTACTCTAGGAATCTCGGGGCGAGATTCTTGTAAGGGGGATAGAGTTGTAACAGCCCCACTTTTGGACCCAGAAAATATGAGTAAAATTTTCACTTTTTGCATCTTGTTTGCATCATGGCATATTTATTCAATTTGCTTCACATGAAATAACAAGGGAGCAACAATTGAGAAACCAAATATGATAATATGAATGGTGAACAAAACCTCAAATCAAATTCTCATATTTGTCCAGGAAGTTCTTACCACAACAAATATAATTGTTGCCAAATTTAATGAAATGGCAAATGCAAATATTTGGATAAAACCCTAAAATGCAAGAGGGCAATTTCTAAAATGTTAACACATAAAATGTTTTCCAAATGGGCTGAAATTTTTATCACAGGTTCCAAATAATATATGTTGGCTCTGTGAAGTTTTCCAGAATTTTTAAAATTAATTAAGAGCCTCAATTAATTGCCTAAACTTTCCTGGAAAATAAAAAGAAGGAAAAGATTAAAACACTGACAGTGGGTCCCCACTGTCAGCTCCTTCCTCACTGTGGCGACAGGGAGAACCCTGGCGCCATGGCCGCCGCGCACCCGTGGCCTCCCCTGCCTCCTCCTTGCTCCATGGCCCCCCTTGGCGCATAAAGGAGCACCCCGTGACCCCCTGCTCTCTCTCTCCCTCACTCTCCCCGCGAAACCCTAACCCTAGCCGCCCCGCGCCATGGCCGCGACATAGCCGAGCGCCGCCGCCACATCGCCGACGACCGGAGCACCCCCAGGGCAAGCCGAGCGCGCCATCGTCCTCGCCTCGTCGTCCTCGTCCTCCTGCTGGGAGCAATCGGAGCCGGGAGCACGGGATCGAGGCCGTCGTCCTCGTCTTCTCCGGCACTGCCGCCGCCGTCCACCGCAAATCGCCGCCGTCTCCGTCCCTCTCTGGCCTCACCACCTGCACCAGCGTCACCAGGGTGAGCTTGCGCTCCTCCCGGACCTCACCGTCCCTCCTCTCTCCCCCTAGATCGACGCGTCGATGTAGCTCGTGTTCGGGCCGCCGCCGGTCGCCGTCGTAGCCGTCGGTCCGGTGACCCATTTGGGGCGGCGCCGCCACCGTTCGGTCGCCCTCGTCGAGGTGACTCCCAAAGACACGATGCACGCCCCCCACACGGCCTCCCTCGCCGGATCCGTCCGCGGCCGTGCCGTCGGCCGCCGTCGCGGACGCGCCGGTCCTGGCATCCCTGCCCAGGTCTAACCTGGCAGTGGGCCGGCTGGTCGACGTGGCTGCCACCGTGGCAGCCGGCCCACCAGTCAGTGGCTCTGGCTAGCCACTGGCCCGGTGAAAAACGTTTCGGCATTAATCTCTGGAATTAAAACAATAACAGAAAATGATGTGAAACTTTGAAATTGCATAACTTTTGAACCACTTGTCCAAAAATTGCAAATAATATGTCAAAATGCTCAGCAATAAAATGTCTATCTGTTAGTACCTTTGGTTAATTTAATTTGTCAAAATAAACTGTCTTTATTTGCTGAATACTAAAATGGCAGAAATATTGTTGAATTTGGAAATTCCATAACTTTATGAATAATTGTCCAAAAATTATGGTTAAGCTCTCAAAATGTTCAGGAAAACAACATCTACATGCTAGTTCCATTTTCCATGCAATAATGAACATTTAAATTGCTGTTTCATTAAATTTACTAAAATGGCAGATTTAATTCCATTTTTAGAAAATGCATAACTTGAGTTGTATTTAAGCCTCTGCTTGTTTTGGCGTATGCGACTTGCCCTCTGTGGCGTCTGGCGACTTGCCGTCCCAGCTTTCTTCCCACTTTCCGCCTTCTCTAATCCCTACCTTCCCGCAAAATCTCTAGCAAATCTCATCAAATCCAACCATCTTCAGCCATTCTCGCAGATCCACTGCTCCTTTTCTCGATTCAGGTACTTTCTCTCAAGAGACCAAGGTGAACAAGCCATGGAAGAAAAGCAGCAAGAGGATGAGGCTCTAACAGAGAATCAGCGACAGCAAGGTGAAGGACTGGATCTTCCAGATCTGGCACTAAATATGCAAGTGATGAGTATTGCAGATCCAAGACTCAGTTCGGTTCAAGCAAATCAGTTACAGCAAGAAGAAGAAGTTGATTTTTCCTTCTGCCTCCTTATGAAAATAGCCTGCACTGGAGGTACTCCGAGGATCATCACGAAGCAAGCGCTGCAGCAATCCATGGCCAAAGCTTGGAGAAATTACTACTATGCCATTTCCCAGGTATCAGACTCTGTGTTCCTAGCTCACTTCAGATCCCAAGAAGCAATGATGTCAATTTACACTAGGCAGCCATGGACAGTAGGTTCGGATAATTTGCTTCTTGATTGGTTTGATCCGCTGGATGAAGCTAAGTCAAGTGCAGATTACAAATTTGAGTATATCTTTGTTACAATTAGAGCGTATGGTATCCCTAGAGCTGCTAGATCCATAGCCTTGCTTGCGGACATTCTGAATCAAATAGGAGCAGTCTCTGAATACCAGATTTTACAGCAGAACATGTTGTTTGCCAAACAAGACTACATATGGGGCACAGCAAAAATGAGAGTCGATCAGCCAGTAAAAGACAGAATCCAAGTCATTTATCCTGATAATAATTCTGGCTTAGCTTATTTACACTACGAGAAGATCAAGAGAATTTGCCTATTCTGCGGAATTATGTTTCACAATGCGCAACATTGCCCGCTGAGAACAAATATTCTTAGAGAAAGATCAAAGAAAGGACTATCAGTGCATGAAGTTCCAGCTCAGAGATATGGTCAGTGGGTTATAGAAGAAGATCTGGTCCCACTCGAAGCAATCCGAAGTGCATCAATCACTAATGTTGGTATTCAGCCAAGATCCAATCCAATCCTCGATAGACTTCAGAAGTTGTTTGCTAATGATCCGAAAGGGAAAATGAAACAACTTGAACAAGTTCAATTGACTCAGACATCAGTTCATGAGCAGGCTTCACAAGTTCCGGTTGCTGCTCCCTTTTCCACCCACCAAAGCCAAGCTTCTAAGCGGTCGGAACCAAATGAAGATCTCGGCACTGCTCTGTTAAAAAAATCCACTCTATTCCCAAGTTGCTATGTTCCGATCAGTCAGCAAGGATCTCTGAACCAAGTCACTACTGGAGAGGGTCAGGCCAGACTCCTCCCTGTTGTAGGTCAGTCTCAGGAGCAGATTGATGCCAAGCAACATGCTCCTAACCAGCTAGTCGCAGCAGATAAGCCTCAGTCTCCACCTAGAGCACATCGAGCTATCTATCCAGGAGATATTGGAGGAAGCAGAGCCGAACCTAATGCTCTTAGAATTGCTGCAGCAACAATAGTAGACTCCACAGAGACTACCAATGAGAGAGCAATAAGAGATGTAGATGCAGCCGAGGCAGAGAGAAAGATTAGGCGACGCCCTCGAGGATGGGATGTTCCACCACCAACTGTAACGGGAGAGCCAATCCGCAATCCTCGCAGACACTGTACCACATCTGTAAGAGGAGAGGGGCATCCTTACGCTCGATCACCTTGCAGACAAATTCCAAGAAGAAGTAGAACAAGTACCACAGAGCATGAACCATGGACGATTCGCACCCCTTTTACCAATTTGGTCACCGGGCACATCAGATTCTCGTCATGAAGCATTTTCACCTACTCAAATGGTTGACAGTTACTATGTGCCTATGGATGTTGGTAATCTGGCTTTTGGTCAAAAAGTCCAAGGACATGATGGAGAAGAAGGTCAATCTTCAGCTATTCATCCTAACGAGGGAGTTCACCTTCAGCGGGACCATGGAGACTACAATGAAGACATGGAAATGAATAGAGGGGCGATGGCGCCAGCCCATAAGGCGCCACGGGCGCCATGAGGGCCCTCGGATGGAACTGCCAAGGTATGGGCAAGACCTTGAGCAGTAGCAAGATGGTTCACCTTGCCCGACTGATCGATTCCACTAAAGCACAGGTAATCTTTATCTCTGAAATTAAATCTTCCAAAGTTAAAGCTACTGATCTTATTACTAGGTTTAATATGTCTAATAGCTTTGTAGTTCCCTCGCGGCGTCGCTCCGGTGGGCTTTGGCTGATGTGGAACGACGACCTGGATATCACTGTGCATACCACTAGATTTTACTTTATCTTAGCCACTGCTAGTATTAGATCTAGGAATCAGAAATTTGGTCTAGTTTGCATATATGGTGATCCTTATCATAGACAGACTAGCTTAATATGGGATCAGATCGCCTCTTTTGTGTATGATAACTCAAACCTCCCTATGCTATGTTTGGGTGACATGAATGATATTTTGTATGATATAGACAAGAATGTTCCCGTAACTAATCGTTCTCGTTTAAATGGCTTTCAATCTCTTGTGAAAGCTTGTGGTATGTTTGATTTGGGTTACAGTGGACCTGCGTATACTTGGACAAATAAGCGTTTTTCTTCGAATCCAATATATGAAAGACTTGATCGATGTCTGGTTAACGCAGACTGGTGTTCTATTTTTCCCATTTCAAATGTCTACAACCTGCCATTAATTCACACAGTAAGTGATCATGCACCAATTCTTCTTTCTACTGATGGTATTGTGCGTCGTTTCAAGCGGCCTTTTAAAATTGAAAACTGGTGGCTAAAAGAAAAGGACTTTAATGCACATGCTAAAGAAATATGGGCCTCATCAAATCAAAAACCATTTTACCAAAGGACTAACCATTTGGCGCAAGCTTTAAGAACTTGGTGCAGGAAAAAGAAGCCCGTACAGCAGGAACTCAATGAGCTAGAAGATCAAATAAAGCAGGTCCAAGACAAGACTATGACGCCTCAAGACCAAGCATTAGAATGCTCACTTATGACAAGGTATGAACAATGTTTAACAAAGCTCACCGATTCCTATATGCAGAGAGCAAAGAAGAGCTGGATAAAAGATGGAGACAAGAATACATCCTACTTCCACAGAGCCATTCTCAAGAGGAGAAGGAGAAACATGATTGTTTCGATCAAAGATGAAAATGATATCATTCAGCACATGCCAAAACAGATCAGCAATACTTTTGTCAACTACTTTCGACATATTTTTGCATCAACTAATAACAATGTGGGCAGACCCTATTTTCATACACAGGTTCCAGCAAACAGTATGGACAACACCTACACAGTGCCAAGCAAGCAGGAACTATTAGAAACACTGGAAGATATGAAAAGGAATGCATCGCCTGGACCGGATGGTTTCAACGTCGAATTTTATCTTGCAACCTGGAGCTGGTTAGGAAATGATGTCACAAATCTGGTTAGTTCCTTCTATCACTCAGGGATCATGCCCCAACATATTAATGATACCCATATTGTGTTAATTCCCAAAAAACTTGCTGCACTAGTTCCCGCTGATTATAGGCCCATTAGCCTTTGTAATGTAGTCTACAAGCTCATTGCTAAAACTCTTGCAAATAGACTCAAGCCTCATTTACCAGACTACATTAATCATTCCCAACAAGCTTTTATTGAAGGGAGGCGTATTAGTAACAACATCATCATTGCACAGGAAATAACTCACTCTTTTTCCCTTTCTTCCTGGAAACATCAAGCTTTTATGCTTAAAATAGATCTTGCGAAAGCTTTTGATCGCCTAGAATGGAATTTCATAGTGGCAGCACTCTCTCGTCAAGGTCTGCATCATCATTTCATTAATTTAATCTACGCCTGCATTTCCTCGCCCACCTTTTCTGTTGTCATTAATGGCCAGCCATTTGCAAGATTCCGAAGCAAAAGAGGAATACGACAAGGATGCCCGCTCTCGCCTTACCTTTTTGTCTCAGCCATCAATGAATTGTCGATTTCCCTTCAAGATGCAATGGAAAACAATTACTTGCAGGGCATAACGCTAGGACCAAACTGCCCTCGCATCCATTCTCTTATGTTTGCCGACGACCTTCTCATCTGCGGTGAAGCCACTCTTCAGGAGGCAGTAGCTATGAAGCAAATTCTAGACACTTTCTGTTCTGTCTCTGGACAAACTCCTAATTGGTCTAAATCGGGTATTATTTTTAGCAAACATGTACAACTAAATGAAGCAAATACAATCAAAACCATCTTCCCTGTTCAAAACATGGATGCTTCCTTCATTCATCTTGGTCACCCTCTCATTCTTCCGGCAAAAAACAGATCTTCAGCATATAATTTCGTAATTGACAAATTTAAATCAAAACTGAGTACCTACAAAGCAGACAAGTTATCCCATGCGGCACGGCTTGAGCTAATAAAATCCGTCTTCTCTTCTATTCCGGTGTATTATATGTCAAATATACTCTTTCCCAGGAAATTCATAGCAAAACTCACAGCTATTATTAGAACTTTCTGGTGGACGGGAGTAAGAGAAGAAACAGCCACAAAAAGCCTTTGTCTCAAAGCCTGGAAAGATCTCTGCGCCCCAAAAAAGGAAGGAGGTCTAGGAATTAGGAACTTGCAAGCTGTAAATCAAAGCCTTATCCTCACAACAGCCTGGCGTATTGCCAATAACCCAAATGACCAACTTCATCTTATTCTGAAAGCAAAATATTTCTCAGGATCCACACTCTGGCGCCCCAAATCAAATATTCCTAAATCAGCTTTCTGGGCCTCTATCCTTAAAGTCATGCCAATTCTCAAAGCCCATACTTGCTATCAACTAACTCAGGGCAACATTTCTATTTGGAACATGCCATGGTATCCCTCCTAGACTACTATTTACAATGATTTAATTATTCAACCTGCTGGCTTCACTTACCCAAATCTGGTTAAGGACTTATGGACACCCAACCAAAAATCTTGGAATGAAAACCTTATCAACACCCTTTTTACACCCTCAGCGGCTCTCACAATAAAACAAACCCAAATAATTGATACAGATGAGCAAGATCTTCTTTGTTGGAAATTATCACAAGATGGCAAGTGCAACACAAAATCTGCTTATTATGCTTGCTTGCAGGTATTATATGAGCAAAGACAGGAAGACAGACCGAGGAAACCAAGCACGCAAACAGTCCAGCTACTAAACCAGGTTTGGAAGTGCAAGGAGGTTATTCCTAGGATTCAAACTTTTGCTTGGCGTGTTCTTCGGAAATCATTACCAACAGGTGCAAGAGCAGGACGTTACTCAAAGCACATAGCAAAAACCTGTTGTAGGTGTGGAATGCAAGAAGATGAAGTGCATATCTTCTTTACTTGTCCTTTCGTCAAAGCTGCGTGGTTCATTGCGCCTTGGTATATTAAAACTGATCTTATTGCTCACAACTGCACTAACCTAACAGATATAATTTTAGCTCTTCTATCAATGAACCATCCTCATGCCACAATAGCAAACATCTTTACATTCATGTGGTGCATATGGAAGTCCAGGAATAACATGCTTTTTCAGGGGAAAAGAGGACAACCGTACCAGATTTTCATTAATGCTCAAGCTCTTACAAATAATCTTCAATTTTATGATCTTAACTCCTCTTCTAAGCAGGAAAATAAGCAGGTACAGAGGCAACAAATTAACAACAGGATGTCAAGACCAATACAAGGTTCAACAATCAGCGACAACTATCCTCAAGGTACAATCATCTACACAGATGCGGCATGGAAGAACAATTCTGGCAAAGGTGTACCCCGAAGCCAGCAAACAGGAATTGGGATTTACATCGCAGATAACTCTACTCAAGCAGGCTGGAAAATAAAAATACAGGCCGCAACACTGCAACAGGATAACGCCTTTCAAGCGGAGGCGAAGGCGCTCTCTATGGCAGCAAAGATTGCAAATATCCTACAGGTAGAAAGACCAATATATTTAACCGACAATCAGGTTCTAGCAAAAATTGCAGCAGCAAGAACAATTAGTCATCCCTTGCTGCACTGGAATGCAAGACATCATCTAGCAGATTTCTTCAGAGAAACAACGAGCACATCTACGAATGTGTTCCATATATCAAGGAAGCTAAATGAAGAAGCTCATAATTGCGCCAAACAGGTTATTAGGCGTAGCCTAAACCAACCTATCTATCAATGTACCAACTCAGCTCATCCTTTAGGTGCTTGTCCTGTGCTCTCAGCTTTACAAAATGTAATTTCCCAGGATTTTGTATTTACTACTGTAATTTGCAGCTGAGTTGAAATGAATTGGCGTCATCTGGCGCCCTTATTTTGTTCAAAAAAAAGTTGTATTTGCTCAAAAATTATGAACAATAGCTCAAAAGGTTCAGCAAGCCTTAAGCTACCAGAATATGACATTTGAGAGACTTGTAGATTTAATTTTGGTGCTGCCCCTTAAAAATAAATAAATGGCAGAATTAAATCAAATATTAGAAATGTCATAACTTGTTCAATATTAGCTCAAAAATTGCAAATGATATACCAAAATGATCAGTGGATTAATACCTATCTAATAATGTCATTTTCATGCATTTAGGACCCATATTTCAGTACTGGACATTTTGATAAATAACGCAAATCACTAAGTTAAAGATGGAGTTTTAACCCGTTAATTGTGATATTTAATTTGGGGGTTCCATTTAACTTGTGGGACATGCCCAATACCTTTTCACTGCATAATATGTCCATATCATCATGATTGTGCATTGCACCTTGTATTTGTGTTATTTATTCCTTTCTTGTATTGTTTGTGTTTCGGTAGATTCTGGAGTCGAGGTTCCACCACAATACCTTGACAACCAGCGCGACCAGTACTACCAGCAAGGCAAGAACTAACCTAACCTTCTTGGCATATCTCATATTACCCAAGTATTTTATCCACCATATTATTGCATTCGATTCTGGTGACAAGTTTGGTCAGTGTATATAATATCCTATCAATTGCATGTTCCCTGAACCATTATCTGTTTCCCCACCTATGAACCATAGGTTGAAGTGTTGGCCTGAGATAAATCATATCTGTTGTATGTCATGCTTAGATATGCTTAGCCATGCTTAGTCGAATGCTAAGTTGTCCGTTGATTATTTCCATAATTGTGAAGTGAATGGAATGTTCGGACAGTGGTGGAGACTTGTGTTGATAATTAATTGCTAAGAAGGCTGGGATGAGTTGCCATCGGGGATGGTGTTTTGTCTCGTTCTGGCCCCTAGGTGCGAGTTCTTTACCTCTTGAACCAAGACTAGCGTGCTTCCAACGGTGGGGACATATGGAATCCCCTTTAACCGAATAATTTGTGCGGGCGTATCCAAGGGTCCTCTAGTTTGCGCTTTCCATTTGCGAGTGTGTGGCCGGTGATGAAAAAGAAGATGATGATGATGATGATGATGATGGTGATAGGAGTGGCGATGGGGCAGGGTGTTGAAATAGGCGCTAAACTTGTCCTGTCGTCACGATGACCCTTGGATAGTCTCATGCTTTGTAAAGGTTTAACCGCGCCTGCCCTGCCGGCTTTCCCCGGAAGAGAGCTAAATGATCAGGCAAGGGGTCGGACGGTACCAATGGTAAAAACAGTACACCCCTGCAGGGTTTAATCTTTTCGAAAAGCCATGTCCACGGTTATGGACACTTGGGAATAGACGATAAGATCATAGATAACCTGAACCTTTAATCAAATGGCAGCTAGAGGTTGCATAATCAACGTGTGGTAAAGGTTCATTTCCTCGAGGGTGATTCGAGGGAGTGCCTTGGTGGAGATAGTTGGAGTTGCTGATTACAGTAGGTTCCCCGTGAACCGAAGAGACAAAGTTTACTATCTTATCCCCTTATGAAAATCTTCTGATTAGACGATGCCATGAGTACTAGTCGTCGGAAGGAAAAACTAGCTTTATGCAAAACAACCACTTATATAGCTTTGAAGCCTCCGTCTGCATCGGGCCTATATCGCCCTACTAATTCTTGCGAGTACGTCGTACTCAGCCTTGCTTTGTTGCTTATTATTTGTTTCAGAGGAGGACGCCACCGAACTGGAAGGTGGGTTCTACGTTGACTTCGACGAGTAGTCTGGGGTTCCCAGGTGGCAGCTTGGGACGTCTTGGAACAGGCTGGCATGGGATGTTTATCTGTAGGCCTCTTAGGCCATAATTTGGATCTTGTTGTTTAGACAACTTTAATTTGCTTCCGCTTGTTGTAATGATGGGTCAGTGACCTCTGATGTGTCATTTGCTATCTTTCTCAATTATATGAGTTGAACTATGATATCTTTGTGTCGTAGAGTCTGTGATGTGCCAGTTCGTTCCACAAGTCTCAGTCTCTTTACTATACATGGAAGCGATGTCTGAGCTTATGGCATGATTGAGGTGTTGCGTGCCGATGATCCATTCCGAGCACACCTGCCAATGAGTTTTGGCCTGGGCTTGGTAAACCCAGTAACCCTCAATTGTGTAGCATGACCGGTTACACAACGTTCCACTGTATAGTTCTGGGGTCGGGGCGCTACAATATGCCAGACTTCTAAGCCGGCAAAACATCTGCCGAATTCGTCGACTGTTCGCCTGTATTCCGGCATTGTGGTACTCTTCGTGTCCCAGTTTCCGTCAAGTTGATGTACAACAAGATCCGAGTCGCCGAAACAGAGGATGCGTTTTACTCCCAATTCCTTAGCCATATGAAGGTCATGGAGTAGAGCCTCATACTCTGCTACGTTATTGGTGGCGTTGAAATGGATTCGGAGTACATAGCTGAGCTTGTCACCTTTAGGCGATTTTAGCACTACTCCAGCCCCTGAGCCCTCTTTCATCTTTGAGCCATCAAAGTGCATTATCCAGTACTGAGAATCCGGCAAAGGTGGGTTACCCATTGCTTCTGTCCAGTCTGCAACAAAGTCGGCTAGAACTTGAGATTTGATGGCGGTTCTCGGTTTGTACTGGATGTCGAAAGCTGCTAACTCGATGCCCCATTTGGCGACTCGGCCCGTTGCGTCGGCATTGTTGATGATATCCTTCAATGGAGCTTTGCTGACCACCATGATTGTGTGATCATGGAAGTTGTCGGAGAATAGGCCCAGGAACCGGGCGTATCTCACGAGGTAAGAATCGAGCAAGGGGCTGAACACGGAGTCAAACAATCCTCAACGTTCCACGGCGACGGTGCTCGTCGGGCTCGCTGGAGGAGAACACTGCAGAGAGGAACGCGCGGTATTACCCAGGTTCAGGGCCCTCTTGTGGAGGTAAAACCCCTACGTCCTGCTAGGCTATATTGCTTGTAGAGGTTTTTGGTACAGAGTGAGCTTGTGGAGCTCGAGATGGCTGCCAATGGCTAAAACCCTAGATCTGCCTTAGCCAAAGGAAAAAGGAACCAACCCTTGGCACGGGAGTGCCCTCCCTCCTTTTATAGTCGTCTTGGTCCTCTTCCGCCCAAACATTTGGGCGGGAAGGGTTGCCACATCCCGACGAAGGAGGAGGCACGGTGCACCATAAAGGTGAAGTCCACCATAAAGGTAGAGTCCATGGACGCGGTCCACGGCAGGGGAGCAGCGTCACCAAAGCTGAAAAGAGGCACCGTCCAGCCAGGACGGTGGGCTGGCGCAGCTGGCGTGGAACGGGTCCCGCGGTGACGTCGCCGTTGGAGCGTAGCTGCAGTCGGTCTCCTTATCACCAAAGTGGCAAGTCTCGTTGTCCGCTTTGCTTGGCGCTGCTTTGTTGACCCCTTTATTCATCAAAACGGCAACTGGAGCGCTGTCGTCATCGCGCTTTGGCGCGCCAGTGACTCTGCGGGAAGCGCAGAGCCCATGTGCGTTCTGCCGCGGAGGCAGAGCTGGCTTCGAGAGGAAGGAAGCCTTCCCGAGGCGAAAAGCCTCGGCAAGCTTCAAGGCTTAGTCCTTAGCCGAAATCCTGGTGGCGCCTTGAGGCGCCTTCTTGTAGAGGGATCGCCTGTCGAGACTCGACAGGCTTGGAGAGCCTCTACAGGCTGAGAGCCTGGTCCTTAGCGAAAATGAGGCTGAAGAGTCTCTTGGGCCCTGGCGGGCCGGCCCGTGGTACCCTGGTTTCCACTGTGCCGACAGTAGCCCCCGGGCCCACGATGGGCACGCCGGAGTTGCCGACGGAGGCGAAGCGTCGAGGGCCCAACAGAGCCTGCCAGGGCCGCGACACGTGGAGCGCGACGGTTGCGCCCGCGGCCACGATCTCCTCGGCTTCAACGGGCGTCGTGGTGGGACCCGCCACGACCAG
Organism: Puccinellia tenuiflora; assembly: GCA_012064385.1. NCBI lineage: Eukaryota > Viridiplantae > Streptophyta > Magnoliopsida > Poales > Poaceae > Puccinellia > Puccinellia tenuiflora. The sequence goes on from QRDG01000511.1 coordinate 243,928, forward strand.
GCGCCCGGTCAATAAAGTCTGGGCGCGCAGACTGCGCCTGTCACTTCTCCCATTGCTCCGCCGCCCACTTCGTCCAAACGCTCTCCTTCCTCCCAGAGCGCTCCTTCTCCACGGTTTCCTTCTTCCTCTCCGGCGAGCGATGGCACCCAAGAAGGCGGGCACCGACGCGAAGGGCAAGGCCACGGTGCAGGCCGGCTCGTCGGCCGGCGCGTCGGCGGCGGCGTTGCGCGGTGCGGCCCTTACGGCGGCGATGCCGCCGACCCGTGTCTCCGCGGCGGCGATAGCCAAGGTGCGTCACATGGTGGCGGCGGGCTCCAACGAGCACGGGGCCACCGAGATGAGGCCAAGCGGGAGCAGGCTCGCCGACGATTTCTATCCCGTCTTCCTCCACACTCTCTATGCTGGCCTCGTGCCGCCATTTTCTGACTTCCTTCTAGCGATTCTGGAGACGTACCAGATCCACTTGCTCCATCTTCACCCCAACTCCATTCTCATTCTCTCCATCTTCGCCTACTTTTGCGAGGCCTACATCGGCATTCGCCCTTCTGTGGAGCTTTTCCGCAGCTTCTACTCCCTCCGGAGCAGCGCCGGCGGCGAACGCCTCGGCTGCGTCTCCTTCCGCATCGCCGCCGCCAGGAGCGAGAATTATATCCCCATCGCCTGGCAAGGTGAGAATGCCATCACCATGGTGACGAAGAAGGTGGATGGCTTCCGCGAGCGGTGGCTCTTTGTCGACGCCAAGACGAAGAGTCCCCTTCTGGAGGTGCCTGAGGGGCCCCCGGCGAAGTGGGCGCGCTGGGGGAGTGCAGAGTTCATCGGCCGAAACCTCGACGCGGTGTACACATACATCCAGCGCGTCCGCGAGGCAGGGGTCACCGGCCAGATGGTGGCCAGAGACTTCTTGAGGCGCCGGATTGCCCCCCTCCAAGGGCACTCTGAGCCGATGTGGAGCTACAAGGACAAGATGGACGCGATGAGGCTGAGCCGAGACAGCCTCCAGCCTGAGGTGCTGAGCCAAGTCCTGGGGGTCCTCTTCGTCTCCAAGACAACAATTCCCGCTGCCTGCCGTAGACGACGCACGTCCCGCTCATCGCCTTCGCCGAGGAGAGCATCTCGGAGCACCGCCGGGGCATGCCGGTGTTCGATGAGTGGGGAATAGTTCCCGCGGGCCACCACGGGCCCCGCCCCAACCCGCTGGCGGCGGAACCGGAGAACATGGATGCGCCCTCGGAGCAGGAGGAGGCTGGAGAGGACTCGGGAGCCGAGGACGCACCCACCGAGGGTGAGAGCCTCGAGGGGGGCCAGCTCTGCGGGCGGAGACGAGGCGTCGACAGGCGCCAGCCCTGTTGGCGAGGATGAAGTGGCGAGGGGCGCCAACCCCTCGAGAGGCTCCGTCAGCTCCTCGAGGAGCATTCCCGCCGACGTGGACCTCCAGGTGCTCTCCTCCAGCGATGAGGAGGGCGCCTTCTACGTCGCTCGCTCCAAGCGAGTTGAGGGAGACGAGCGGCAGCGGGGGTGGGCGCAGCGAGCCCCGCTCCAAGGCTGTCCACGACAGAAGCGCCGCGACAGCGAGGAGCGCTTCTCATGAGGAAGCAAGGGCGCCTCCAGAGGAGGCCGGAGCAAGCAACACCCAGCCACCCAGGGTGAAGAAGAGGGTGTGGGTGATGGCCGACGGGTAAGTCTCGATTCTTCTCTTTCTTTGTCGTTTCACTTCTTGAAGATCCCCTTGAAGGACCTCAGACTTGTCTTTCTTTCAGGGAGCCTGCGGCGCCAAAGAGGCGAAGGCTCCACAAGGTTGGAGAGACCACCAGCGCCTCTGTGGAGGCGCCTGCGGCGGGCGAGCCGCAGCAAGCATCTGTTCCTCCCGCGGATGAGCGCCGCGCGGAGGTGGTGATGGAGGAGGCAGCGCCGTCGCCAGGCCGGGCAACGGCTCCTCCCGTGGCGGAGCAGCGCACCGAGGAGGTGGCTGACGAGACGGCGCCATCGTCGTCTCGGGTGGTGACTCTTCCCGCGGTGGCGCACCGCGTGGTTGAGGAGGTTGAAGGGGCGGCGCCGCCGCCACCAACCAGGGCGGCCTCTCTTCTGTCCAGCAGGAGACAGAGGAGGAGAGGGTGGACGAGGAGATCGTCCTGGAGCATCCTCCAGGGGAGGAGGAGGAGGAGGCTCCCTCGAGGGGGGCCGACGCGACCGAGGCCGCGGCGGACGCGGCCGCCGCAGAAGGGGCAGGCGGCGCCCCTGGGGAGCAGGAGGCAGAGGGACCTCCAGAGCCCACAAGTGCCGGAACTGGGGGCGAGAGAACGCCCAGCCCCCAGGAGAGCCCTTGAAGCGGGCGACAGGGGAGGCGCCCCCACAAGCCCCCTGGCCGCTCCAGAAGCGGCGGTGAGCCCAAGGCAGGAGGCCTCGGGCGCCTCGACAAGGATCGAGGCCTCCGCACCCATCAGTGGTGCGGGAATCTTGGTGCGGCAGGAGCCGCGGGCGGCTCGCCGCCGGGTCGTCGTCAATCGGGCCCTGCAAGCCCTTGGCGAGGTGGGGGACGAGCTCATCAGGGAGGAGGCCGCCATCGCGGCGGAACGAGCGAGGCTGGGCGAGGCCTGGTCCCTCCTCCAAGAGAGGGTGGAGTCCTGCCGCCGCCAGGACGCGGCGGCTCAGGCGGAGCGCCAAGAGGCCCTCCGCTTCGCCAAGGAGACCCGCGACAGCGTCAAGCGGGAGGCGCAGGAGGTCATGGACCAGCTGGACGCCGACCGGGAGGCACTCGAGGCGGAGGCTGCCTCCGTGCACCAGGAGCTGGCGGCCGCGCGGCAGCAACTTGCTGCCGAGTCCGAGGACACACGGGCCAGCCTGAGGGAGCAGCGCGAGCTGCTGGAGGCTCGCGAGGGCCATCTGGCAGTGCGCGAGGCGGAGCTGACGCAGCGCGGAGGAGAGCTGCAACGGCGCGAGGAGCAGGTCCAAATGCTCGAGAAGGACCAGGCCATCCGTGAGGAGCAGCTCAAGGCCCGCGAGAGCAAGCTTGGCCCGAGGCGAGGCCACCTACTCGGAGCGCATGATAAAGCCAACGCCGACCTCGCCAAGAACAGAAGAAGGCGGAGGACGACGCCGCTGCCAAGGTTCAGTCCGCCCGGGAAGAAATCTCCGCAGAGTACAGGACCAACCTCGCGAAGCAAGAGGAGCGCTTCATGATCAAGCGCCAGGAGCTCCTGGACCGCGTCGAAGTCCTCGAGAAGAAGGTGCAGGAGACGGCTCCTCTCCTCCAGAGCGCCCAGGAGGCCCAAGCCTGCGCCGAATCCAAGGCCACGGCCCTGGAGGAGGACCTGCTCGAGCTCCAACAGCAGGTGGGGCCGGTCCGCCAACCTTGTTGAGCAGGCGCGGGACGAGGAGAGCCACGGCCGGGCCATGAAGCGTCAGCGCCGGCTCATGTTTGAAAGCCTGGTGCAGCGTGCGCGCGCCATCGCGGACAACTTCAGGATTGAACTTCCTGCGTTCGACGCAAGAGGAGGCGATGACGGAGCGGCGTACAACCTCTTCTTCGAGCAGTTCCTCGGAGGGGTCGAAAAGACCGCGAAGGAGTA
>QRDG01000512.1:0-73447 GCA_012064385.1 Puccinellia tenuiflora
GAAGAAGACCATCCTAGTGCCATGAAGCTCAGGCAAGGCAACCCACCGAGCAAAGTAACCAAACTTTACCCAGGTAGATACATCAACCACCACGTACGTGTGTTGTCCAAGTCTTATTACCATTGATAGAAACGGAAACAGCTGGCCAATGGCCATAGATCGATCGAGCTTCGAAACACACGATCGATCAGCATTCAGCAACCAACCGGAGATATCAAGATAGATCTCGACGCACGTCCGTACCTGCTCTACTCCTCTAGATTGAAAGCTTTTTGGAGGGCGAAGCAAACATGGCAAAGCCAGACAGAGAGCTCAGGCGACAGCTGTGTTTGTGCCCGAACTGGATAAACACGTACGGCCACCCACAGCCGCACAGGGGCAGCACGTGCGACACTCCTGCTGCGACTGGATCGGTACGCACCTGCCCTTCTCGGGGAAAGAGGAGGTGGTGGTACGCCGTCCAGAGGAAGATCTTGGTTGTGTACTGCAAATGTACTTATTATTTTTGCTTCCAGTTCTAGGATTACCTTTTGGCTGGCTGGCTGGCAAGTGGTTGCCGATCCGTGCGAGTTTGGTAGATAAAGCCCCTCATTCCCCTAAAAACAAAAGGATAAATCACCCCATGTCACGAGGCTCAAAACCAACAGCGACTTGATCAGTTTAGTTGACGTCAATCATCATCATCAATCAACTACTAGATAAAGTCCCTAACAAGTCACATACCGTCAAAGTCTCTGATATTTTTTGCTTCTACACCAGCATAAGCAATGCATGCCTACGAGGCTGCGATGTGCGAGTGCGAGGAGAAAAAAGAGCCGAAAAACTGAAACGTGACCACGTACGTGAGGCCGTCGTTCTTCGATCTTTTCGGCAGGCGGCAGCAAGCAGGCACCTAGCTATCGTCTTCGTCTAGTCGGCACACAACGCGATGGCCTGCGTCTTTCCTCTTGGCTCATCAGGCCACCCATCGGTGCATGCATCCACCTGTGTTCCTAGGCTCCTAGCCAAGGTAGCGAGCGTTGCATGCGGGGGACGGGATGGAGACTGCGAGTGAGATCACTCTCTGACGAAGCGGGCGCGCGAGCTGTGGGTACGCTTTTGTCCAGGCGCTTTGACCACCCGAGACGTGGGCGATCCAGGGGCGCCCCTAGATTGTAGGCTTTCAATAGGAATTTTTTTGATGATTTGAATCATAAGATGTTTTTTTTTTCTTCTATAGAAGCCCTTTCGGTCATATGATTGGGGCTATCAAAATCCTATGGAATTCATTTCTATACCCCCGATTCCATAGGATTTTCAACATATGAGCTCAAACCTTTTTTTTAAGAAATCCAATGCACTTTCACTCCATCTCTCTCCACACACACACACACTCTCTCCCCCATCGATCCTCCTAATTTTTCGTGTTTAATTCTTGGGCACCATACAAAGACACACGTTGCAGAATTCTTGTGATTTACAATCCTATGGAAATCAACTTCACACGACATGTCGATCCCGCAATCCAAGGAAGCCCTGAGTACATGGTTTCAAAAGCAAACACGACCGAATATACAATGGATTTTTGAAATTTAGATGCACAATTATCCATGCACCTACAACGTCAGGCTTATCCTGCTAATAAGGGATTTCGCTTCACTTCATTCCAACGGTTCTCTGCTTCCCTCGCTAATAAAATTTTGACCTTTCATAACATGCTCGAGGCTGCGGTGACCCCGCACACCACTGCATATTGTAGTGTACAAGTCGTTGACATAACATCCACGGAAGGACTTATCCGTAAATATTACATCCCTCAGAGTAGTACAACAGAAACATTGCGGGTCCACTCTATTACACACTGCTAAAGATTACAAGCCAGAAATGTACAAAAGCTTCAACGTCCTCCTCCGACATGGAAGGAATTTCTACTACAGTACGGTTGACTGAGGTCAACTTATTAACGATAGAAAGAAGTAAACTAAGAACCATCGGGCTCAACAACCTAAGTAGTACTAGTCTAGTATTGTTTGGCCCTGCCCCTAAGATAGGAGACTAAGTCTCGGGCTCATCATCATCGCCTCCATAAGCAATCAGGTAGTCGACGCCTTCCACTCCTCCGGATAGATCAGGTTCCTCGTAGTACACCTCGTCCTCGTGGTAAGCTCCATAGCTCTCCTTGATTGCCTCCTCAAAGTCTAAGCATGGGGTCAAAAAGGAAAGGGTGAGCAACAGCGTTACTCAGCAAGTTCTGAATATATATAGATAAGGTGTATCATGCACTAGCTACTGCCAAAACCTCGGGTCTTTGGCATAGATGCAAGTTTTTGTAAACATTTCTTCAAAAGAGAGATTTTATTCTGAAACTATGTCCACAGTCTTCACCAGTCTTGTGAATCCAAATGGGACTCCATTCCGGCCTCGGTCTCGTAGTTCCATTTCGGGAACACGGTTGTGATATCACAAATTTGTTGTTTGACTCTGCAGAGTTGCATCACTTTACCCAACAGTTGCCTGGCCCTATATCTGCTCTCTTTACACTCCATGGGTGTTATAGCCAAGGCTCAGGACATCCAGCCATGTGGAGCTTCTCCCAAATCAACACACATCCGCCCATTTATGATGCGGTAGGGGAATCATGTTCCACGCATACCCATCACCCCTCCCGAGCTTCCCCACCAATTACCCCGTCGGGCAGGAAGAGCACGCACTTCCACGCTGTTGGCCGCCGCAACGACCCAACCCGGTGTAGGCCTGCCGAGGATATGCGGATGAGAAAAGAAGCCTCTGACTGACCCCGCCCATACAAAGTCCGTTGGTTGATGCTTTTACTATGGCGAAAGGATCACTGGAACAGGGGTTATTAGTTCCTAAGGATATATACCTTCCCATACGATGGAACACCGTACCTATTCATCTTAGCATTGTTCCATCGCCAACCAATAGTATATACCACATCATTCGAAAATACTTTTTCTTTTGGGTCATTTAACAGATTGCCACTAGAGGCTTGGTAGTACTCAGTTTTGCCACTAGTTTCAAATGGCTTACAGTTTTGCCACTACTTCAGTTGCAGCTGCTATGGCGAGGCCAAACGGCCAGTCTGAAGCGGATTCCGTCTGTTAGGCGTTAGTGGACTTGGTCCGCGTCTTACAGGTGGGACCAGTTTACTTCTTACAGGTGGGACCGGGCAAGGCGCTAGTGGACTTGGTCCGCATTTTACAGGTGGGACCAGGTAACTTCTTACATGTGGGACCGGCGACGGCGCGAAATAACGGCCACCACCTGACCTAACCGTGCACGACACCTGCTCTCGAACGGCCACCTGCGCCGCCGCCACCACCTCCGCGGCCGCCACCTGCGCCGCCGCGTCCGTCCCGCGTATAGAGCCAACACCTCCACCGCAACGTGCTCCAGCGTGCCGTGCTCCGCCGTCACCTGCTCCACCGCCACCAGCTTGTCCCGCTGCGCCCACCAGCTGCTCGACCCGCGGCGAGGCTCCTTCCGTGCGCCCGGCGGGAGCGCTGGGGTTGGCGAGGCAGAGGAAGTAAGAGGGTGAACTCCAGGGCGAAATGGCGAGCGGATGCGACCGTGGAGTAGCTGGCGAGGCAATCGTCGGGCCGGACACCCGCCGCATCCACGACTGGGTTCCCGAGGGGTAAGTTGGAGCTCACCTCTGCATTTGAACATTCGATTAGACATGAGACGCACTCGGTTTATGTTGATTTTGCAATTGGCGTGCTGAATTCGCATTTCGTGGTGTGCTGAATTCGTCTCTATTTTTCTGGTTAGGATGGAATTGCGGTTTGCTTTCTTGCTGAATATTAGAAGGGACCGGTACGTCGTCGATGCAGAGAATAACAAGAAATTCACGGGAGGTTTCGATTATCCTTTGCCAGTGGATTGCAATTGGAGTTTTAGACAATTTGGGGAGGTAATTTGCAGTCCATATCCTTGGGGTTTGCATGATGAAGTGGAATTCAAATACTACGATGGGGGAAACAGATGGGTGGCAGTTACAAATGATGAAGAACTCGCTACCATGTTTGCTAAGCATAAGGAGAAGGAGAAATTTCATGTGAGACTGCAAAATGATGTGGTTGTGCCGGCAATTGGACCTAGTATGGCGGATGCATCTTCTCGGGCTGCATCATGTCGTGGTGCTCGCAGTTCTAGCCAGAGAAGTTCAGGCAGTGCACGAGGACGTGGTGCCTCGAGCGGCGTGGGCAGCAGCAGCAGAAGAAGGGTCCCCGTTGAAGTGGAGGAGCCTTCCAGTTATGCGGATGAAGAAGAGAGGCTATATCCTGATGTTCTTCGGAATTTACGACGAGCATCTCGGGCTGGAAACAATGAGGCTGACGCGGTGGTTGTAGACGAAGACAACGAAGCTTTGAGTGATGTCGAAGACGATGTTCCACCTGTTGAATGGGACCGTGAGAACCCATTGATGGAACAAGGTTCCATTTATTCATCAATGAATGAGTGTAGAAATGCACTTGTGACGTACTGCATCAAGGCAGAACGCTATTTCAAAGTTGACAAGAGCGATAAAGTTCGTTACAGAGTGCATTGTCCGACTGAGGGTTGTCAATGGAGGATGCATGCATCTAAAATGCGAAAGAGCACAAATATTCAGGTGAAGGTGAACCCATTTAGCCACACGTGCAAGGAATCAACACTTAGGAAGGAAACAATCAGTAGAGCCAAGTCAAGATGGGTGGCTGAAGAAGTAAAGAAGTGGGTGACAGAAGACAATCAAATTGGTACAAAGGAATTGATGAAGAAAATCAAAGAGAAGTTCAAGATTGATTTACCATACATGAGGGTGTTCAATGGTAGAAATCAAGCTTTGGATTCTATTTACGGTGACTGGCAGGAAAGTTTTGAATTATTGTATTCATTCAAAGCTGAAGTGGAGAGGACCAGCCCAGGTAGTATTGTAGAAATTGACCACCACACGGTGGAGTACAAAATAAAGGGAGTGACAAGGACCAAGGAATGCTTTAGGAGGGTTTTTGTCTGCTTTGAGGCTTGTCGCCAGGGTTTTTTGGTAGGCTGCAGGCCGTATTTGGCTGTTGATGCTACTTTTCTGACAGGGAGGTTTAAAGGACAGTTAGTGGCAGCTTGTGCAGTTGATGCACATAATTTTGTATTTCCAGTTGCGTATGGTGTGCTGGAGACAGAGTCTGAGGAGAGCTGGACTTGGTTTTTCCAGAATCTGCACCTGGCTATTGGACATCCCAATGGGTTGGTAATTCATACAGATGCCTGCAAGGGTTTAGAAGTGGCCGTGGACAATGTGTTCCCTGGAGTAGAGCATAGGGAGTGCATGCGTCATCTTGCTGCAAATTTTGCGAAGAAATTCAAAGGAAAAGTGTATAGCGACAATTTATGGCCAGCAGCTTTGACTTGCAGTGTCAAGAAGCACAACTATCACATGAGGCAGTTATACAAGAATGAGAAAGTGAAGGAATACTTGGAAACACACCACTCCAAGTTATGGGCCAGAAGCCAATTCAGTGAACTGAGCAAAGTTGACTATGTGCACAATAATCTTGCAGAGTCTTTCAACTCAACCATCCGAAAACTAAAGGGTCTCTATATGGTGGATTTGCTGGACAAGATAAGAATAGAGTACATGGAAAAGTTTCATTTCCGTGCAAATATAGCCGCGGCAAAATTCATGGGCCACATTGTCATCCCTGCCGTGTTGAATGAATTGAAGCAAAAAACTGAAGGCTTGGACATGAGCATGAAACTTTGCTCGGCTACCAAAGCAGAGGTAGCATTTATGGATAAAGAGAAGAGGGAATGGAAATATCCAGTGGATTTAGAATCTAGAACTTGCAGTTGTAGGCAATGGCAGATAACTGGGTTGCCATGCATTCATGCATTGTTTTTCATCACCACTCTGTCAGGTCCAGCAGGGAACATACAGCAATATGTGCATGAGTACTACTCTGTTGCAAGGTTCAAAGACACATATGCAGTTCCTTTACCTACTTTGGAGGGAAAACATCAATGGGATGTAGTGAACCCTGGATTCAAGCTCCGTGCTCCAGTTCTGAAGAGAGCAAAAGGTAGACCGAGGAAGAGTCGAATAAGAGCTCGCAGCGAAGGAGCTGGACTTGGAGCGAGGAAGCGTAAGTGCAACAGGTGTGGTGGGTCTGGTCATTTCGGTAGGTATTGTGATCACGCAGTAGATCCAGCGTTCGGAGAGCGTTTGGATGAAACTGATGATGATGAGCAGCAGGTTGGAACAGAGCAAGAGCATGAGCATGATGATGATGATGATGATGATGATGATGAGCAGCCGGTTGGAACAGAGCATGACAATGTGGCTCCAAATGATGATGACAATGTGGCTCCAACTGATGGTGATCAAAATGGTCCATCTGATTTTGCTTATGAGGCTCCATATGAAGGTTCAAATGATTTCCCTTTTGATCAAATGGACCATGATCATCAAAATGAGGCTCCAACTGATGTTGACAATGAGGCTCCAACTGATGGTGACATTGTGGCTCCAAATGATGATGACAATGAGGCTCCAACTGATGGTGACAATGTGGCTCAAAATGAGGCTCCAACTGATGGTTCACAACATTCTGTGATTGTGAGTTCTGCCAGGTATGTCAATCTTGCCAACACTAGTACATTTATCACTTGAAAATTTTCTCACTGCCCTTTTTGTCTTGTACAGCTCTGTGGTTGCTTCAAAGAAGACTGCCAAAAGGAGAAGAGAAGAAGCAATGACCACAAGGATCACAAGGAGCACAGTGGCAAGAAGCATAAGAATCACAAGGAGCATAGCGGCAAAGAAGCCTCGACGCGGTGTAGATTGAGTTGGAACCAAGAATAATTTATGAAACATTATGAATGATGTTGTATTATGTTGAATGACCAATGGTACAACTATGTTTGGATGATTTTTTTTTGAACTGATGTTTGGATGATTTTAATAGAAAATCATATGTTTCCTTCTGTCATATGGTTGAACCATGTCTCGCAGACCAACCTATCCGAGCGCAGAAACCATCGCTGTTCTGATTGGTTGTCTCGCGGACCAACCAATCAGAGCGCAGAACGAGCGTCTCGCGGATCGCTGTGGCTGACCCGAGCGCACCCGTCCGATGCAAAGAGTAGCCAATCAGGAAGCAGAACCAGCGTCGCGCGGATCGCGCATGCCTGCCCCCACATCTGACGGGTGGTGTCTGGCGCTTGGTAGGATCCGACGGCGGACGTTCGACGCTAGGGTTTGGAGCATTCCTGCGGGGTTTTGAGCCAGTCAACGGGGTTATTAGGGTTTGACCAGATTTCAAAAAATCATAACTAAATTACAAAAAATCGAAAAAATACAAACTCAACGGGGTTCGTCCATTTAGGAGACCTAGTTACCATAAAAAAATATAAACTCGGTATAGGGGCGTTTTTTTGAAAAATCACTTTTTGAAGTGATCTGTCGAAATCAAGTTCAAATGTTTTTAAAAATTCAAAAAAAATCAAAATGTTGAAATTCTTGCGCACATAGCCGTCATATGTGACAAGGTTATGAGAAAAAAATATAAACTTGGTGTAGGTCATTTTCATGAAAAAAGGCTTCACACAAATGAGCTATCACCTATGAACATGTTCAGAGTTCGTAGAATAGGGAGAGAGGGTTTAGGGTTTGAAAACAATCAAAATAATTCAAAAAAAATCAGAAAAATCTCCAAAGCTTCATTTTGTAGTAAATAAGAAGGATCCAGGCTTAGTTTTTCATTTTCATGTTTTAAACTTGTTTAAATGTTGGTCAACCCTACGGTTTGACCCAAATTCAAATATTCATAGGATATTCAAAAAACATCAAAAAAATGCAAACTCTGCACACATAGTCTTCTGATGTCATATACTAACCATTTCAGTTGATAAAGAAAGTACAAGTACATTCAACCAAACAATTCATGTACATGGTGGTGATTTCTCACTTCTGTCAAATGAAGTCCAAGATTTCAAAAAATCATAACTAAATTACAAAAAATCGAAAAAATACAAACTCAACGGGGTTCGTCCATTTAGGAGACCTAGTTACCATAAAAAATATAAACTCGGTATAGGGGCGTTTTTTTGAAAAATCACTTTTTGAAGTGATCTGTCGAAATCAAGTTCAAATGTTTTTAAAAAATTCAAAAAAAATCAAAATGTTGAAATTCTTGCGCACATAGCCGTCATATGTGACAAGGTTATGAGAAAAAAATATAAACTTGGTGTAGGTCATTTTCATGAAAAAAGGCTTCACACAAATGAGCTATCACCTATGAACATGTTCAGAGTTCGTAGAATAGGGAGAGAGGGTTTAGGGTTTGAAAACAATCAAAATAATTCAAAAAAAATCAGAAAAATCTCCAAAGCTTCATTTTGTAGTAAATAAGAAGGATCCAGGCTTAGTTTTTCATTTTCATGTTTTAAACTTGTTTAAATGTTGGTCAACCCTACGGTTTGACCCAAATTCAAATATTCATAGGATATTCAAAAAGCATCAGAAAAATGCAAACTCTGCACACATAGTCTTCTGATGTCATATACTAACCATTTCAGTTGATAAAGAAAGTATAAGTACATTCAACCAAACAATTCATGTACATGGTGGTGATTTCTCACTTCTGCCAAATGAAGTCCAAGTTTTCCAACATGAAATCTTGGGAAACCTCCCCAAAGCTTCATTTTGTAGTGAATAAGAAGGATCCAGGCTTAGTTTTTCATTTTCATGTTTTAAACTTGTTTAAATGTTGGTCAACCCTACGGTTTGACCCAAATTCAAATATTCATAGGATATTCAAAAAACATCAGAAAAATGCAAAATCTGCACACGTAGTCTTCTGATGTCATATACTAACCATTTCAGTTGATAAAGAAAGTATAAGTACATTCAACCAAACAATTCATGTACATGGTGGTGATTTCTCACTTCTGCCAAATGAAGTCCAAGTTTTCCAACATGAAATCTTGGGAAACCTCCCCAAAGCTTCATTTTGTAGTGAATAAGAAGGATCCAGGCTTAGTTTTTCATTTTCATGTTTTAAACTTGTTTAAATGTTGGTCAACCCTACGGTTTGACCCAAATTCAAATATTCATAGGATATTCAAAAAACATCAGAAAAATGCAAAATCTGCACACGTAGTCTTCTGATGTCATATACTAACCATTTCAGTTGATAAAGAAAGTATAAGTACATTCAACCAAACAATTCATTTACATGGTGGTGATTTCTCACTTCTGCCGTATAAGTCAAAGGGTGAAGAGATGTTGTACATTTATAGATTAATAAAATGACTTTATATTGGTCAAGAACACTATATTAGTGCACTAGATGTTAATCCTAGAGTTTGAGGTCATTTAGAGAAGGTCGAAAAATTGGTCGGATTAGAAATGGGGCTGTTTGGGCTACCTTTCGGGCGCTTTTCTAGCTCATTTTGTAGAGCCGATTGGTTGTTGGAGATGTTACCCTACCAAAAGGGCTAGGATTGTTTCCAACACGAGCATAACAACTTAGAAATGACTTGGATGTCACACAAGTTTCAAACTTTTGAAGAAATTCAAAGTACGTTCAAATTCAAATTACAAGTTTCTTCGCGTCAATTTCTTATTTAGGCAAGGTGGAGATGAGGTGGTTTTAAAACTTTGAAAATGAAAAAAGTCAAAAACTCACCGAAGAATAGGAAATTTACATTCTGAATTCAAATAACAGATTCCCATATTACAAAAACCATCTTCTGCGATTCTTCTCCACATTATATAGGTCGAATAAACATCGTAGCATCTGATAAAACCGTAGCATCTGATCGAGGTTTGCATCCATGTACTCGATCTGCACCGTTCCTTACGATCAAACGATTGAAAATGACGCTGTGCATGCAATAACGGCCACTGACTACTGGGCCCCGTTCACCAGCCCGATGCATGCAGAACTCGACGTAGACCTGCATGCCTAGTTTTTCCAGAGTAGACGACTAGACCTCGACGTTCACCAGCGCTATTTGCAGCGACGCAGCTGGCCTGCACCACGCCTCGTTTTTCAAGATGACACCATGTCGCGTCGCACCATGCAGGCTTTGGCGTGGAACTATGGGCTGGTTTAAATGCACGCAGCTACGCAGACTTTGGCGTGAGACTTTGGATTTCATCAGGGTTTAAATGCACGCAGGGCACCGTCGCATCATATATTTACGCAGGGCACCGCTTTGACCGCCTAATGCGCGCACGTACTGCTACCTGTCCTACGCCTAATGCATCGATTCTCCACGTTGCTTCTTCATCTATCTTCTTACGTTTTCACACAGTGGCTTTCATCTACCCCGATTAATTCACACGTCGTCGGGTCTTTAAATACTGCCTTCGCCTCCTCTTCCCTCTTCTCATCCCTCTCCAGCCCCTTTGCCTCTACAATGTCGAAGCTCTCTCTCCCTTCCAGCCCCGAGTCCGTCAGCGACGAAGACAACCAGCCGAAGGCTCGGCCCTGGTGGGAGCCGGAGTGGGAGCCGGAGGCGCTGGGCATCGATCCCTCTGCCAAGCGGAAGCGCAAGGCAAGCGGAAGCGCAAGGCCAAGGTGCTGCACGAGTCAGCCTACTTCTTCCACCGCCCCGACCCCGACCGCGTCGACAACCGCTCCGACGAGGAGATGAACCTTTCCGACGAGGAGAAGGCGGAGGAGAAGGAGTTGGCGAGGTGGGAGGAGGCGAGGGAGAAGGCGGAGGAGAAGGCTCTCTGGCGGCGCATCAAGAAGAGCCGTGACAGGGAAGACGACAGGATGCGCGAGGCCAATCGCCGGGCCTTGCAGAAGCAGGAGATGGCGGCCAGGGCGGCGGCGTGGAACTGGTGGAAGAAGTAGGCCAACCGCCGGCGGCTAGGCGGCGGTTAGGTTAGGGCCCTCTATATTTAGGGCCCTATTGCATTTTTTTTGTTTAATATATGTAATCCGCGTCGGGCCCCTCTATCTATATGTAAAAGGGGCCAATGTTTAATATATATGTATATGTTCCCGTCCGTGCTAATATAATATAAAGAGTTATTATAAAAGGGTATGTGTACAACAATTTCTAGGGAAAACAATGTGTTGAAAAAATCTAACTATGAGTAAACTATAATCTAACTGTGTGCATGCAAACATGCGTGTCCAAAAATTAAGTACAAAACCCAAAGGAAAACCACTCTCACGTGTGTCCAAAACATTCAGTACAAAATGCGTTTTTAAACCCTAAACCAAGTAAAGAACTCACTATGTATAGTCTCCTTCCTTTGCCATGTCAAAGTCCTTCCATCAGCCCTAACGGTCACTAGCGCAGCACTATACTCCCCAAAACCACGGGGTCTTGGGTTCGATTCCCAGCCAAACCCCATTTTTGTTCATTTTACACCTTTTTTTTCCGGCACAACCCACCCTTCTAATTTGCAAAGTTTCTGAATTTCCCATTTCTTCTACATTTTTCACACAATTTCAAGCATACAAATCCCTCCCAAATTCATTCCTTTCCATACAATTTCATAAAAACACCGAGTGCGATCACTATACCCACAAATGCCCAAATGTAATTGCAAAACCAATTGCAAATGGGTTTTTGTGCTCGCTGTTCGAGCATCCTAACCTTCTGGTTCAACCTCCTAAGCTCAACAGCTACCTCTATTGATTCAATGTGTGCTCCGCCCTGCATCTCCTCTTCCGGAGCTCGCGCTGCGGCCGCTGCCGTCTGTGGCAGGATGGGAAGCCATTCCTCGTGCTCCTCTAGCAGTTCATTCATCAGTCTCTCGGCCAGAACATCGACCCAAAGGAAGAAATGCTTTACCTGCATGAAAGCCAAACAGATCAACCGTATTGCTCAATGATCCCGACCACGAAAAGAGTCAAATTGCCCCGATTCTTACCCCCTTGTTCTTGCACACATAGAACGGTCGATTTGGGTTCTTCAGTGTCCCCGAAATCTTCCGATCAACCTCCCCCTGCACCGCGGACAGAGCAACACCGGCATCTCCATGCCCGCCGGAATCTCGATCCGCGAGATGGCGCGGGAGCTCGAAGAAGACATGGAGCTCGATTGGCGGCCGCCCGCAGCCAATCGGGATCTCAACGCCTCCGCACACGTCCCCTCTAGCTGCAGCAGACGGCCGCGCCCTCCACAGCAATCTTCCCGCCGCCGGTGATGAAGGGGATCTCGACGCCGCCCTCTCGGCCGCCCGCTCCCGGCTCCTAGTTACCAACAGGGGTCGCCGCCTACCTCTGCGCGTGTCCGCCTCCAACCCCGTCGCACGCTCGGCTGATTGCTGCTCACCGCTGCGACATCCGGTGGAGCCTTCCGCCGGGATTTTATCGCACACCCGCGGCCAGCAACGGCGACTTACTGCTGGGTCCCACAAGCAACTGGTTATCTACTGGGTCCCACAAGCATCGGCCAGCAACGGTCTGATTGTGTAACGCGTCTGGTCCCACCTGTAAGGGCCGAGTCAAACACGCTGACCTAACGGAGATGGCCTCCGCCTGGTCCCACCTGTAAGGGCCGAGTCAAACACGCTGACCTGACGGAGATGGCGCAAATTGACGGAACGAGTCCTTGCGCACATACTAGGGGCAAAACTGAGGACGATTCCAAGCTAGGGGCAAAACTGAGTACATGGACAGAACTGATGGCAAACGGATAATTTACCCTATCCTTAATGATCATGCATCGATTATAAATGGATTGTTCTTATCTAGACGGTGGTAGATCCTACATTCATAACATTAATGCCAAAGGATATAAACTTAGTAATGACACCGCATTTGTGTGGCACTATCGTTGAAGTCATGTCAATGTTATATGCATGAGGAAGCTCCATTCTGGTGGATTTCTGAGTCTTTAGATTTTTGTCTTTTGACACATGCAAATTGTCCTTCATGGATGAAGATAACTAAGACTTCGTCTTCGGTTTAATGAAGCGCACATATAACTTGTTGAAAATCATACAAACTGATGTGTGTGGACCAACGAGTATTTCAACGAGTAGTGGGAGTCATTATTTCGTAAACTTCACCAATGATTTGAGTAGATATGTGTATATCCACTTAATGAATTGCTGGTTTGAAAAGTTTGATGAGTCCAAACAAATTCGGAGTGAAGTAGAAAATAGACGTGACAAGAAAATCAATTTCTTGCGAAAAGGATTTGAGTTACAGTTTTTGGCATATCATTGGAAGACTTGTGAAAAGAGTTTCACGAATTACGCCGCATAGAACACCACAGTGCTATGGTGTGTTTGCGCGTCATAGTCATATTCTATTTTAATAGTGTATGATAAATAATATCTCTTACCAAATTGTTGTTATCATTTGAGTTATGTGTTAGAATCAAAACATTCACTTTAGGGAAACCATCTAAATCCGTGGAGACAATACCATATAAGTTGTGGCATGGCTTATGGCCTAGATTGTCGTTTCTGAAATTTAGTGTTTCGATAAGTTCGAACCTAAAGCGGATAGATTCATCTTTGTAGAGTATCCAAGGATTTGATTGGATACATCTTTCACGACAAAGGCAATTTATTGCTGGATCGTACCTTACTCAAGAAGGTGTATCTTGACAGGGGTATAAGTGAGAGAAAAGTAGAGCAAGACGAAGTTAATGAACTTCCCTTCCGGACATCGGAGTGGCGCAACGGAAGTTGTTTCGGAACCGTCCTCTGGAAGAAGCTAGTGATAATGATCATGAAGCTCTGATCTAAGCTCATACTAAGATCGTAGGTGTACAAGAATGCGTTCCGGCAATCTTGTTATGATCGTCATGTTGGTGAAACATGGCAAACCTACGGACTACAAAGAAGCGATGGTGGACCCAAGTCCGAGAAATGGCTATGAGCCATACATAATCCGAGATAGAATCCATGTGTGTTTACCAAGTGGTGACTTGGGAAAATCTTCTGGATGGCCTGCATGCCGTCGAAGAGCGAATGGATACTATAAAATAGACGTTAACGGAATGGCAGCCGTTCTATAAAGTTCGATTTGTCATGAAACAGTTTCGACAAATTCAAAGAGTTGACCACAACGAGATTCGGTCTCAGGTGGCGAAACTTAAGTCTATTTAGGATTGTCTTAGCAATTACTACAATTTCAAGTTGGGAATTGATAGATGGAAGAAACCGTGCTCCCTATGGCAACATTAAGGAAGAGTTGTAGCTGTACAACAAGTAGGTTTTTCCTAAAGGATGCTAGACATGTATGCAAACTTCAGTTGTCCATTCATGGGCTGAAGAAAGCATATCGGAATTGGAATCTTCAATTTGATAGTATGATCAAAGGATTTTGGAGGTGTCCAAAATGGTTGAAGAGACCTGTATTAACAAGAAAGTGAGTGGGAGTTAAGTAGCTTTTTGAACTCATATGAGAATGGCATATTTGAGTGGGAGCTAAGAAAATTCCCTCGTCTTATATGCGGATGGCATATTTGTGTGGGAGTTAGGTATCATTCATAAGTTTTATATGTGGTGACATATTGCGAATGATACAGATCCTCTAGTTAAGTATAAATGATTATTTAAGTGAATGAATTCTCTTTGAATGAAGTTAATTAAGAGTATTAGGCATTTGATCTATAGTGTATATAGATCAAGAAGCCTAATAACATTAGGTCGAATATTTTCCTAGAATAGATTCTGAAGGTGTTCAAAATGGAACAAGCGAAGAAGGAGTTCTTGCATGTGTGACTAGGGAAAATATTGAGTTTATCTCAGCATGTCAGCGATAACTAGTGAAAGGATGTCTGACATCATCTATGCCTTAGCCATAGATTCTGCCATGTTTTGCTGAATGCTCGATCTGGTGTGACCCTAGTTCTTGGTTGAAGAACAGGTTCTAGAGCGATCCCTGGATGGCTCGATGAACAAATGTTAAGTATATATCCTTCAGTGTCTAGAGAGAACTGGAGATATGTTTTCTGGTCTGTGGTGAGAGTAAAGATAACTTGCCGTAAGGAGTTACAATGCCGTAAAGAGTTACGATGCCGTAAAGAGTTACGATGATGCAAGTTATGACACTACGACTAGAAATCTCATACAGGAGAAGTCTGTTGTTTAAGATAGAACATGGTTGAGTTGCGAAGTTGCATATGATTGCACTGCCGCACAATCTACATAGGTTCAGGAGTATATGGCTGCTTCAGACGTGGCAAGTGTGATAGGACTGAGCAGGTTTTTCCTAGCATGTATGGTTTCCCTTAATAGATCTCTTAGACTATCAAGGCCCATGCTACGCGAAGATTCGAGTCTCACTCCATCGCCGAAACATATATCTCAACCATTATCATAAGATACGGAATAACGTCAAACCAGGTGACATAAGAAGTTTTGCAAAGTACATACAGATCTCAATGGGTCTGATCTGTTGACTAAACGGTCTCCACGAGCAATGCGTAATCTAAGCACCAGGAGGCTAATGGTGTTAGATCAAGTGCAAACTAGATTATTTGGACTCTAGTGCAAGTGGGAGACTGTAGGAGTTATGCCCTAGAGGCAAATAATAAAGGAGTTTTATTAGCATTACTCATATATGTTCATAATAAGTTTTATACCATGCTATAACTGTATTAAGCGGAAACATTAATACATGTGTGGTATATAAACAACCAGGTCCCTAGTAGCCTCTATTTGACTAGTCCATTGGTCAACCGATGATCAAGGTTTCCTGATCATGGACATTTATGTCAATTGACAATGGAGTCATGTCATTGGGGAATGACATGATGGACACCACCCAAAGTAAGTTAACGCAATAAGATCTGTCACGAAACATCGGCATTGCGATAACTTAAATGATACGTATAGTAACTGAATCCTTAGACCGTGAGATAATAATCCTATCACTATCATCGGAGGATGCCTTGACTGTATCAACCGTCACACCGTAACAGGGTGATCATAAAGGTGCAGCTCAGGTATGCAAAGGTGATATGTTGAGAAGTATGTATCAAGAAGCGGGATTTGTCCATCCGCGTGACGGAAAGATATCACTGGGCCCACTCGGTGATATTACATCGAAGTCTTGCAAGCATGTGACTAGGTCACGGAGATGTAATATCATGGAGACGAGTAAATAAGTTTTGTCGGAAACGAGATGGGATCTCGGACAAACTTGATATCGTGAGACAAAAGGAATTGGTGAACAACGATAAGGTTCAAGCGACAAAGAACTTCGTGGAACGCATAGGGGCCATCATGGGTGTCCAGATCCCGCTGTTGGTCATTGATCGGAGAGGGGTCTCGATCATGTCTGGAGTGATCCCGAACCATAGGGTGGCACAATGAAGGGTAGACCACGCTTAGGAATAGCTTTGGCACCGAAGAGAAATGAGAAATGAACTCCGGAAATATTCCGTGAGTTATCCGATGATAATCGGAGAGGTTTCGAAGTATTTCGGAATGAGAGAGAATTACTCGATGGTGATCGGGGGGGTTCCGACAGTGTTTCGGAATAAGGGAGAAGTGTCCGATGGAGATCGGAATGCAACGAAAGGAGTTTCGTTGCAAGATATATTGAAATAATATGTATTTAATATTAATTAAAAGTAATTAATAATTAACTAATATTTATTTTAATATTAAAGGGGCAGCCCACCTAAATGGGCCCTAGGGGCCCATTAGGGAAACCGCCCCAAGAGGAGATAAAAGGAGGGCTGGCCGGCTGGGCCAGATTGGGCCCATGTGGGGGCCGGATGCCCCCCCTTGGCCGGCCAACCGAATGTGGGATAGTCCCACATGGCTAAGCCAAGGGGGTTGGCTCCCCTCCTCCTCCTATATATAGAGGGGCACCCCTCCTCCTAAAGGGATCCAGAAATTCCTCCCTCTCTCTCTCTCTCTCTTCCTCACGTGTGGTTCCGGAATATTGGAGCTGCATATGGGGTTAGAGATTTCTCCACCATACACCGTACCACCGCCGTGTCACTGGTGCTTCGGTCGAGCTGTTCATCTTCCGCTGCTGCCGCTGGACCGGAGCCGGGGGATCGTCGCTACACCGTACGTGTGTAGAACTATGGAGGTGCTGCACTTGCGGCACTCGTCGCCGGTACGACTACACGACCTCGAGGTCGGCGTCGCCATACGTCTTCATCATGCGTCGACACAGATCGGTTGATCGTCGACGCTTACGGTCTTCGAGGGTATGATCACCGTTCCCTCCGTTACTTTATGTCTACCTAGAGATAGATCTTGGCTAGTTTGTGGTTCGCATTGTTAGGAAAAAATTGTTTTCTGCTATGAACCCCTTCAGTGGTATCAGAGCCGATCTATGCGTAGATATAGAGTACGGATTAGACCACATAGAAATATGTGGGCACTCGATCATATAATTGTTACCCTCTCGCAAATTTGTTCATACTGTTGAATTGCTTGATGAAGCGGCCCAGACCGACTTTACGCATACTCTTATGCGAGACTGGTTCCACGATTAACATATGGCTTGCACCATATAAGTGGCTGGTGGGTGTCTGTCTCTCTAGCACAGGTAGTATGGCATCTTCAACGGAGGGCCCCGAAAGGAGTGTAATAGAGATAATTATTTCATCAGTGTTGTGGTTGCAGGTTCGTAAGTTAGAAGGCGCTTCTTTTTGCGAAAGCCCCTCAGCCACGTAAAATATGCAAAAGATAAAGTAGAGGCGTCTATCTTTATTTTGCAGGGGCGCATGATATGATATGGTAACGGTAAGTATTTAGCGAAATATATGCCCCACAAAATGGATGCAGAAGCAAAAGGAAAAAAGGGAAAACAAATAACAAAAACATCGTTATACAAAGTTACCAATCATGTTGCAATAAAGTTACCAGGCAGTTAGCTATAAAAGTTAACAAAACATGTTGGAATAAAATCGTACCATGTGTTTGCAAATAAGAAGTTACCAAGCAGGATGCCATAAATTCACCAAAAAGCAAAGATTAAAATAATAGCAAAACGTTATCAAGGGGGTATTCAATAGAGTTACCATGCAATATACAATAAAGTTACCATGCATCAAAAACATCATAGTACACACTGAAAACTAACTAAAAGTTACCAGTCAATTAATAATAAAGTTACCATTGAGTGTACACTATATTTACCACCTAATAAAAAAGTTCCAATATTCATGGAAACAACATAATGCACACTAGTCACTAAAAAGTTACCAATCAATCAATAATAAAGTTACCATGCAATGTACACTATAGTTACCAGGAAACTTACCAGTTGACTTAGTAGGCATTGCAAAAGAGAGCGAAAGAGCATCTTCATCTTCAAGAATGCGGATAACGCTAGTACAAACATCAGAAGTTGTGTCAGTCGGTAACGTCACGCTTGCTTCGGCAGTATGAGTTCTTCCATGAAATCCAGGTGGGCTGCCAGGCACATAACCCACATCATCAGATGGATCGGCTTCATTGGGAGCATAAGTGGCAGGCGCGTGACCGGCACGTTCAGCTGGCTCACCTTCAGTGGGAGCATCAGTGGCAGGCACAGAACCAACATTCTGAGTTGGCTAAGCTTTAGTGGAGGGATCAGGAGAAGGCTCGACACGGGAATTGAACAGGCTTCCCCAATTCCATTCAGGTTCTCCAAAATTACGGAAAAGCATACTAGCAGGGGAGCATCACCGAGTCGGAAGTGCATCGACTCGGTGCCTCATTATGATAGTTTGTAGTCAAGGGATATTTCTTAGCAAGCCTGGAACACTCGACGTATTGGGTCCAGTTAACTGCACTCGGGCAAAACAATGCTAAGCTACTTCAAGTTCGAGACCCCGGACTCGCACCCGGAAAGGCAAGTGTAGCCAGATTCACGCCGCGAAGGCCTTACAGAATTTCGACTCTCGCAATATGTGTGGTACCCAACGCGTTTGTCGGGATTTTCTTTGTACCGTAGGTACGGATATTTACTGAGTAGCCGCACTCTGAGGCGGCTCCCAGACCAGTAGAGCGAATCTACGGGTCTTGCCTTCACGCCGTAGGCGTGGCATCCAGAGATCGGTTGCCGCGGAGGCAATCTAGGAAACCGCAACTTGTCGAGTGCATACATCGACCCGTATAAGGGTTATTGTGTTTTTAAGCCTTCCCAGGAGGTACTCGACTGGGAGGAACCGATGGAAGTAGCCCCCGAGTCTCCGGCCGAGTCGAAGAGTCGGGTGGAGACTAAGAGTCGAAAGTCCATCGGTTGACGTGGAGGACAGTCGCCGAGTCAGAAGTGCATCGACGTGGCGGACTCGACGCGGCGGACGGAATCAACGCAGTGGAGTAGATGTGGCGGACTCGCGGAGTCGACGCGGCGGAGTTGTCATGACAGAGTAGATGTAACGGCCGGAGTCGAGCGATGTTTAGCCGGTAGGACTCGAATCCGGAATTATGTGGCGCAGCCCCCGAGTATCGGGCGTGCGTGACCAGCGCTCGTTGGGCGTGCGACCACTGCTCCTGGTTGGAGTAGCCACCGAGGCTATGTTCGACTCACAGAGTCGGGCGTAGGCTCGAGTTGTTCTGAAGCTAACCCCATGTCTTTGTCTTCTGTTGGCTCACGGAGGAGGACATGCGTCGAATCCCAAAGGAGGCAGGCATCGACTCTCATGTGATGGCAGTAATCGACTCCCGAAGGTGCAACCGGTGTAGTTTTTCCTGCATTGCAGCGATATAAACGAATAATGTAATAATGATGTTGTGTATAGCAAATCGTATGAAACAAGTTATTGCTTGGGTTAGCTTTGGTTGTGAACCAATAATATGTCGACTCGTGGAGTCGGATGTGGCATGTTTGTAGGCGGTGCTTCGACTTGACGCGACACTTTTGCACCGTATGCTACGCCTTTTCGTTAGCCTGACGCGCTCTGTCTCTGCTCCTTGCCGACCTGTCAGTTGGGCTGCAACTGGGTCGGAGTTCAAGGGTTCAACGTTCAGGAAGGGCCAGCTACTCGGGCGTCGCGTGTAAAGCGGTGGTGTGCGGAGGTTAAAGCATGGCGGGTGTCGAGTACCCGAGTAATGTAAGAGGCGCAGCCCCCGAATGTCGGGTGCGGCCAAGGCAAAGTATGTGAGTGCCTTGTAGGGCGCAGCCCCCGAGCGTCGGGTGCGACCGAAGCATGTTATATATTGACTGAATAATTTAAATATTAAAGCGACTTAGCTGTTAATGACGCGTAGGTTGTAGTAGGCGATTAAGCCAAAACAACGTGTTGTTGACGCCGCGATGTCGAGGAAGAGGTCGTCCACAGCGGGTCGGTGACGGTCGTAATTGTCCGCGATGCGGACGCCAAGGCGTGGACGATGTGGACTGCGGCGGAGTCGATGTAGCCATAGATGATGCGGCGGACGGAGTTCTGAGGCCATTGAGTCGTTGACGTCGTGGACGCCGAGTGGTGGACGGCACGAAGTGAATCCGTGGACCTCCGCGGTCCATCGAGATCGGTGTAGTCGAGAGCGATGTAACTCCAGCCGGCTTGACGGAGCCGAAGATGATAGGCCGGCCGGTGGATGGCGATCGCTGTTGTCCTCGATTGGGCGGAGTCGACGGCGGCGAGTCCATGATGATCGACGTAATCACCGTGTGTTCGCTGATGGCTTGAACTTATCTTTCCTTTTCTCTTTTACTTTTCCGTGAGGCATCCATGCAATGGCAACGGCGGCGTTGCTTTATTAATTGGCTGCTCTTTTCTTTTTCTTGAATATGCACGTTGTGCTTCCTCACGGTTTGGCCAACATGTAACCTAGCTGCTTTTGATTTTTTTTTTAATCTTGCGTATGTATTTTTTTTTTTTTTTGAGAAAACCTAACGTATATTCATAGAGATAAGAGTACAAAACGGATTACATACGCAGGTGTACACCCTTGGATACAGAGCACAGACGCAACAGCAACGAAGAAGATGCTGAACCACCACACTAGCTTCGATCCTCCATCGCCAGCGACGCCGGAGAAGAAGGAAAACCTCCACATCACCCAAAGGAGAGAGCACCACCACGCCTTCGAAACCAAGAGTCGCCCGACGAAGCCGCCGGAACCTAAAACGATGAAACGCCCATCGGCAACGGTGCTCTCGATCCTGGATCCAGTGAAGCCGGATCGGCCACCATCGCAGCACCACCCCTGCGTCAGGCTTGAATCCGGGCCGCCGTCATCTCTATGGCCATCCTGCAAGGAAAGAGGGGAACGGGGCCAGCTCCACCTGCCACGCTGGCCTCCCAGACTCCACGACGAGGACGGAGCACTCCTCGCCGTCGCGGAGAAGAAGCCGGGAGACAAAAGCTCCACGGAATGGCCACCACCTCCGGCGCGGTGACCACACCCAGAGACAGAACCGCCCGCAGGACCCGCAGATCCGCGAGCACCAAAAGCTAGCTGCTCACCGCCGAGAGCACGGAGGCCGTCGACGCAGAGGAGGAAGAGCAGTAGCACCAAACTCCACCCCGACAGCACCCCTCCTACCACCGCGCCGCCGGCCGGAGACCCACCTATGCACACCCTATGTACACGCCAACAGCCGGAGCTCGCCGACGCCTCCAGACGACGCCGGGAAGGGGACCAAGCTCCGACACAAAAGCTCCATCGGGCCGCCGCCGACCCCCACACGCCGACGCCCCCGGAGACCGACCTCCTCCCCTCCACACACCAGGGACGCGGGAGCCGGGTTCCCCCACTCTCCCGCCGCCGGAGCGGCAGGCGGAGAGGGAGGGAACCACCGCCCCGGCCGGCGGCGGAGAGAGGAACACGGGCTCGCCCCCTTATCGCCAAGCACGGAGAGGATAAGGGAGAGAGGATAAGTTACCCTCTTGCGTATGTATGTAGTAGTACAGGTTTGCTCCCTTATATCCAGGCGACCGTACGTCGAGTAGTATGTATCTGAGTAGTGCTCCATGAAGCAGCCGAATCCGTTTTTGACTCGAATTGTTTCTTACTCCCTCCGTTCTGAACGGATCTTGTAAGCGCGAGCCAGCCGCCGCCGCTTTGCTGCATGCGCTCGGAAATTAACCTTCGTGGTGAAAAAGCCCACCCCCCGCGTCGCCTGACCTAGACGACTCGGGGGCGACCGCGCGGGGTGGGCTTTTTCCGTGCGCCAGAGGTCACGCCGGGCAAAAGGCCTGGGCGGTGACGCCGTGACGGCGGCGGCGGGGATTTCACCGTGCGCGTGGCAGTGGGGTGCGGTTTCGGCGGCGGCGGGGCGTGGCTCGGCGGCGATGCGGCGGCGAGGAGTCGCGGGATCCCGGCGACGAGCGCCAATCGACGACGATGGAGGTAGCTCGACCTCCTCATGACGGACGCGGCCCTGTAGTCGGGGCTGTGCGCTGCGGGCCTGTTTGGGCCCAGATGAGCTTCGGCGGGCTGCAAGCGCCGGCTCCAGCGGCAGGCAGGCATGGGGTGGCGCCGGTTGGTGTCTGCTGCTGGGCACCGTGGCGGTGCCGGTAGCAGGCGAGGCGTCAGCAGGTTGGATCCCCTCTGTCCAGTCTCCGTTCGGGTGTTCAAGGTGGTCGGGGTCGCAAGTTCTGACCACCTTCTCCCGGCCACGCATAGCGGCGTCGTCATCCTCGCGCTGCTCCACCTCCTCTGGTCGGCGGTAGCTGCGGTGGACGGACCACGCGCTCCGTGGCGGGACGGCTCTGCCACCATGGGTGGCGAGCTGCGGTGCTCGTACCTCACTGGGTGACGGTGGATGTGCAGCGGCACACCGTCCTCTGGTTCTAGAGGAGTGAGGCTCTGGCGGCGACCTCCGACGGGCTGACCAGTGCTCAAGCGCCATGGGATATGGCTTGCATGGCAGGGTGTGTGCTCGCCACTGACTGTAATGCAGATGGCTGAGCCCCGAACATGCAAGACGTCGACTTTACGGTCTTGGCGTCTGCGTCGGCCATTTCCATGCGCCGACATCCGTGAAGCTAGATGGTTGCTACCAGGTGCATCGGCATCGTGTTGTTGGTTTGGGCATCTTTGCCGCAGATCAGAACCGATGCACGGATGCTCATGCGACGAGGTTTCACCTCAGGCGATGCATTTTGTCGCCCCGTGACATGCAACATGTGGTGGCCTCCGCTGGTTGGGTGGTGGGCTGACCTGGGGTTCTCGGATTGGTACAATTTTGGCGGCGACAAGTTCTTCCCGCTGTGTCTTGGTGTTGCGCCGATGTGTGGGTGGTGATCGTGGCTCCGGGTGAAAGCCTTGCCCGACCTTTGTCGGCGCCGGCAACGACTGCGCCCTCGCGCGTCGCTCTCCTCCTTGGTGGCGTTGCTGAGGAGCATCGACACCTCCATCGCTAGGTGGTTTGGTTCTCCTGGTGAAAACCATGATCTGTCTTGACGGATCGGATAACGGCGGCGTCATGAGCGTCATTCACTCCCTGATGGTGTTGTCTTGGAGATATGACCCCGGGTGGCACACATGCCGATGGCGCATATGCTTTGGCTATAGCGGGCAGATCCTTGGAACCCCGACGTTGTACCCAGTTGGCTACCTTCTTTGGCAAGGGTTGTGGACTGCGGTGGATCCGGTGTTGCGTTGTTTGGTCCCATGGTTCCACTCAACGGGTTTCGGCTGACGATTGCTAGTGCATGCTGCAACAGGCGGAGTATGCGGTGGTGCATGGTGGTGCAGCATTCAGAACATGTCTTCTCCATAGCTGGAATCCCAACTCTGCCCTTCTTTGCAGATTGGTTTCTCTCTCCCCTGTGGCAGGGTTGCATTCTGTGTGCTTGCTTGGATGGTGTTTAGGCTAGGGTTTGTGTTTGGTGGCGCCGGTTGTGTTGTAATGTTTGCCTAGTGCTCGTCGGTCATGTCTTGTCTTGAGTGACGGGTGTTTCGGCCTATCCTAGGTTTGTAATCAACTTTCTATCTATCAATGAATCGAAACGCAAAGCTTTTGCGTTTTCGCGAAGAAAAAAATTAACCTTCATCTTCCGTGAGGATCGCAACATGTCGTACACGCGACGCCTTCCAAATCTTTTTACTATGCAGACTGGATCAGATCTTGAAGTAGACGGCGGACGACGATTCCGTGGATTCAGCCGTGAGGCTGATGGATGATGACGCGTCGTTGTCGTTGGTGATGACGAACTTGAGCGCTTTCACGTGTGTGATCTGGTGATCTGGTTGATGAATACGCTGACTCGATCGTCAGGATGAGCCGATCAGATGCGATCTGTGCCTAAGAGGCAATGGTGATGTCGAGCCCCCGGACGTCGTGCTAGTACGACGATGGAGTCGTCGTTGTTGTTGATGAAGACTGGAGCCACCGACACCGTGATTCCAGCGCGGAGGGTTCCCACAGACGGCGCCAACTGTCATGGGATTATCACGGCAGATGCTGCACAGGGTAGCTTACGAGAGGTGGATTAGGCGGCGTAGGAGATTCCGGGAGCGAGATTGGCAAACACGGTGTTTACCCAGGTTCACGTCCCCACGGTGGAGGATCGCTACGTCCTGCTATAAGTCACTGCATGATCATAGATGTGTTTACATGGTGGCCGCCGGTGGCGGATGTTGTATGGCCTGTCTATTCGGGTGCCCCTGCCTGGCTTTATATAGGTAACCAAGTAGGGTTTATATGAGTTCTAGTCAATTACGTATTAGGCCTAGTTGGGCCACCTCCATAATGGTCCACGTTGTACCTCCATGAGAATACCCGGAGGCCATATCCTCGTCAGATATCTTCCGCCATTCTTCGCAGCTACTTCTTCAATTGTCATGTTCATGAAATCTAATCCCTCTGCATCAGCTGGCTGTTTGTTGAAGGGGTCAAGGTTCCCAACAATAGAAGCATCACTACTGGTTGTCGACGGTCCGCCCATTGCATGTACATTGCTCTGTAAATTCACGCCAGGATGGGTGTCTTGAATGGCTGACACATGCCCTTTAGGAAGAACACTATCAACTATCTTGGATATAGACATACAGACAGCAATAATCGGAGCACATAGGGGACGAGGAATCACCCCCCTATTACCGTCAACCTGCAATCCATGCATTGGGAGATTTAGGATTGAAAAATTGGAAGGGACTGTGTCTGCTTCCGCTCCAGCTGATGGCACAGCAAGTACAGTGGACAGCTGGAGTGCATCCACATGAACTCTTGCAACCGGTATTTACAGCAGTATAATCATCCCCAGCTCGGCTAGCATCTGCATGATCCACTTCTTAAGTATTACTAGGAGCATGATCTGGTGAACAATCGTCCAAATCGATAACATAATTGGTCTCAGCTCTCGCAAATCTCATTTTTGGCCACAAGACGAGGAGATGACCTTGAAGGCTGAACCATAACTTTCGGAATATTCTTCCCGCGTAGTAGAAAACAACAATAAAGGCGACTATAATTTAAATTTGCCACCTATAAAAAGTTACCAACCTATTAAACTAAAAGTTATCAATGAATGAAAACTACAGTTACCACCCATGCAAACTAAAAGTTATACATGAAGCATAAACTAGAAGTTACCAACCTAGTAAACTAAAAGTTATCAATGAAAGATAACTAAAGTTACCACCCATACAAACTAAAAGTTAAGACATGAAGCATAAACTACTAGAAGTTACCATCCTAGTAAACTAAAAGTTATCAACTAAGGATAACTAAGGTTATCACCCCTGTAAACTAAAAGTTGTAACATGAAGCATAAACTAGGAGTTACCAACCCAGTAAACTAGAAGTTACCAACCTAGTAAGTTAAAAGTTATCAACTAAGAATAACTAAAGTTATCACCCATATAAACTAAAAGTTATGACATGAAGCATAAACTAGGAGTTACCAACCCAGTAAACTAGAAGTTACCAACCTAGTAAACTAAAAGTTATCAACTAAGGATAACTAAAGTTATCACCCATGTAAATTGAAATATAAAAGATGATGGTTGTACCTCTTGGGGGTCAACTTTTTCAGAGCAGGCAGATCCTTCCGCTTAACACACGTTGAAGTGGGGCAGTTGGTGCCACAAGGTCAACTCCATCCGTAGCGAGCTCAGCAACAACAATATCACGAACAGCATTGTGCTTTTCCCTTAAGGTACTCAGTTTCTTCTTCTTCATCACTCCAATTCCCATGACACATGCATCGACATTAGAAGCAGCAACTACCAAAACAATGTCTTTCTGCGGAGCAGATACGATGCTTTCACTAACATCCATTCCTTCAACATGGCTGTTGGACTGAACTGGAGGTGCACGAGCTTCAGGGATATCATTGGAAAATGCGCTTCCTCGGGGAATGGTATCACCTTCCGAACCAACGCTGGCATCATCATTATTAGAGGACTATGGGTGCAAATCTTCCTGCGAGTCTCAGATTTTTTGCCTGGCAGCAAACAGATAATCCCCTAACAATTCATCATCACTTGATTCCGCGCCAAGGTTTCTAACATCCCTAACCAACTCATCCATGGGGGGATAGCAGTCATATATCGGTGCACTATGACCTGAACCAGACGAGCATCCAGGCTCACTTGTAGTGGCTCCTGCATAATCCGCTTGGTGAAGACTCGCTAATAGCTCCCCCATACACCAATATGGGAGAGGCACTCTTCGGCATATCTTCACTTGGACTTGAGTGTTGATCAACACGCACTTAGCCTTGATCAACAAATACTCTTCTTCCCTTAACCTTGACTCCAACAAATGGAGATCAAGCAAAGCAAATGGACACACCTACAAGTAGCTCAATACAAACATTAGTCCATAGAGATTGTCATTAATTATCAAAACCACACATGGGGGCAACCATGCACTTTCAGCTATCAACTGGTAATCACTAAAAATCTATCTAGAGAATAGCATAAAAGTTACGCAACACAATTACCTGAAGCTTGCCACAGGACTTTCCATCAAGTTGCAAATCAGCAGAAAGAACGGCGTCCATGAGTTTTTTAGACCAGATGTTAACAGCAAAACGCTCGTCTGGGAGAATGAGGTTCAGACCGCTTACATCAAGCGAGTCAACATACAAGAGCTACAAAAAAAACTCGTAAGGAAATGGAAGCTATGCGTTCACTAACAGAAAAAAGGAACAAAATGCAATTATGAGATTAGATATAGATAATATACCGGCGAGAGGCATATGCAAGCCGTATTAAACTTTCCCTTGGATAGCTCTTTATGGAATTGATCTGCCACAAACTTACACCAATTCATCATGTGGACATTATGAATGTTGTCCTGTGAAAAAAAAAGAATACAAGTTACCACAGGTAGGTAAATTAAGTAAACCATGCTAAAACAGATAAAGTTACCAACTAAAAAGAATACAAGTTACCACATGAAGGCAGATTAAGTTACCATGCTAAAATAGATTAAGTTACCATGCTAAAACGGATAAAGTCACCATGCTAAAACAGATAAAATCAAGGACAGAAAAACTCACCACAACATAATAGCACATGTTGCTCACTTTGTTGCTGGTGGTAGGGCGTAACATAGTACACATAATGTACATCACAAACACTTGCTTGAACGCATCATCAGCAGCTGTCATGGCTTTTAAAATCTCAAAGACTCGAGTGACTTTAGGGGTGCTACCATCTTCAGGGAACAGTGCAGGACAAAGCCTAGCCTCTATTTTAGCGGTGACAGCATACACAACAGGATCAGGGCCCATGGGTAGTCCAAGACTACGGAAAACTGATTGATCATTCAATGGTATCCGTCCACAGCCTGGTATAACAAATTCACGACTAATCGGGTCATATGTTCCAGCAAACCAACCAATAAGTGGATTGTGTAGAACAGGGCACTTGATGACGAGCATGTTGTCCAACTCCATGACAACCACAACAGCTCTCTGATCATCAGACAACCTGTCATAGAGAATGACAACCCCTTTTGGCGATGCCCTATTGCGGTTCGGATGGACAGCATGCTCTTCACAATCCTCTACAGGGACATCAACGGCCTTCCGTTTCCTCCCCTATTGAAACACCTAAATCATAAGTCAATAAATGAGAGACAAGCATCTATAAAAACATGTGAAACAAAAATCAGCGCCAATATTCTAAGACAAACAAATATCAGACACAAACAAAACATGTGAAACAAGCAGTACATTATTCTGAAGCGGTGGTGGACGGTGCGAACGGTTCCCGAATTCTGTCTGCAGCGCGGGCCCACATGTCAGCGGCTAAACAGAAAACCCAAATGGTCGAGTTGAGAACGACGTGGGCAACGCGCACGAGATGCCGGTTCGCATCCATCCGTCGCCGATCGAACGGCTGACGAAGCGCGCCGCATTTTGCCAGTTTGAAACTGCTTCTGAATAGATTTTTCGTAATTCTAAACGCCATGCTACAACGAAGGGAAAAAAATCATGCATAAAATAACTAACTACACAACGCCGTACCAAAGTTTGGAATAAAGATATTTTTTTGTGTGTATAAGAGAAGGATGTAAATAGTTTAGCCTTTTTTGAAAATAAAAATACCGCTACAGAGTGAAACCAATGTTTGCTCGACCGTGGATGCCTGTGGCTGGTGGGCTCAGGGTGGGTTGCTCGTCCGAGCAGAAGTGGATGGCCGGAGCAACTGTCCACGAGGATCTGAACCTTCCTCGCTGATGTCGCCGTCGTCCGTTGGCCGTTTCCCGATTCAACACCGGTCACTTGCCTCATGGTCACAGGTAAAGAACAAAACAAAAGGGTACCGCTCAGACATGGCAATAAGTCAGTCGACTCGTGCGTGCTAACCGTAGCCGCCTGCGGTCGCCGTTTTTTTTTTTTTTTTTTTTGAACATTGAATTTTATTGATCAGGAATTCAGGTACATTTTACAACTAGCAGTGTGAATGGATGCACACATGCTTGAGTTAACATCATCCTGAAATGACAATGTTCTTGATTGTCCACTAAGCACCTAGTTTGGAAGGGCATATGCTGAATTTTGCAAGTAAGTCTAGCCTGATGATGACTTTTGTAGTTGAAAGATTTGGAAATGTAGTAACAATGGTCCTGCTTGAAAAAATTACACTGTTGTATATTCGCAAGAAGTGGTCTGGTGTCCCAATGTCCTCCAGCTTGAAGCAGATTCGGCGCTGTAACAGTCTTGACTAGAACTGAAGAATCTGTATAGAAACTTGGCTCCTAAAGATCCAGAAGGTCAGCAATTTTGGCTGCTAACAATAAGGCGTAAGCCTCTGTCTGCAAAACCGACGAGACCGGAGGCGATTCCGCTGAAATGTACAGATGACTGCAGTGTTTTTTTTTGTGTTGCCCCTGTTGTAGTTGGATAAAGATACCTAAGCCGGCTGGTGTTGCATTCTTGTCTTGCTCCAGCCTCCAAGCCGCATCACAATACACATGATTACATGCATCATTTTGAGGCATTGAGAGGGCTATTGTTGAAGAAACCTATGTATGACGCTGCCTTGTTCATGTTGGCCCTGATCCTGTAGTTGTGTTGCATTCTGTATAGTTGAATGATCCACGATCTGGTTGTCTGGTTGGACATTGCAAGCCGCCTCTTCTAGTGCATTTTCCTGTAGGATAGATTTCATACGGGCAAAGAGATGGTCATTTCTAGCTTTCCACAAACACCAAAGGAAGGTAAATATATTGGTAATGCTACAGTATGGATGTGAAGATGTTATCAGGTAGTTAACAATATTAGAAATAGTAGACTGTGCAGCAACTATATTCTCTACTCTTATATACCAAGGGTGGCAAAACCAAACTGATTTTGCATAAGGACAAAGAAATAACAGATGCACATCATCTTCTACACTGCCACACCTGATACATTGCTGGTTAATATGTTTAGAGAACTTACCTGCACGCTTACCTGTGGAAAGGGCATGTCTTAGAAGCCTGCATGCAAATGTTTGTACTCTAGGAACCATGGACCTTTCCTTGGGAGCGGCGTTTGTGCTCCCGAGCACACCAGCTCCTGCTACTTTCGGTGAAAATAAAAAAGTAGTAAAACTTTATGAAAAAATCTGAAAACATTTAGAGACACACGCATATAAGTTGTTCACACTCGTGGATTTTTTTTGGAATGAAAAGACATCCCCTGTGCTCTGTACAAAAAAGACAAAATGAGTGCTCAAAATAGATCTAAAAACACATTTTTGAAAACACTGATTTTGTCTTTTTTACACAGAGCGCAGGGGATGTCTTTTCATTCCGAAAAAATTCACGAGTGTGAACAACTTGTATGCGTGTGTCTCCAATTTTTTTCAGATTTTTTCATAAAGTTTTACTATTTTTTTATTTTCACCGAAAAAAGCAGGAGCTGGTGAGCTCGGGTGCTGAATTGAATTTCCGCCTTTCCTGCCACACTTTGTTAAGTATAGCTATAATCTGTGAAGGGACAGGCTTTGGTCTTTGGTTAGGGGGCAGATCAAGACTATTAAAGCAGTGCTTGTAATCACTTTTTGAGGAAAATTGACCTGCAGGTGTTAGTCTCCATACTAAAATATCCTGTCCTGCCGTATTAATAATGGGTGTTTGAAGAATAGCTTGGGCAACATGAGGACTAAACAGAGTATTAACAAGACTGGTGTTCCAAATTTTCTCGGAAGCCAGAGATCCCTAACTACAGATGAATAAGAGTAAGATAGCTCCTGAATTATAAGATCATCATAAATATTACTCCATATGGAACAACTACCATCAACTCTAAATGGAAACTTCTTCCCGGCCGCCATAGGTTGGTCCTCTCGCTTCCACTTCTTCCCAAATGCACCACGCTCATGTCGCCGTCGTCCGTCGACAATCTACCGATCCAACGCCGGCCACTTGCCTCAAACGTGGATGCCGCACGTTCGTCGGCATTTCGCTTCCATTTCTCCCCGGCTTTAAAGGAAGCTGGGAGCGGGAGCTCCTTTATTCAAAACTTACTTCTCAGCCTTCACTCCACAACCAGTCAACCACAGCTTGGTACGTCGTCTTCAGCGGCCTGCCGTTTCCGCGCGCTCGTGACATGGGTCTCATGATCGTCTCCCTCCTCCCGTGCACGCGCCCTTTGATCCAGCTCCGCCCCGCCGACCCGGCGACCAACGTCGCCGCAGCCGCCTGCCTCGCGCCGGCGCGTCAGTGTCGGCGTCAGCGCGCGCGGCTGTCGCCACCGGTTTCGGCCGTTGCGCCGTCAGCTGAGAAGGAGGTGGAGGAGGAGGAGGAGGGGCGTTTCGACTGGCTGGACCAATGGTACCCGCTGTCCCCCGTGTGCGATCTCGATCCCGGCGCGCCGCACGGCAAGACGGTGCTAGGGCTCCGCGTCGTCGCCTGGTACGACCGCGCCGCCGGCGAGTGGCGCGTGTTCGACGACGCGTGCCCGCACCGCATGGCGCCGCTCTCCGAGGGCCGCATCGACGACAAGGGCCGCCTCCAGTGCGTCTACCACGGCTGGTGCTTCGACGGCAGCGGCTCGTGCCGGTTCATACCCCAGGCACCCGCCCTCGGGCCCCCGGTTCGTAGGCCCGATCCGCTGTCGTTCTTCCTCCTCCGATCCACCCGTCCCGATCACGAAACCAACCAAAATCGGAATGTTTGGCAGGTGCACAAGAACAGCAAGGCGTGCGCGGCAGCGTACCCGGCCGTGGTGCAGAACAACATTCTGTGGTTCTATCCCAGGACCGGCGCAGAGCACCAGGATGTGCTGCGGAGGAAGCGGCCGCCGTTCATCCCCGAGATCGAAGACCCCTCCTTCGTCACCTCCTATGGCATCAGGGACCTCTCCTGCGGGTAGAACAACACCCAAAAAGTTCACTTGTATTCTCAACTCTTCGTACCCGCACTGTACGTAACACTCTCGTCAAATTGCAGGTACGATGTGCTGGTGGAGAACCTGTTGGACCCTGCTCATGTCCCCTACGCGCACAAGGGCCTGCTGGAGGGCGCCCGACACAAGCAAGATCCTGGAAGATATGCGCCTGCACTGCCAATTTTCTGTCAATTTCAGTCTACAGTATCACTGAATGGGAGTGCTGATAATTCGTTTCTTCTTCTCCTTCTTCACAGTTGAGTTGGACAGAGAAGACGGCATGCCGATAAGGATGAAAATAGAGGAGGCGAACATAGAGGGGTTCCTGTCGCCTCTGGAGAACGGCGGCTACTTCCGGTACACCGCGCCGTGCACCATCTACAACTCGGCGTTCGCCAGAGACGAGGAGGCGGAGGTAGTGAAAACCGGTGGGAAAGAACGGACCGGACCGGCATTTGCTTACTCCATGCCTTGTTTCCGCAGAAGAAGATGAAGAAGAAGCCTCGGATCCTGCTGGTGTTCATGTGCGTCCCGGTGACTCCGGGGAGGACCAGGGTGGTCTGGGCGTTCACGAGGAATGTCGGCGTCTGGCTCGACAAGATCGTACCGCGGTGGGTTGACCACATCGTCCAGAATGCAATCCTGGACTCGGACACCTACCTTCTCCACGTCGAGGTAACCATCTCAAGCTCTTGGATTCTGAAATTCTGATCCTGATCGATGGATCGAGTAGCTAGCCAACCCTTTAATTGTTCTTCCGTCATTCCAGGAGCGCAACTTCGCCGCCGCCGGCATTGAGAACTGGCACAAGAACGTGTATGTGCCCACGTCGTCAGACGCCATCATTGTCGCCTTCAGAAACTGGTTCAGAAAGCACTCCAAGAACCAGGTCGGCTGGGCTGCCCCAGTTGTTGATCAGCTGCCGGCGACTGAAACCAAAGACAAGCTCATGGAGAGGTAAAACAGAAGACAGCCACAATGCATTCTTCTTCACTGCAACCTGAAAGCTTGGAAGTTAGAATGCCCCTGACATGTCACTAATTATGCGTCCGCAGGTACTGGTCGCATGTGGCGCAGTGCACGAGCTGCAGCGCGGCGCTCAAGGGCTTGAAAGTGCTCGAGGTCACCCTGCAGGTCGCCTCAGTCGCCATCGTTGGGCTCCTCGCCGTCGCCAAGGGGACGCTGGTCACGTCGGTCCTGCAGAGAGCCGCCCTCGTGTCCTTTGCTATTTTGTGCTTGGCCGCTTCACGCTGGCTCGCGAGCTTCATCTACAAGAGCTTTTTTTTCCAGGATTACGTCCATGCTTACAAGTGAAGACATATCCTGTGTCTTTTGTTGTTAGGATTTTGTAGCTTCTCAACATTTTTTTTTAGATAAAAGGCTTGACACCCCGACTTTATAAATACACTTTTGCTTAGTCACATCAAGCTGTTTATGTGTAGTTGTTTGATGTTGTCTTTCTTTCGTTATTTGATACATGTTTTAACCTTATGTACCCATGGTGTGTAAAGTTTGATACTCTGAAATAAGGCAATAAACAGGCTGGGTGCATCACTTGATGCAGAGGGCCGAGGTATATGAACCCGTTTTGAATTTAGAACCTATTGTTTTCTTTTCTGTGTTTTCATTCACCCGCTCAGTTTTAGTGGAGAGAGGTCTCGCATGGAGGAAGGGAGACGGGCGGGATTGGCCGAGTCCCTAGAGATCGTTTGGTAGCCATTATTTCGGGTTGGAATCCTAGAATTAGATTGAGATTTCATAAACAAGTGTTTGGCTGCCATGAAATTGGAATCTTCTTTTCAATTGGAATTCCAACAAATGACTATGGTATGTTAAGTCAATTTATGTCTGAAACTCTATCCTATTTCTGAAAATCATTTCATTTCAATTCATTACTTCTAAATAAAATGAGGCTCGTAGATCTTTTGTCACTGAGGGTGCCCACTAGTTTGATTTCGTGCGTGAAAGCTCGGGGAGCTCAGATCTGCAGGTTGATCCTTTGTTTTTTCCACCTTCTAATTGAATAGTTTGGGAGAGAGACACATAATCATAACGAGTGGGTCTTGAGTCCATCCTCACATGGTTGATATGCGTCTTCTCCCTCAATGGCGGAGACGGGGGGGGACCAGTAGGGCCCTGGCCCCCCCTAACATGCAGAATTTTTTATAGACCCCCTATTTTCTTTGCTAAAAACCCCTCTAAATCTTGTGTTTTGCTGTTTTGGCCCTCCCCAACAATTAGCATAGGCAAAAATCTTACATCGGCCCCCCTCATAGGATTTTCCTACCTCCGCCCCTGTTCTCCCTTCTCCTTACCAAAAACAAGTGGATTTCGTAGGCTCAGAAAATTCAAAAAGTGGGCCTCTCATTTCAAGATGCCATTTTCCATCGGAAAGAGAACCCATTATTCTCCACGTCCACCATCTGAACGGGGACCTTGTCACCCTAAGCCATGTCTCAAACATATCCTTAACATTAGTAGGAAAAGGCTTATAGGTGGGGTGGTTACCGGTGGCGCACCATGGTCCGGTGCGGTACTGGTAACTTACCTGTGGCGCACCCCTTAGCCCATGCGCCATGGCTAAGTGGCGGCCGTGCTGGCCGGGGTGCTGGAAGCTTACCCGTGGCGCACCGACCAGAGGTGCGCCACGGGTATTTCCCTACCCGTGGCGCATCCAGACCCCATGCGTTCTGATCCCAAGTGCCATATATTTGTAGAACGTAAACTCATGGCACTGTTGGAGATATGCCCAAGAGGCAATAATAATGATTGTTGTTTATCATATTTCTCCGTTCATGATATGTTTAATTCCATGCTAGAATTGTATTAACCGGAAACAAATACATGTGTGGAATATAAACGGTAATGAGTCCCTAGTCTTTCCTCTTGTGACTAGTTCGTTTGATTAAGTGATGGTTAGATGTTTCCTAACCATGGATTTATGAATCACTTGATAAACGAAGTTTGTATCATGGGAGATGATATAATGGACAAGACTCAAATTAAATAGATGTCAAATATAGTTTC
The DNA here is from genome assembly GCA_012064385.1 of Puccinellia tenuiflora. Classification (NCBI taxonomy): domain Eukaryota; kingdom Viridiplantae; phylum Streptophyta; class Magnoliopsida; order Poales; family Poaceae; genus Puccinellia; species Puccinellia tenuiflora. The sequence continues at coordinate 34,675 of QRDG01000512.1, forward strand.
CTTAGACCATGAGATTATGTCACTCCCACTTATCGGAGGAGAGCTTTGTGGACATCAAACGTCACTTCGTAACTGGGTGATTATAAAGGTGGCTTTCAGGTTCTCCGATGATAGGTTGTTGGGTGGCATGTTTCAACACTGGGATTTGTTCGTCCAACAGTTGGATAGATATCTCTGGGCCCTCTCGGTAGTATAGCATCCAAACGCTTGCAAGCATATGACTAAGTGGCTAGTCATAAGGGATCCTATTCTATGGGAACGAGTAAAGAGAACTTGTCGGTAACGAGATTAATCAGATATGGAGATATCGGTTGATTGAATCTCGGACAAGTAAAATATCGTGAAACAAAAGGAATCATATATGGATTAATTGAATCCCGGACATTGTGGTTCGACTAGTAAAGTACTTCGTCGAATATGTAGGAATTAATATGGGCATCCCGGTCCCGCTATTAATATGACATATTCACGAACCCGCAGAGTCACACACTTAACGTTCGATGTAGTTAGGGTTCGAGATAAATGATGGTGAGAACGAATATTGATTCGGAGTCCCGGATGGGATCCCGGATGTCACGAGGAGTTCCGGAGTGGTCCGGAGAATAAGATTCATATGAGGAAAGTTGTTTCCGGAGGTTTAGAAAGGTTCGGGAATTTATCGGTAAAGTACCGGAAAGTTCTAGAAGGTTCTAGAGGGGTCTAGAAGTGGGGCCCATAGGAGTATGGGGCCCACAAGGCATGAAGGGGTAGTGGGCTGGCCTATTGGGCCAGCCGCACCACACCCTCAATGGCCCACTCGGGCCAAGCTTCTAGAAGGGGGGGCGGCCTAAACCCTAGGGTTTGCTTGGGAGGCAAGCCTCCCCCCTTGCCGCCGGCCCTAGATGGGGTGGGGCGCAGCCCCCCCTTGGCCCCCTATATAAGGAGGGGTAGGGGAGGGGGTGCGGCACCCAAGGTCCACCCCATAGGTGCCCTAGCCGCACCACCCCCCCCCCCCAACCCTAGCCGCCGCCTTACTCCTCCTCCTCTCTCCCGATAGCCGCTTGGCGAAGCCCTGTCGGATCTCCACCATACACACCACGCCACCGTCGTCGTGCTGCTGATCTCGCGAACCTCTCCACCACCTCTTGCGGGATCAAGAACGTGGAGTCTTCATCGAGCTGTACGTGTGGATCTCTCGGAGGCGTTGCTCGTGCGGCGCTTGGATAATACATCTCCTCGTGACTAGACGAGTCTAGTTGCGGGGATCGACTAGTCAACCCCTGCCTCGACAAAACACTCACGGTTTTCTTCGAGGGTGAGATTCGATCTCCTTCTTGCTACTAACCTCTCGTAGATTGGATCTAGATGTTGGGTTTATTCCGCTATCTTTGCGTAGGAAAATTTTTGTTTTCTATGCTGCGACCCTTCAGTGGTATCAGAGTCTAGATGTATTCGTAGATGTTGGTGCGATTAGACACAAGTGTTGTGGGCGTTGATAATTTGTGTTGCTACCTTCTCGCGTGCACTTTGCATCTTTGCGGTACTGTGAGATTGAAGCGGCCCGGACCAACTTTACTCGTCCACGCACGAGAGACCGGTTCCACGACTGACATGCAACTTGTTTTGCATAAGTGGCTGGCGGGTGTCTGTTTTATCTTGCTTTAGTGAAGATGCAATTTTCAATGGAAGGCCTTTCAAAAGGATGAGTAAATCGGCAACTATTTTATCACCGTTGTGGCTTTGTTAGATTAGAACGGTTCTATCTATTGACCCATTAGAAGCCACGTAAAAATTTGCATAAACAAAGTAGAGGCGTCTAACTTGTTTTTGCAGGGTTTGTGATATGGTATGGCCTCAAGATATGATTATGTGATGTATGCAATGATCATGTTTTGTAATTTTTTCACGACTTGCATGTCGATGAGTACGGCAACCGGCAGGAGCCTTATGGTTGTCTTTTATTTATTGTATGACCTGCGTGTCACTTTAAACACCATGTAATTGCTTTACTTTATTTGCTAAGAGTAGCTAATAGTAGTAGTTGCAATAGTTGGTGGAGACAACCATGGTGATGGCGTTTGAGCTGGTGATGATGGAGATCATGCCGGTGCTTTGGAGATGGAGATCAAAGGCACAGGAAAAGGCTATACCATGTCACAATATTGAATTGCATGTGATGTTAATCCTTTTTATGCACCTTATGTTTTATGCTTAGGTGATCTCTCACGTTAATATCAAGAAGTGTTCTCCCCTAGTATGCGCCGTTGCCAAAGTTCGTCGTTTTGAAGCACCACGTGATGATCGGGTGTGATAGATTCTACGTTCACATACAACGGGTGCAAGCCAGTTTGCACATGCAGAAATACTACGGTTTCCTTGACGAGCCTAGCATGTACAGACATGGCCTCGGAACACAAGAGCCGAAAGGCTAAACACGAGTCATATGAATGATATGATCAACATGGAGATGTTCACCTTTTGAAACTGCGCCACTTCACGTGATGATCGGTTGTAGTGTAGTGGATTTTGGATCATGTGTCACTAAACAACCAGAGAGATGTTGAGTTTAGTGGGAGTTCGTTTTATAATTAGATTATCTTTCGAACACAATATCATGAACATAGTCTAAACACCTTACAAATAATGTTGTAGATCAATGGCCCTTCCCAACATCACCATAAACTTTAACGCGTTCCTAGAGAAAGACAAGCTGAAAGACGATGGAAGCAATTTCTCAGATTGGTTTATGAATCTGAAAATTATCCTCAAAGCTGCCAAGAAACTGTATGTCCTAGATGCACCGCTAGGTGAGGCTCCAGCAGAGGGAGCGGCTGAAGACGTTAGGAATGTCTGGGCAGCCCGTTCTGAGGACCTTGAGATAGTTAAGTGAGGTCTGTTGTACGGCTTAGGACCCAAGCTTCAAAAGCGTTTTGAGCACCATGGCGTTCATCAGATGATCGTTGATCTGAAAGCTATGTTTCAGACTCAAGCCAAGGTGGAGAGGTATGAAGCCTCTTCTAAGTTCTTTAGCTGTATGATGGAAGAGAACAGCTCCGTCAGTGAACACGTGCTCAAGATATCTGGGTATGGTGATTGTCTGGCGCAGCTGGGTGTTGTGATTCCCAATGAGTTGGGGATTGACCGTGTTCTCCAGTCACTTCCACCTAGCTACAAAAGCTTTGTGATGAACTATAACATGCAAGGGATGGAGAAAACTCTTCCTGAGCTTTTCGCGATGTTAAAGACCGCGGAAGTGGAAATCAAGAAGGAGCATCAAGTGTTGATGGTCAACAAGACCACCAGTTTCAAGAAAAAAGGCAAAAGAGACAACTTCAAGAAGGACGGCAAGCGAGCTGCCGGGCCTGCGAGGAAGTCAAAGAAGGGCCCTAAGTCTGATACTGAGTGCTTCTACTGCAAGGGAACTGGCACTGGAAGCAGAACTGCCCCAAGTATCTGGCAGACAAGAAGGCTGGCACCGTCAAACAAGGTATATATGATATACAAGTTATTGATGTGTATTTAACAAGTGATCGTAGTAGCACCTGGGTATTTGATACTGGTTCGGTTGCTAATATATGTAACTCGAAACAGGAGCTGCGGAATAGTCGACGCTTGGCAAGGGACGAGGTGACGATGCGAGTTGGAAATGGATCAAAAGTTGAAGTCATCGCTGTCGGCACACTCCCTCTGCATTTACCTTTGGGATTAGTTTTAAACCTTAATAATTGTTATTATGTGCTTGCGTTAAGCATGAACATTGTATCTGGATCTTGTTTATTGCGAGACGGTTATTCATTTAAGTCTGAAAACTTTGGTATTTCGATTTATATGGATAATACCTTTTATGGTCATGCACCTGAGAGGAATGGTTTATTTCTATTGGATCTCGATGGTAGTGATACACATGTTCATAACATTGATGCCAAAAGATGCAAAGTGAATGATGATAATACCACATATTTGTGGCACTGCCGTTTGGGTCACATTGGTGTAAAGCGCATGACGAAACTCCATTCTGATGGACTTTTGGATTCACTTGATTTTGAATCATTTGAAACTTGCGAACCATGCCTTATAGGTAAGATGACTCGAACACCCTTCTCCGGCACGATGGAGAGGGCAACAGACTTGTTGGAAATCATACATACCGATGTGTGTGGTCCGATGAGTGTTGCAGCACGCGGTGGATATCGTTACTTCTTGACCTTCAACGATGATTTGAGTAGATATGGGTATATTTACTTAATGAAACATAAGTCTGAAACGTTCGAAAAGTTCAAAGAATTTCAGAGTGAAGTTGAGAACCATCGTAACAAGAAAATAAAGTTTCTTCGATCCGATCGTGGAGGCGAATATTTGAGTTACGAGTTTGGCATGCATTTAAAGACGTGTGGAATTGTTTCACAACTCACGCCACCCGGAACACCACAGCGTAATGGTGTGTCTGAACGTCGTAATCGAACCTTATTGGATATGGTGCGATCTATGATGTCTCACACAGATCTGCCACTATCATTTTGGAGCTATGCATTAGAGACAGCCGCATTCACTTTAAATAGGGCTCCATCAAAATCCGTTGAGATGACTCCATATGAGTTATGGTTTGGCAAGAAGCCAAAGTTGTCGTTTCTCAAAGTTTGGGGTTGCGATGCTTATGTGAAAAAGCTTCAACCTGATAAGCTCGAACCCAAATCGGAAAAATGCGTCTTCATTGGATACCCTAAGGAAACTATTGGGTATACCTTCTACCACAGAACCGAAGGCAAGATTTTCGTTACCAAGAATGGTTCCTTTCTAGAGAAGGAGTTTCTCTCGAAAGAAGTGAGTGGAAGGAAAATAGAGCTTGACGAGGTTATTGAACCTGTTCTTGAGATGCCGAGTAGTGCAGAACTGGAAGTTGTTCCAGAACAGCCATCGCCACCTGAAGAAGGAGCAAATGATGTTGATCATGCTGTTCCAGTCAAGGCTGCTATTGAACCTCGCAGATCAACGAGGGAACGTACCGCTCCTGATCGGTACGACCCCGTCATGAATGTCATGTTGTTAGACAATGATGAACCTGCGAATTATGAGGAAGCAATGATGAGCCCAGACTCCGATAAATGGCTAGGAGCCATGAAATCCGAAATGGAATCCATGTATGAAAACCAAGTATGGACTTTGGTAGACTTACCAAACGACCGTAAGGCCGTTGAGAACAAATGGATATTCAAGAAAAAGACAGACGCTGACGGAAACGTCACCGTGTATAAAGCTCGACTTGTCGCAAAGGGTTTCCGACAAATTCAAGGAGTTGACTACGATGAGACATTCTCACCCGTAGCGATGCTGAAATCTGTTCGGATTATGTTAGCAATTGCCGCCTTTTATGATTATGAAATTTGGCAAATGGATGTGAAAACCGCGTTCCTTAATGGTCACATTAAGGAAGAGTTGTACATGGTGCAGCCCGAAGGTTTTGTTGATCCAAAGGATGCTAACAAGGTATGCAAACTTCAGAGATCCATCTATGGACTGAAGCAAGCATCGCGGAGTTGGAATCTCCGGTTTGATGAAGTGATCAAAGGGTTTGGATTTGTCCAAACTTATGGAGAAGCCTATATTTACAAGAAAGTGAGTGGGAGTTCAGTTGCATTTCTAATACTATATGTGGATGACATATTATTGATTGGAAATGATGTTACACTACTTGAAAGTGTAAAGTCTTATTTGAATAAGAGTTTTTCAATGAAAGACCTTGGTGAAGCGGCGTACATTTTAGGCATAAAGATCTATAGAGATAGGTCAAAGCGTCTAATTGGGCTTTCACAAAGTACATACCTTGACAAGGTTCTGAAGAAGTTCAGAATGGAAAATTCAAAGAAGGGGTTCTTACCAATGTTGCAAGGAAAGGTTCTGAGTAAGACTCAGAGTCCTGTTACGGCAGAAGATAGAGAGATAATGAACAAAGTTCCTTATGCCTCTGCGATAGGCTCTATCATGTATGCCATGCTATGTAATAGACCAGATGTGTGCCATGCTGTAAGTTTGACTAGCAGGTACCAAAGTGATCCAGGAGTGGAACACTGGTCAGCTGTCAAAAATATCCTTAAGTATCTAAATAGAACTAAGGAAATGTTTCTCGTATATGGAGGTGACCAAGAGCTTGTCGTAAGGAGTTACGTCGATGCTAGTTGGGACACAGATCCGGATGATTCTAAGTCTCAGTCCGGATACGTGTTTATTCTGAATGGTGGCGCTGTGAGTTGGAGGAGTTCCAAGCAGAGCATGGTGGTGAAATCTTTAACAAAAGCGGAGTATGTTGCGGCCTCGTCGGCAGCAAGTGAAGCAGTCTGGATGAAGGAGTTCCTCTTAGAGCTGAGTGTGGTTCCAAGTGCGTCAAGACCTCTGGCCCTGTACTGTGATAATACAGGTGCAATAGCTCTTGCCAAAGACCCGACTTCACACAAGAATACCAAGCATATTAAGCGCCTCTATCACAATTTGCGTGAGAATGTCAAGGATGGTGACATAGAGATTTGCAAGGTGCATACGGATCTGAATGTGGCAGACCCATTGACTAAACCTCTTCCACGAGCAAAACATGATCAACACCGAGAGGCCATGGGTGTTAGATTGCTACAAATGTAAACTAGATTATTGACTCTAGTGCAAGTGGGAGACTGTTGGAGATATGCCCAAGAGGCAATAATAATGATTGTTGTTTATCATATTTCTCCGTTCATGATATGTTTAATTCCATGCTAGAATTGTATTAACCGGAAACAAATACATGTGTGGAATATAAACGGTAATGAGTCCCTAGTCTTTCCTCTTGTGACTAGTTCGTTTGATTAAGTGATGGTTAGATGTTTCCTAACCATGGATTTATGAATCACTTGATAAACGAAGTTTGTATCATGGGAGATGATATAATGGACAAGACTCAAATTAAATAGATGTCAAATATAGTTTCCTTAGACCATGAGATTATGTCACTCCCACTTATCGGAGGAGAGCTTTGTGGACATCAAACGTCACTTCGTAACTGGGTGATTATAAAGGTGGCTTTCAGGTTCTCCGATGATAGGTTGTTGGGTGGCATGTTTCAAGACTGAGATTTGTTCGTCCAACAGTTGGATAGATATCTCTGGTCCCTCTCGGTAGTATAGCATCCAAACGCTTGCAAGCATATGACTAAGTGGCTAGTCATAAGGGATCCTATTCTATGGGAACGAGTAAAGAGAACTTGTCGGTAACGAGATTAATCAGATATGGAGATATCGGTTGATTGAATCTCGGACAAGTAAAATATCGTGAAACAAAAGGAATCATATATGGATTAATTGAATCCCGGACATTGTGGTTCGACTAGTAAAGTACTTCGTTGAATATGTAGGAATTAATATGGGCATCCCGGTCCCGCTATTAATATGACATATTCACGAACCCGCAGAGTCACACACTTAACGTTCGATGTAGTTAGGGTTCGAGATAAATGATGGTGAGAACGAATATTGATTCGGAGTCTCGGATGGGATCCCGGACGTCACGAGGAGTTCCAGAGTGGTCCGGAGAATAAGATTCATATAAGGAAAGTTGTTTCCAGAGGTTTAGAAAGGTTCGGGAATTTATCGGTAAAGTACCATAAAGTTCTAGAAGGTTCTAGAGGGGTCTAGAAGTGGGGCCCATAGGAGTATGGGGCCCATAAGGCATGAAGGGGTAGTGGGCTGGCCTATTGGGCTAGCTGCACCACACCCTCAATGGCCCACTCGGGCCAAGCTTCTAGAAGGGGGGGGCGGCCTAAACCCTAGGGGTTGCTTGGGGGGCAAGCCTCTCCCCCTTGCCGCCGGCCCTAGATGGGGTGGGGCGCAGCCCCCCCTGGCCCCCTATATAAGGAGGGGTAGGGGAGGGGGTGCGGCACCCAAGGTCCACCCCATAGGTGCCCTAGCCGCACCACCCCCCCCCCAACCCTAGCCGCCGCCTTCCTCCTCCTCCTCTCTCCCGATAGCCGCTTGGCGAAGCCCCGTCGGATCTCCACCATACACACCACGCCACCGTCGTCGTGCTGCTGATCTCGCGAACCTCTCCACCACCTCTTGTGGGATCAAGAACGTGGAGTCTTCATCGAGCTGTACGTGTGGATCTCTCGAAGGCGTTGCTCTTGCGGCGCTTGGACAATACATCTCCTCGTGACTAGACGAGTCTAGTTGCGGGGATCGACTAGCCAACCCCTGCCTCGACAAAACACTCACGGTTTTATTCGAGGGTGAGATTCGATCTCCTTCTTGCTACCAACCTCTCGTAGATCGGATCTAGATGTTGGGTTTATTCCGCTATCTTTGCGTAGGAATATTTTTTGTTTTCTATGCTGGGACCCTTCAGGCACACCCCTAGATAATGCGCCACTACTGCATGTGCTCTGGCCTCGCTGGCGCGTCAGGAGGGCCCGCAAAGCTGGTAGGCCGGCCGCACATGCTGGTGAGGCTTCGTTTTCCGCAGATTGATCAGTGTGCTCATCCATATAACGGTCCCGGAGAGTCACAGGGCTCCATCTGACGGTTCGCCCGCGCCCGAAGAAGCACACGATCCGCGTCGCGCCGTACTCTCCAGGGGACCGCCAGTCAATGGAGCGGAGTAGAGGGTCGTGTGTGAGGGCGAGCACACGTTCGAAGGCTTGAGCTCCTAGAGAAGGAGCATGTTTCTGACCTGGAGGAAGGTGGGGAACGGCATCAGGAGTGGCGTGAGGGCAGCTACGCCCTTGTACTGCTCGTGAAGACCCTTGATGGTATTCCAGACGAGGGCGTCATTGGCGATCGGAGCACTGACATCAGTGAGGGCGCCAAGGGCTATCTTCAGCTCGAGGTAGTAGGCAGCCACGGTCTTGTCTCATTGCTCGATGTTGCAGAACGTTTGGTCGAGGTAGCCCGCATGTGCCTAATGATTTTCCCGGAAGAGGGCGGTGGTGGTGCGCGACATGACGACATAGGCTGTGGTGGTCACCTCCATGACTGTTGACACACGAACATGTCACGTGTACCCCCAGCGTCGAGCGCGATACGCAGGACACGTCGCCGGAGGAGGCTCGCCGGAAGCGCGATACGCAAGACAATCCGGCGGGCGCTTTTGAAGACCCGAAACCCCACACGGCCGGGAGAGACCCCGTCTGGACGCGCGGCGGTGATGGGCTGCCCTAGGTCGATTCACTCGCCCCTAGGACTTCGTAGATCGAAGCTCTCCAACACGAAGAACGCCGACGAACGAGAAGCAGAAAACTGGGGTAGGAGATGAAAGGTTTGTAGATTGGTTTTACGATTGTGTGTTGTTTCAATCGGCCGGCACCCTCGTATATAAGGGCGGCTGGACTTCCCGTGCAAGGAAAGGTTTGGATTCACGTCCAAAACCCTAATTAGGGCCCAATTCGGATGGACTAGTCCGAACTTTCCAAAACTGTTCGGTTTAAAACCTGACTGCATCTTGCGGGTCATTTTCGTGTCAGTAAACGACCTCTAATCAAAATCTCGCAGAAGACAAAGTTGTTCGTCTCGAAAAAACGAAGAACTTTCATGTTATTCGTTTTTCTATTTGACTTCATATGGACCATCTAAATTCAGTCGGAAGCAATTCGATTCGTTTTTCAGCCTTTCCAAAGTTGCTCGCGCCCGAGGACAGACATTGTCTAGGGTAGGACGAGCAATTCGCGTCCAAAGGCAGACAGTGTCTAAGGTAGGATGATCTGCTGTATTTTGGCTCTAGAAGTTGCATATGATCTCGGATCGAGATGATCCAAAAATCAAAGTTGTTTATCTCGACGATACGCACAACTTTCATTCACATTATTTTTTCATTTGAGGTCATTTTGGTGGCACTTCTTTATAAGCCAAAATCAATCGTCAACACATGCCCCCCTATTTTTTGGCAAAGCTTGCATGCCAAAAAATAACTTGCGCCTCACTTGTTCTAAGGACGATGTCAACACTCCATCGGCCATATATTCTTAGGGCGATAATAGTTTATCGGCCATATGAGCTGAAGGCGATAGACATCTGTTTATCGGCCATGTGTGTTTCAAGCTTCTTGCCACACACTCGGGTAGAACTTCTTTAAGTACCTTCCATTGAGAGCTCGGGGCAGTAAATCTCCCTCCATAGATTCCACCAAATATGAATTTCCAGGAACCACTCTTACGATTTTGAAAGGACCTTCCCAACTTGGAGACCTTTTGCCAAATTTTGTGTCTTTCGACCCAACTGGCAGAATTACCTTCCATACGAGATCACCAACCTGAAAGCTCTTCAACTTTACTTTCTTATTAATTGTAGGCTCTAGCTACCCGTAGCTTGTCTTTCTCGATGTCCCTCAAAGCAGCTAAACGTTTATCGGCGACTTCATCAATATTATCCATCATCAGATTATGAAAATCAACCGCCAATAAATCATTCTATTCGGCAAATCTCAAAGCAGCCAGATTTACTTCTACAGGTAAAACGGCTTCTTGTCCATACACAAGTTCATATGGAGTTACCTTTGTAGTGCCATGCCTTGAAATTCTGTGTGCCCACAAAGCTTCGGACAATACTTCATGCCATCTCCTTGGATGATCTCCAATCTTCTTTTTTATCATCTTGATTAATATTTTATTGCTAGATTTGGCTTGCCCATTGGCTTGGGCATAATATGGAGATGAACTGAGCATTTTTATTCTATAGGATTCGGCAAACTCCTTCACTTCCTTCGCCATAAATGATGTACCTTGATCTATAGTCAAAGTTTGTGGAGTACCGAATCTATGTATAATATGTTCAGTTATGAATGTGATTACCTCTGTATGGGTCATATTTCTGAGAGGTACTGCTTCAGACCATTTAGTGAAATAATCGGTGGCCACCAACACGAACCGATGCCCCTTTGAAGAACAAGGATGAATCATACCAATGAAATCCAACCCCCAACCTCTGAATGACCACGGCTTTATAATAGGATTCAACATAGCAGCTGGAGCCAACTGAATATCTCCAAACTTTTGACAAGGCTCACATCCTTTGTAGTACCTGAAGCAATCATTGATCATCGTTGGCCAATAAAATCCTGCCCGTCGTAGTGGCCATTTCATCTTGTGTGCTGACTGATGAGTTCCACATATTCCCTCATGTACCTCTCCCATAGCAACTCTCGCTTGGTCTTCATCCAAGCACTTCAAAAGAATGTCGTCCACCGTTCGGCGATATAGATCATTATCTATTAATGCATATTTGAAAGCCATCCGCCGAATAGTCCTGTCCGTCCTCTTGCTAGGATCCTGCAAATATTCAATAATGGGTTTCCTCCAATCTACATGTGTACCTGCACTAGATCCTCCATTAACAACCGAATCAATGGGATTCAATTCGGCTTCATTTATATTAGCAAAAGCAAGCATCGGCTCATGAGATATATGAAACACACCACGACTAACATGGTAGCCAAATGCCTGTTGTGCTAACTCATTTGCGACCCAATTATCTTCCCTAGGTATATGAGCAATGTCAAAATAATCCAGGGTAGAAATTGTATCTAGACACTTATCAAGATAAACATTAAGTGATTCGTCAAAACATTGAAAAACCTTTTTTACTTGTTGCACTATTAGCAACGAATCACCAAATGCCTCAACATGTGTAGCACCTACAGCAATTAACAATTCTAGCCCGAATAGTAAAGCTTCATATTCGGCTTGATTGTTCGTGCAAAAATATTCTAAGCGACAAGAAGCTTCAAAATCAGCACCATGAGGGGATATATAAACACCAACACCTTGGCCATTGCTACAGACTGAACCATCAAAATATAACCTCCATGGTACTAAAGAGACAAGGTCAACATTAATATCATGCTCATTGTCAACCCGATGGTCAACAATAAAATTAGCAATGATTTGGCCTTTCATGGACTTCAAAGACTCGTAAGCCAAATCATACTCAATTAAAGCGTAAGCCCATTTACCGATTCTACCGCTAAGAATCGGTCTATGCAACATGTATTTGATAACATCGGTTTGACAAGCTACTGTGCACATGCTAGATAATAAATAATGCCTTACTTTGGTGCAAACATAATATAAGCATAAGCATAATTTCTCGATGAATGTATACCTTGTTTCAGCATCCAATAAACACCGACTCAAATAAGTGATAATGTGTTCCTTCCCTTCGGTTCTTGTGTCAAAACAGCACCAATAACTCCTTCCTCTGCAGCAATATAAAGCCTAGAAGGCTCTCCATGTTTGGGTGCTCTCAACACCGGAGGAGTAGACAAACAAAGTTTGATATTATCGAATGCTTCTTGCCGTTTTGCCCCCCAAATAAAATTGTCATCACTCTTTTACCGAAGGAGGGGGGTAAATGCACCAACCTTCCCTGACAAATTCACTATGAACCGCCTCAAATAATTTACCTTGCCAGGAATTTCTGCATATCTTTCTTGCATTTTGGAGCCTGCACTTTCTGGATAGCTTCTATCTTCTTGGGATCAATTTCTATGCCATGTTGATGTATAATGAAACCTAAGAACCTCCCAGCCGATACACCGAAAGCACACTTCAAAGGATTCATCTTGAGTCCATACTTTCTCATCCTTTCAAATGCTAGTCGCAAATCGGCTAAGTGAGATTCATTAGCACTCGATTTAACAACAACATCATCAATATAGACTTCAAGTATGACTCCTAGAAAATCATGAAAAATTAAGTTCATTGCCCTCTGATATGTGCCACCGGCATTCTTCAAACCGAAGGTCATCACCGTCCACTCAAATAAACCAACAAACCCGAGGCAGCGAAAAGCCGTTTTGAACGTGTCCTCTTCGGCCATGAAAATCTATTTGTACCCCGCATTGCCATCAAGGAAACTAATGACTTGGTGACCAGAAGCATCATTAATAAGCATATCGGCTATTGGCATAGGATACTCATCTTTGGGTGTAGCTCTATTCAAATCTCTGAAATCAACACACACCCTTAACTTGCCGGATCCTTTCTTCTCCACGGGCACAATATTGGAAATCCAATCAGCATACCTGCAAGGTCTAATAAAATTAGCTTTTAATAAACGACCGATCTCTTCCTTGATCCGGTCATACATCTTGGGATTGAATTTCCGGGCCGGTTGTTTATAAGGTCTAAAACCGGCCTTAATAGGCAACCGATGCTCAACTAGCTCTCGGCTTAAGCCAGGCATTTCATGATATTCCCATGCAAAGCAATCAATATATTCTTTTAACAACCCGATTAATACAACTTTATAATCGGCTCTCAGATTTTTGTTTACAAACGTCGGCCTAGGAACTAAACCATCTCCTATATCTACTTCTTCAATGGATCAGCCGACATAAAACATTGTCCCAGTTCATCCATATCATTTATTTCTTCTATGGACTCGTACATATCGTTCTCATTAGACCGATACTCAACAAGCCTCTTCTGCAACCACTCTTCATTGGGATCCATTTAGATACATATTTGGGAGCCGATTATTACCAATCGGCTTTAGAGACACGGGCACAAAGCCGTTCTTCGTAGCGCTCAGGAAATCAAAATCTGAGAGGTCGCGCCCTGTCAAGCAAGTAGCATTGGGATGTTGCCAATCCACCAATGAGTCGGCCAAAGCAACGCAAGCTGAATTATCCGCATGGACAACCTCCACTTCATCGTCAACCCACTGGATCAAAAACTGATGCAAAGTAGACGGCACGCATTGGTTTGCATGGAGCCAATCGCGGCCTAATATGACATTATAATTACCTTGCACCTCAGCAACAAAGAAGGCGGTGGCCAAAGTTTTGCTTCCCACGGTAAGCTCCACACTCATGACACCTTTGGCCTCTGTTTTCTCCTTGCCTTCAAACCCATTAAGCACCATGTTGGTCTTCATCAAGTCATCTTCATCTAACCCCAATTTCTTGAAGACCGAATATGGCATAAGATTTACCACAGCGCCACCATCAACGAGCATCCTAGCAACCGGCGATCCGTTGATGTGTCCCTTGACATATAATGGCTTCAAGTGTTTCACCGGTTCTTTGGGCTTCTCGAAGATGGCGTTTTTAGGACCAAAGTCTAGCTGCGCTACCTCCCCTTCTTCATCTACAGCACGGAATTCAGTAGGTAGGTAATACACCATATTAATATCCATACCTCCCCTGGTCGGCGTATTCTCGAAATCCACTTGCTCTTCATCATCTTCTAACATGGACGCCAACTCTGGAATTTCATCAGTTGAGGGAGGTGTGGGAGGTAGTGTAGATGACACAACAATGCTCATGCTCTCCTCTCCGGATGGCGTAGGAGCTGCCGTGATCTCCATAGGAACCGTAGTCTCCACCTCCTTACGCATCCACATTTTATCCGGTGTAGGGTGAATTTCATCAAAATAATCATCCCTCCACTTTTCTGCTTCATCCTCCACCTTCTGTTGGTTTCTCATACGCTGCAGCCTCCTCTTCTTAGTTTTAGTCAATCCGGGAGGACACCACTTTGGCTGAGTATATTTAGGATCCCTCAGCTTAGGGCCCTTTTGTTTGGGCTGGCTGTGGCTGGCTGTGGGTGCTGTGCAGAAAAGCTGCTGTCCAGGAGAAGCTGCTTTTCTGAGTGGAAGTCTTTGGCAAACCAGCTGGCTGTCTGACTGTAGATTGTGGAATTGTCTGAAACGCCCTTCACATTAATGAAAAATTGTATTGTTGCTGTTTCACGTGTAATAAATAACATATGCATCTGAAATTTAAGTCGAACTTCATATCCATACAATTGTCATTACATAACCATCACAAATATATTGTTGTCCAAAATACATTTCCACTACATTATACTAACTAAATCAATGAGTTCTAACGTTGTCTAGAAATGAACAACATGTTGGCAATCTCGTCCCTTGTTCCGTTCAAATAATGCTTTGCCCAAAATAAACCATGCCAAAGAATAAACCACGGTAAATAATTTAAGGCATTAATCGCTAAGTTCCTGGCTCTGATAATTGGCCTAGTTAAAACAGCACACACGCACACACGAACTGAAAAAAATACACACGCACACACAGCTTGATTTCAAATAGCACACACGCACTAGGAGCTGAGAGGAAGTTGGGGCGCGCTGGGGGACACGACGATGTGGTCCGGCCCAGGGAGAAAGAAATGATGGTCTCGGTGGCACTCTCCTGGTAATTAATCCAAACTGTAGGGGCAGGAAGATATACCGGTTGGATTTTGATTCGGGAAGCTCGGGAAGCACCCGCAGACGTGCTTCGCTCGCCCTGCCTATTAGCAGCTTTGGCTTTGGGAAAGCCACGTACGAAGCCAAACCTTTTGTTTGGATTTGCTTGCTTATTTCGGTAGAAAGCCGACAGAAGCCCAAACAAAAGGGCCCTTAGCCTTGCTTGTGCTAGCTTCATGATCATTAGCCGAGGACCTTGGTTGAATAATCAAAACAGATTCATTAGAAGCAGCCGGTTTATCCCCAATAACCGGCTCTTTGAGCTTCAACTCATGAGCACCTATCACAATAGAACCGGCATTAGCATTAGGCTCTTGTCGCTTGCCAGGCTCTGAATCTCCAGCTGATGGCGACTTAGGACGCCACATTTTCTGTGCACCATTGTTTCGAAACGACCGATTAGCATTGTTTCCCAAACGGTCTCGAACAGGACGAGTAATTCTATCATGGACAGATTTCCTGGGAGCTGCCCATCCTGGATGAAAAGTATACGGGGCCATTGGGGGCTGCATCCACCCTCCATTGAAGTAATATGGCGCGTACGGTGGTGGCACCATCCATTGACTTGGCGCCCAATTCCCATACGGCCTTGCATGTCGTGGAGACCTTTCCCTTGGAGGTGACCTTGGACGCTTCATACGCAACGACCGGTTAGAGTTTGAACCGGCCGCTTCATGTGTATACTTGTTGAGTAGCATGTTGAAGGTTGGCTTGATTTTCTTGTATTGTTCATTGACCTCATTTGTCTTCCACTTGCCAACCTCTGGACTCTTTGGCTTGATGAACTTGGCACGAACTTCTCTTTGTACTTGTGGCTGCCCCCCGAGTGTAGGATTTTTTACTGTGATCTTCAAAGTCTCCTTGCCGTTGGGTTGCTTGCCAAGAACGATCTCCCTTCCCGAGACCTTGTCACTCTCCTTGTTGTTCCTGGGTTCACCAACAACAACATTATCTTTGTTAGCAGATTTGGCCACCTCTGGCCGAATTAACATCTTCTTCCCCTGCAGATCCAGAGTATTCATTGGGAATGGCTGCTTGTCAATTTGCATATCGGCAAAGCTCAATCGTCCATCATTGATATCCGATTGTATCTGTCGCCGAAAAACATTGCAATCATTAGTAGCATGAGAAAACGAATTATGATATTTGCAATAAGCACGCTGTTTCAACTCTTCAAACGGCGGTATAGTATGAGATATTCTAATGTATTTATCTTTCAACATAGCATCAAATATTCTATCACATTTGGCTACATCAAAACTAAAAACCATATCATCTTCACGATTCTTGCGAATCGGCTTAAGAGCATCACAAATATAAGGTTTGGCCTTCGAGGGCCAAACAAACTCAGCAGCACAGATGTCGGCCTCATCGTCCGTATTATCACTATCATATCCAACCATATTGAGACGGGGACGATCAGATTTAGACCTATGCACATCTTTTATTTCTTTACTTCGGCTCTCTTGAGACAAAGCCCTTTGCAGCACCTGGCTAACATTTAAAAACTCATAACCTTCAATCCTTTCTTTAATGTGAGTTCTTAAACCATTAAGCACCAAGTCTGCCATATCTCTTTCAGTTATCACTAAACTATAACATCGGTTTTTGGTGTCCCTAAATCTTTTGACATAATCGGTGACCGATTCATCATGTTTTTGTTTAACCGATGTAAGATGTGACAACTTAAGCTCATTATCACCACTATAAAAATGCTCATGGAATTTCTTTTCTAAATGAAACCAAGTATTAATAGAACCATAAGGTAAAGCAGAAAACCATGAGAAAGCGGTACCAGTTAAAGACAAAGGAAACAAGCGCACTTTTAATTCATCAGTATGACTAGCTTCTCCCAGCTACGCTAGATATTGGCTAACATGTTCCCAAGTCATTTTGCTATTTACCCCATTGAATTTGGCAAAATCAGGCACTTTATAACCTTGGGGATATGGCATAGCGTCAAAATATTCAGGGTAGGGTTTATGATAAACTCGTGTGGACGCTTTAATTCCGTATTTTTCAAAGAAAACTTGATCTAAATCCTCCCTGAATTTGGCTAACCTCTCTTCTATTGTGGATGAAACGGAAAATGGTAAATAGGAAAAACGTTCACCCGGATTCGGCGGTACTGCCGAATAAGGGATGCTTCTGAGTGGAGTATGAAACTCCAGAGCAGGAACAATTTGATCGCTTTGGACATGATATGGATTCATCGGCACATACGATGCCGATGGTTTAGGTGGAGGGCGTATTATTTTTAGCAGCGTTATGTTCCAAGAACACATTGTAAACTTTATCAGTTCCATCATTGACATGACTCTGAATTTCAGCTATTTGCTCAGGAGTAAAAACGCTTTTACTTACAGAGGACTCAGCTGGTTTGCCGAGTATTGGCGGAAGCTTGATTTCCCCAAGCGGGGTGATTTTCCCCTGACGATCCTTGTTGAAGCTCGCAAGGTACGCCTCCATATCTTCCTCCTCTTGCCTTTTCAACCTCGCCTCATGCTCCTTTTGAAGTTGCTCCTGGCGCTGCTTCTTCAGCGCCTCAAAAGCTTGACGTTGATCCTCCGAAAGTTCATCAAAGCTAGGCTTGATGATATTTTCGGTGCTAACCTTAGTGGGCTGAGGAATTGACATGACGATCTTCCCCAGCGGAGTCGCCAAAAAGTGTGTTGACACACGAACACGTCACGTGTACCCCCGGCGTCGAGCGCGATACGCAGGACACGTCGCCGGAGGAGGCTCGCCGGAAGCGCGATACGCAAGACAATCCGGCGGACGCTTTTGAAGACCCGAAACCCCACGCGGCCGGGAGAGACCCCGTCTGGATGCGCGGCGGTGATGGGCTGCCCTAGGTCGATTCACTCGCCCCTAGGACTTCGTAGATCGAAGCTCTCCAACACGAAGAACGCCGACGAACGAGAAGCAGAAAACTGGGGTAGGTGATGAAAGGTTTGTAGATTGGTTTTGCGATTGTGTGTTGTTTCAATCGGCCGCACCCTCGTATATAAGGGCGGATGGACTTCCCGTGCAAGGAAAGGTTTGGATTCACGTCCAAAACCCTAATTAGGGCCCAATTCGGATGGACTAGTCCGAACTTTCCAAAACTGTTCGGTTTAAAACCTGACTGCATCTTGCGGGTCATTTTCGTGTCAGTAAACGACCTTTAATCAAAATCTTGCAGAAGACAAAGTTGTTCGTCTCGAAAAAACGAAGAACTTTCATGTTATTCGTTTTTCTATTTGACTTCATCTGGACCATCTAAATTCAGTCGGAAGCAATTCGATTCGTTTTTCAGCCTTTCCAAAGTTGCTCGCGCCCGAGGACAGACACTGTCTAGGGTAGGACGAGCAATTTCGCGTCCAAAGGCAGACAGTGTCTAAGGTATGACGATCTGTATTTTGGTTCTAGAAGTTGCATATGATATCGGATCGAGATGATCCAAAAATCAAAGTTGTTTATCTCGACGATACGCACAACTTTCATTCACATTATTTTTTCATTTGAGGTCATTTTGGTGGCACTTCTTTATAAGCCAAAATCAATCGTCAACAATGACCTTGTTGATGGTGTCGGGGTGGATGGACCCGTACAACCAACGGAGGACGGTGGAGTCCATCCGCAGCCACTCCCCTTTGTCGACTGAAGGAACCGCCGTGTCGAGGTGATCGGCAAGAGTGTACTCGGTGACAGTGACATGGAGGAAGTTGGAGGCCTTGAGATTGAGGGTGACGGGGATCAGGGACTTGACGCTTTGCACGTTGTCAAACTTTTATTCTGTTTTGGGTTGTGTATATCTTCATTATGTAGAGGTCGAGTGTAACTCTTGTGTTTGTATCGCCTTGCTACTGAGTTAATAAAAAAATCTATCAGGAAAAATATTGAGATGGAACGGCATGACCATTTGAGTGACGTTCGACATCAAAACCAAACAGAAGAAACCTTATTATACACCGAACGACCAACGCGTAGAGGTCGTTTCTCAACACCTGATACATGCTAGTGCTACAAAGAAAGAACCACAGAGCCATCACTCGGATCTTTGCATACATGGTTATGGGTAATCTGAGTGGCCAGCTAGTCATATACAAAAAGCATGCAACCAGCAGCGTTTCCATGGTTCTGAAGAAAAGCACCCTCACAAGAACAGAGCAATACGGTCAGAGAGCTGCAAAGGATACACAAGCACGTGAACAATACGAACAGGTTTTCTTTCTCATTTCTTCCCCTGTTTCCTATTCATCTACACAAAATTTACAGCGCCAACCAAAATACACACTGCGACACTACCACCCGCACGCAAATCCTACACATACCCGAGCCAGAAATAACTTCCCCAACTAAACCTATCATATAACATACGCATATACTTGATCAGTTCATCGCGCCTCACGGTCAGCTCAGGTGTGGAAATGCCAGGTCCCTAGCTAGCAGATACCGAAAATTCAGATTATAAGGCACCCACTCGATGATCTTGCTCGACCGACTGCCCTGCTGCTGGCACTTCTGCATCGCCACCCTCAGGTTCTCCGGTAGGTACCGCTGGACCATGTCGACAAGGCCCTGCGACGAGAGCTTCACGTCCTTCGCGTATGCCTCGACGAGCTTCGGCAGCAGTATCTTCTGACCCCTCCAGACGCCGACCGTTGCCCGGATGAACTCTTCCTTGGCAGCCTCCAGCTGCTGGAACAGCCTCTTTGGAGTGTACACTCTCACCTGCAAAAAAGGGGGAGAAAATTAAAGGGGCTTGATTTGGCACCACGGGTAATTATGCTTGCGGTACTTTGATGAAAGATTCCTAACATGATGAATGATTCCTATCAAGATTCCTAATCAACAAAAGGTTTTCGTTTCATAATCATGGTTTCACAATGTGTCACGCTATGATTTCCTAAGGACACGTGCGCCTTTTCATACCAAATTTGTGCATGCATGAAGACGTAGCCAAGAATCACATGAGTATGGCTTGGAAAAAGGAAGCAATTGCTTAGTTACAAGTGATTAGGGTACAAAGGCAGCGATTTGCGCATGCACATTAAGCTTACCGCGGGATCAGAATGGCTGCCTGAGCAAAGCGCAAAGCGTAAAAGAGGTTCTGATTGTGCAACGGCAAAGGCTTGCCACTCATGCCCTACTTTGCTCACTTTGCTTTTGATCCTTGGGTAAAGCAAAGTACGTAGCCACTGCATTAAAAGGATCAACAGATGGAATTAGCATGCTTGTGATGTGTTAGTAATCAGTACAGTACAAACATTACACACTTTAACTGGTTTTTTGGCATTATCATGTTTGCTGCTATACCTGTCCAGGACAATGTGTGTTGCACCCAAGAACCAAGCTCTGGATCACAGCTACATTGATGTTGCGTCCAGCAATTTTGCAGGCAGCCTGTGGTGAACATTATGTCAGGAAAAGCAGAAACTTCGTCTGATTAAGTGCATCTTATTGCAGGGACATTTCATTGATTCAGCAGCAGAAACATATCCTCTTTACCTTAACAAGTAGGGATGACTTCTTCAGATTGTTCTGTGGGACGCCGTACCTGAGATAAGCCTGTAGAGAGATCTGGTTAATAAAAAGTAGGACACGGAACCAAGAATTAGCAGTAAACTGCTAAGGCCAGGGAGAGAAGCATTACATGCATCAACAGCGCGTTGTGTATGTTGACCCAGAACGCGATCTTCTCTTCATATGTCATTCTTCTCAGATCAACAGTTTCCAACCGGTACAAAATCAACCTGAGATAATCAATTTCGGAGTGCGTTAGTAACATTAAGTTGACAAGCAAAAATAGTTCCATCCAATGGAGAATAAGGATCAGCAGTGCTCACTTGTAAGTCTGGAGAAGATCATCTACTTCTTTTAGCCTCCGGTTATCACGGCAAATCGCTGGAACCTCAACCATTGTATTGTATGGTCCACTGAACTCCTTCAACCCTTCAACATGGAATGGGTTTATCAACCGGGAGTCCAGCGTCGTCTCTCGCTTGTAATTCGGGCTCCACATGTCCCCCACATACTGTGGAGAAATTGCACTAGTTGAGGAGAACGACGATGTCGGAGAAGACGAGGAGCCATGGTGAACCAATGGAGGATCTGCAAGTTTGCAGTATACACCTGCCATGCATCTCACCATCTCCTCCGAAAGGTTGTTCGGAGTTTCAGGGATGTGGTCAGCTACGTTAGTACCCAGATACTCTGCTAAGCTTATCACACCTGCTGCAGCAGCATCACCTTCCTGCTCATAAAAATCATGAAAGGGAGCTTAGAATCTTGTACAGCTGCACGGAGTAGCTACATCAATCACTCAATTACTAGCCGTTTTATCATGGATCCCAAAACCACACTTAAACAACTTATTGTAAAAAACTGGAGCATGTTTTACATTATATCTGCTTTGTGTAGCATCGTAACAATAGTAGATTATCATGTCACAGAATTAGCATAGCCCTTTATCACAGTGAAAATCATTACCTCCAAAAATGAGAAAGGCTGAGAATGGCACGAGCGAAGAGCCCTCGCGAGACTCTCCTCGGCTGGTGATATCCTAGAAGAACAGATACCACGGTACGACAATGCGGACTGGCAGCGGAGCACATCAGAATCGTATGGTCTATCAGAGCATGCGGATGTCGAGCAATCTGTCAATGGATCATTCCACTTCTTACGGGCCGGCGGCGGAGGTGGCGGGTAGCTAGACCGGAGCACTGCATCCCCTCTGCCCCTGCTGGAAGCCTTGGCATTGGGTGTTTCCCCGAGCTGCCCGGACCGCGAACTCACTGACGGCTTGGGCGCTTCCCGGCGATCGGGAGGAGACAATGCAGGTGCTTGCTGCTCAAATGCTTGCCGGTACAGGGTGAGGAGATACTGCTCCATGTTCTTGACCTCCAGCTCCAGCGTGGCAATCTCCCTTATGAGTTCGTTAGCAGCCTGTAGAATGAAAGTAAGCTCATGATCATTGCAGAAAAGAAAAGTAAAAATTAACAGAGCATTGGGCGAGGGAGTCACCTTTGGCATTGGATTCTCGTGTGACAGGTTGACCGGAGCAGCGTTTGGCCCCAGAGCTTTCTCCAGGGAGCCACGCACAACCTGCTGATCCTTGAGGTGCTTTTCAAGCTGTAGAATCTGCAACAGGCAATCACGTGAGTCTACTATACTGTACTTAAAATTCAGCAGCAAAGGTACCAAGAAAAGCCTAGCGAAGGACTGGATAACAGAAGAAACATTTTCAGCCAAATTCAGAGAAACAGAGAGTATGTTCAGCAACTTCTCACTGGACAGAAAATGCTATGCCATTTCATAGTCAGTGGTCTAGAAGGTGGAAGTTCTGTAGAGAAAAAACTATAAATCGTTTAATGCTGCCAACTGTCCAGCTAAAAAAGAAAGAAAAAAACGTGACATTTAGACAGCATGCGGATGAGAAGGAAAATGCAACTTCTTTACTGCACAAAACTGTCGAGTTCACTACTGAAAATTAAAAGAACTCCCAAGGCGAGGTGTCAATAAGTAAATCATCGAAAACGTAGCATTTTATAGTGATTACCTCTTTCCGCAGGGAGTTTTGCGCCCCTTTCCCAGGTTGCGCTTCCTTGCTGAAATCACTCTTCACCTGAACCTTTACACCTTCCTGATGAACAAAATCAGAACATAGAATTGCTCAAAATTACAGAAACTGCGGAGACAAATCTTGCGTTTACTGCACAACACAATATACTGAAGCTAAACAAGGGGAGAGGGTGGAAAACTCACTCGCTTCGGCTGAACAAATGTTTTGTCTGAAGCGACCTGCGCATCTTTACCAAACATATTCTCAAGATCACTGCCATAAAAAACACACGCACAAAAAGGAAGAATCTCAATATTTTTATTCTTCACAGCACAACCAAGGAAAGAACCGTGAGAGAAGCAAATCTCGTAGCACGTACTTAGGCACAAACCTCTTAGAACGCTTGTGCCTTTCTGAAGAATTGAAAGACTTGATTGCCTTGGCGAAGGCTCTGTGCCCCTTCTTCTCCTGCGCCTCCACCTCCATTTCTTGGCCGGTTCCCCTTGCAAACCTCGCAAGAACTGAAACCAACAAAGAAGCAAGACCACCACCCTAAGCAACATTGCAAGAAGAAATCAGCGAGCAGCAGGGAGAAATCTCAGGCACGGGAGACAAGGAAGAAGAAGCACGAACAGAACAAAACTTACAGAGATTGTTGGTGTGGTCAGAGAGCTCAGAACCCAGCAAGCAAGAGAGGGAGCCCCAAATGATCCAAGAATGCTGTGTGGCTTCTTCTTCCCAGGCAACACTAGGCTCCAACAAACCCAGCGACAATGTGCGCAGCGGCCAGTGCCATCTATCCACCACCACCACCACCACTTCCGATTATAGCTCTTGAGGTCAACAGCTTAACAGTCGTTTAGAGAGGGAAAGCAGGCTGTGTTTCTCTCTCCAACTGCTCTGCAGAAACCCACTCCACCCCGTTTATATACAGGCAGGGCAGGGCAGCACACCCACCACCGGCCATGAGTCGCTCACCACTGCAAGGCCAGCAAAAAGGCCGTTGACTGTGACCTCTCGTGAAAACGCCACAAGCAACTTTTCCCCTGGTTGGTTTGGTTCCTTGTTGCCATGGATAAATAGATTTTAGCTCACCTCACAGCACCTTTTCGCGCAGGTCAGGAAATTTTATTCCTCTCTCTCACTATTATTATACTTGGGATTTGCTGCTGCTTGCAAAACTGGGAAAACGAGAACTTTTCAACCCAGCTCGGTTACTTCAAGTCTTAGGCTTTTCTACTTAAACCAACCTTGATATGGTGACAGTGTCGTTGGGTTCCGAGACATCACACATGTGGAAGCAAAGATTTGGGGATTAGACTAATGGGGACGCTGCTGCCACTGCATTTGCACCCACCTCCTTCCTAGTAGAGCCAAACCTTCTTCTTACTGGTCTGACAGAACATCAGGCTTATACATTAACTAAATTATTAGCAGTAGCAGTACGATGCGTACCGAACTTGAGGGAGGGATTTCAGCATCGGAACAGTGAGCAGCGGCTGATGAGTGATGACTGATGCGGACACCAAAACGATAAAAGATAGGCCAAAACGCAACAGTGCGTGCTTGTATTCCATTGGGGTTGTGTATGAGCAAGCTTGGAAGCTGGTGGTGGTACTGGTGGCGGTGGACGGTGTGCACCTGCTTTGGGAGTTGTTAATGGAACAGGTGAGTTGCTAGATGTGATGCTGACGATATAGGTGGTTTTGGTTCCCCCTGCAAATGGTTTTCTTTGAGGATGAAAGGCCAGCAAATGAACTGCAGTTTTGTTAGTAGTACATGTCAATGGTGGAGACCGACAGTTATTGGTTTTGTTTGACAATGGTAACTGAGTAGCTTAACAACCCTCACCACTAGAAAACGTGACATTTTTAACATATCTGCTATTTGGTATCCAACAAAATATACAACTACAGTACCACTAAAGATGAAAAGACAAGATCTCACATCTCCCAGTTAGCCTCTATATTCATACGGATTCCTGCATTAATCTAAAGTAAAATGTGAACATATATCTGCCTTTTTGCATCCAAAATAGTATATCCAATTAGAGCATCTCTAAAGATGAAAAGACAAGATCACATCTCCCAGTTAGCCTCCACACAAAATGAAACTCTACTCTGCTACTGGTGCAAACGATTCCAGACTGAAGAAAATGGGGAGACCCTACGCGAAGACAAGCAGCCATCAAAGACAAGACCGCATTTGCAT
This sequence comes from Puccinellia tenuiflora, assembly GCA_012064385.1. Lineage (NCBI taxonomy): Eukaryota > Viridiplantae > Streptophyta > Magnoliopsida > Poales > Poaceae > Puccinellia > Puccinellia tenuiflora. Next base: position 59,631 of record QRDG01000512.1, read on the forward strand.
TTGTCCAAAGAATGTTTAAGCCTTCTTTAGGGGCGCAGACCCAGAAAGAGAGTGGGCATGTCATCTCAAAAGGGACGAAAGCTGGGGGAGGCCCCCTCCCCTCTCCTGTTGGGCGCTTCCTCTTGTTGCTCTAGGCCTAAACCAAACGGCTAGACCTAAACCACCATTATCCCTTTCCCGTCTTTATCTCGCCATCTTTACATCTCAAAAGGCGGCGGCCGGGGGAGGAGGCGAGAGGAGGCGAGCACTTGTCCTCTGCTCCGGGGAGCGGCTCCGCTTGTCGCAGGAATAAGCTGGCTTCCCCGTGGCGGCGAGCGGTTGTTGGTGTGGTTTTGGACGGGGCGGCCGGCGCGTGCGTGCTCGGCTCGGCCGCCGCATGGGATTTGGGAGGCGTGGGCAGGGTAGGACAGGCAGGTGGAGTCGTGCACGGAAAAGTGGACGGGGAAAAGGGCCTTTTCCTGATTTTCTGTGCTATGGGCGCGTGTGGGTGGGACTGTTCTTCGCATGCCACACGCCCACACGCCAAGCAATGTTATATTTTTATTATCTTTTTGAACAAAAGCAATGTTATCTGTGTGTGTTGTTTTCCGAAGGCCATCTCTCTTATTTCTGATATGTTTATTTATTTATTTATTTATTTCGAATGATTATTTTGCAATACGAGTTTAAAGTTATCGAGAAATTTGGATTACACGATTCCATATATATATCATAATTTCATTATTTTAATGCGTGTCGACTCCGATCTCCGGTGAAGCGACCCAGGGAGAGCAAAACCCTAGACGACACATGAGGACAGCGGGCAAAACCACTTGGCCATTGATGAATGCGACATTAGGAATCTCATTCCGATGATGTTCTTGTTGGGGAGATTGTCCGATGATTATGCTTTCGCGAGGGCAAAGACGCGGTCATCAATGTGGTGCTTGTGGGTGCATCTCCGGTGGTGGAAGCGCAGATCTGAACCGCCCGACCGACTAGCGACCCTTCCACGATAACTCGTGATGATGTCGGTCGGTGACCTAGCCGTGCGACACCTATGGGGACTAGGCATGGCTCTTCCTATAATTTTTTATTACATAGTTGCATATCTCGTGATATTCTTCATGAAAGTTGATGTAGTAATTTTGAAAATACGTGTTAAAGCGGGTAAGTTTAAGTCCAAACTCTTGTGTTATCTCCAGACTTTGGTGAAGCGGCCAGGGACGGCAAAACCATACTTAATGTTGCCTCAAAATAGACAAAGGGAATCCACGTGGCCATCGGTTAATATGACGCTATGTTTTTTTTTTTTTGAAATGAAGGCAAAAAAATTGCCTTATCATTAATTAAGAAGGTGCCCAGTTAATTTGTAGGAAACCGGGCGAAAACCATACAAGAACACCAACAACACGCCACTCTCACGGTATGTATCAAACCACTTTGATGGCGCAATTCGGATGATATCATGGGATGAGTTTCCAGTCAACGATGTGGCGGGGGGCATCTCTACGATGGTGCAGGCGCGGATCCAAATCGCTATGGTCGATCGAGTAGTGATGATAGGCCTCGGTAAGGGATCCACGACGGCGCGTTCCAGATGAACGGTGGGGTGTCTTCGGACCTTCTTGTTGGAGATGCATCGATGACCCTTCTACACCATCTCGAGATGATGTTGGCAAGCGACCTAATAATATAGCGGATGATAGATGTCATGTAGTAGGCTAGGTCGGGTTAGCACATACCAAGCAATGGCCACCCCTATTTTTCATGTGACCTAGGGGGGAGTATGTCAGATCTCCTGAACCACAGCCACCTCTGATCCATCACGATATTTTCACCAACTGTGCAAGCAGGCCTAGGGTGAATATCCTAACATCGCTCTAAGCAAGATCAGACAACATCCATGTTTCTGCTTCATGTCCTTGTTGAAGGTGTTGGGTTGAAGCTTTTTTCTGAACAATGCCATGTTTGATTTTTTTTGTCGACTTAGTAACATTATCGTGCGTAAAATGTTCTCTTTTTTAGGTGTTATCTTCAAGTGTCGTGCTTAGTGTTGGATCCCATGATGTTTTAGCTGGTGGAATGGTCAGGTCAATAGGTTTTGAAGAAGAAGATGTGGGAATTTGATATGAGCTTTAGGCCCATGGACCAATGAATTTCTAGAAAATCTTACGTGGTCCATTAGTGTATGGCAAGAGGTTGTACTAAACTTAAGTTTCACAATACTAGTTGGAAGAAAGTTGGAACTCGTTATAAGGGAACTCTCCTACCTCTGCCCGCGTACTATTTCTTGAACGAACAAGGTAAGACTCAGACCCATGTAGATTGCACTTTTTTCATCATCAATTAGAGTGCATATATTTCCTCTTGTTCTTGCACCACTGCCATCATTCCATCTCATTGTGCTACTTTGTGTTACTCCATCATGCCGCTCATGTGCATGGTCGTCTGGGAGAGCATGCCTCCTTAACCCTGCTCGTGTGCAACAACGATAAGGGGCATCTAGGTATGGTAATTTACCAATAGTTTTTTTAGTTTGTCAATCTCCATATAGATATTGATGCTAACATTCATGTCGAAAGTGGCGGCTTACCTCTTAACAGTTTCTTCTACTTTTTTGAATCATAGGTATGCTACACTATCGAGAGGGTTTTCTTGATGGACGAAAGAGGATGATCATGAAAAATCCTTCCTATATATTCTTCATCCTTTTCACAAAGGATAAAATAGATAGATCCGCTGAAAACTAGTGTTTTGCACACTTTTTGTGCAGTCCAGAATCAGTCTGGAATTCTGAATGGATTTCGGATGAGTCGGAATATTCCGAACGAATTATGAGTGAGTCTGAATTCTCCAGACCTATTCCGTACTGAATCCTGTTTCAGACCAACGGGTTCTGTATACCAACCGGAGTCTATTCGGAATAAGTTGGAATATTCAGAACGTCTGAAATTCTGAACCGATTCCGGAAGGCAACAAAACTGCCTCAAACGGCTAGTTTTTGGTGGACCTATTTAAGCCGCCCCTTCTTCCCCGAAGTACCGATGGCAATGGGTACCCATTACCCACCTACCCTGCGGGTTTTTACCCTGTAGGGTGAGGGTTTGGTAAAAAAACTTTACCCATGGGTATGCAAATGGTAAAATGTGTGTACCCAGTGGGTATAGTGGGTGCGGGTGTGGTATAGCAGAACCCATACCCACGTACCCGGTTTATTTTGCATATGACATGTTAGTTCTCTAGAAAAATCACAATTTCCAAAATTTAATACCTAGAGTAAACAGGACAAGTGCTAAATTTACAGTCAATTTAGTTTAACCCTGTGACCAATTAGGTTTTATTTTATCCCCCCGTCCCCCCCCCCCCCCCCTCCCGCTTGCATGCCACGTCTAGGTCAACTCTGTCAACTCACGTCACAATGCCCCGCCCAGTTTCCCACGCCTCATGTCTCCTGCACCATAGAAGTCCGGACGCCCCGCACGATCGATCTCATCATCCAAGGACGAATTAGTGAATAAGTGATCCTACATATCATTTTTTTCTTATACGTTATGTTGTTAATATTATCTCGTTGAGTTGTTGGGTGGGTTTACCCATGGGGTTTTAATACCCTGACGGGTGCGGGTATGGTATAAAATCTACACCCAGGTGCGGGTACGGGTGTGGATGCGGGTAAGATACGTAGGACGTGGATGCGGGTTTGGTTAAGCTATACCCATACCCAATGGGGACGGGTGCCATCGGTACCCCGAGGGGTACCCAACCTTCTGAGTTACAACGAAACACTTTCACTCTCTCTCTCCCTCTCCACCATTGTTGAGCACCTCAAAAGCTAAGGGTCTCTCAATTCCTCTGCCCAAATTCAAACCCTTTGAGGAATCAAAAGAAGATACCTAGGTCTATGTTTCAACCAAGCCAACTTGTGATGCCCCCTTGAGTTCTTTAAGATACTTGTTACTCTTATTTTTTTTGGGAAACCCTCTAGGCGGCTAGGGTCGCCCGAAAGCTTCTGGATTGTGGATTTGCTATGAGGAAAGTTTGTGAGGGTTTGGAGGTCACCTCAAGACCTACCACTAGTGATTGATATCCTACTTCGTGGGGGAGGCTTAATGATAAAAAAGGTGAGCCTTCGTGGCGTCGGGTGGTCTTTGTGATACCTGCACCTCTCCAATGGTGACATAGTTCTCTCCGAAGGAAACGAACATCGGGTTACATCTTCGTCTTCGCGTGTCTCTGTTATTTGTATTTGAGCTTATTTACTTGTGTATATTATTGCATCATATAGGGTGTTTTGCTTAGTTGTTAGAATCACCTTATTTATCCACATAGCCTAAAACTTGTGAAAAGAAGATTACAATTTGTAGATTCACCCCCCTCTAGGTTGTCATAGCTATCATTTTCACATATGTGTGTTGATATCTCTTTGTTTTATTCTTATCAAGTCACGCGAGATTTCACCATCCTAATGGGAAACATCTGATACATTGAAAACGTATCCATGAACTTTGTACCCATAAAGTCTTGGAAATTTTCAAGTGGTGTAGTGCATGGCAACATGTGGGCTTAAGTTTAGTCCCACATTACCGTATGTGAGGGTATTTGATGTCCTTATAAGGGGAACTCTTCTACCTTTCATTAGGACCTTGAGAAGAGGAGTGGCTCACATGTGCTCCTCCTCGGGAGCATCTCGGCGCTACTGCCCGAGTTCTCCTTCGACTTCATCAACATGTCGAGCGACGCTGCCAAGGATGTTGCTGATGCAACCACCGCTGCTATCGCCGCCAAGGTTGCGGCTGCTAGGATACCGCTATTGGTCATACCTTTGATCAACTCTTACATGATTCTTACCTTACTATTAATTCCCTCTATGATTACTATACATGCAATTGAGGTAGATGTGCTAGGTTATTATCTACATCTCTGCCGCATGGCTATGGTAATTAATGTTGTGAATTTTGCTGACATGTTATTTAGTTGGATTAAACTAATAAAAAATGCTAATTATTTCGGCGGAAGTGAGTCTAGATTTTTTATGTAAGAAAATATGTTTGGTCTCGATGCTTGGTATTTCAATAGTATTATTTATGTATCCAACCGATAATGCATAGGATGGGAGACATTTTTTTTAAGAAAGAAAATCATGTCAAGCTAAATAAGACAAGTGAAAGGAACACAGATAGTACTCACTGCCTTGTAAAATTCTGGCCAAATTTTGACTGCAACTAATCATGGAAGGTGTCTAGCTTCTGGGCGGCCAGCCTCGCGGCGAGAATAACCACGTCGGCTCCTCCTCCTTGCGCCGGTGACGAGAGATAGTACTCACACTGGTGCCTCCGCCATCTTTTCGCAAGCCACCACATGGGAGGCGTTTTGGCGGCTCCCGAGCTCATATGCCCTCAAAAATCGAAAACAATTTAAATCATTTTTTAAAAATCCGATTTTTTTGTGCTGAACATATACATGTTTGTTAAATTTCGTGATGAAATGACATTTTTTCTGCTCTGTGCAAAAAAGACAAATCCAGTGATCAAAATGAGATTTAAAACATATTTTTTCAAGAGTAGTGATTTTTTTTGCACAAGCAGAAAAAATTTCATTTCATCACCAAATTTGATAATTATGTACAAAACTTGTATATGTTCATCACCACATATTTTCTGAATTTTCTAAAATGTTTTACTATTTTTGATTTTTTTATTTAAGCAGGAGGCATATTAGCTCGGGATCCAAAGTGGATTTCTGTGTAGGAAGTACACAACATGTTAAAATAGGTCTAGCTTGTCATGTAATTGTACACGTATTGTACGTATGTAATCCTGCTGATCGTTATATAAAGGAGAGACGTGGTGAGGCTTTGCCCCACGGAAAACCCTAAACACTTCTTTTAACTTGGTATCAGAGCCTAAATCTAGGCCTCTCTTCCGCTGCCGCCGCGCCGTTGGAAACCCTAGTCGTGCCGCAGCTTTTCCGCTGCCGCTGCCGCACTCACCTGCCGCCGCGATGTCCACCACCTCAGCACTCATGCTGACCACCTCCTCGGCCCTCTCCATCACCGTCGTCGGCCCCGCGATCGAGCCGCCCTCCGCCTCGACGGTGATGTCCGTGCTTCCCACCATCGACGTCCGTCTCAACGGCAGCAATTTCATGCTATGGAAGGCTCTCTGCATTCCCAGTCTCGCTGGTGCCCGTCTCCATGGTTTCCTCGACGGGTCGGCGAAGGCGCCGCCCGCTACCATCAAGCAGGGAACTGGCGATGCTACGGTCGACGTCACAAACCCCGAATACACGCAGTGGTGGACCCTGGACTAGAAGGTCCTTGGCCATCTTCTCTCCTCGATGCACGAGGACATCTCAGCACAGCTCATCGGCTGCACCTCGGCTGCGGCGGCCTGGAGCGCCGTCCACGCCATGTACACCGCCGAGAACAGCGCCGGCATCCGAGCTCTTCGTCGGCAGATCCACGGGCTCCAGAAGGACGACAAGCCCGCCGCCGAGTACATGCAGAAGGTGAGATCCCTCGCCATGACGAGGTCATCGACATCATGCGGGGTGGGCTCGGCCGTGACTTCAACCCCATAGCCGCCGGCATGGGATTTACGGGGGCGCCCGTCACGATCGGGACGTTCTACTCCCAGGTCCTGAACTTCGAGTCCCTCCAGAAGCAACAAGCGGAGGTCGCGGACTGGTCATCCTCCGCAAGCCTCGCGTCGCGCCCGGTCAACTCCACCAATTCCGGGCGCCCGCACAAAGGGTATAAGTGTTTGGATCGCTCCATGGGTCGGATTTATATCTCTCGTGATGTCGTCTTCGATGAGTCCGTTTTTCCTTATGCATCTCCAGGTGTCATGATTGATGTTTCTACTCTCGCGGACGCGCTATCATATCCTTCCGATGAACCGGTTATGAGTACCACTATGCGCAAATATGACCTGTCTTATTTGTCCACTGACATGCCTATTCCAGGCAGTTCCTCTTCTGCATAGGACTCCGCCGAGGCCGCCGCTTCTCCGTCGCCTGTGATCGACGTGCATGGCGCCCCGGCGATCGACGTGCATGCGGGGGCGCGCGACCCGAGGTCGCCTGCCGCGCCTTCCCCGCCCGCGTCTGGGCCGCCCGATGCGACGCGCTCCTCTGGGCCTGCCTCGCCTGGGACGGCTCCTGGCTGCTCCCGGCCGGTCTCCTCCCCTGCGCCTACGGTGCCTGGGCCGGCTTGCTCGCCGCCCACCATCGCGGACCATCAGCAGTCTGCTGTCACTGCAGATGGTCAGCCCGCGTCGCCTTTTGTCGAAGGAGGTTCTGTCCCTTCGACCGCGCCGCCTGTGGCTGATCCTGGACATGCTATGGTCACTCGCACGCGGGATCAGACGCGCCGTGAGAAGAAATACACTGATGGCACGGTGCGCTATGACACCCATCGGCGCGCTTTATTTGCGACGCCCGTGTCTCATCGCGATGCTCTTCGCGACACCGCTTGGCGCGCTGCCATGTCTGACGAGGTCGCTGCTCTCCATCATACCAAGACTTGGGTCTTGGTTCCTCGCCCTCCTGGTGTTAATATCGTCGGCAGCAAGTGGATTTTTAAGACCAAATATCGCCCCGATGGTTCTATTAACAAGCATAAGGCTCGTCTCATTGCTCGTGGCTTCACACAGCAGCATGGCATTGACTACAGTGACACGTTCAGTCCTGTCGTCAAACCAGCTACAGTTCGGCTGGTTCTCTCTCTTGCGGTCTCTCGCGGGTGGAGTCTTCGACAAGTTGATGTTAGTAATACCTTCCTTCATGGTTTTCTCTCGGAGGATGTGTACATGCAACAGCCCCCTGGCTTTGAGGATGAGCAGCATCCCTCTCATGTGTGCAAGTTGCAGCGAGCTCTCTACGGTCTGAAACAGTCCCCTTGTGCTTGGTATGCTCGGCTGAGTGCTCTCTTGTCGGATCTTGGTTTTGTTCCATCCAAGGCCGATACGTCTTTATTCACTTTCTCTCGAGATGATGTTCAGATATATATGCTGGTGTATGTCGATGACATTGTGATTGCTGACTCTACTCCGGGAGCAGTTGATGGTCTCGTTCGCTCCCTGTCTGCCAGTTTTCCCATTAAGGATCTTGGCAAGTTGTAGTATTTTCTGGGTCTTGAGGCGTCCTACAATTCAGGGGGGATGACTGTCACTCAACGGAAGTATGCATTGGATCTTTTCCACCGTGTGAGTATGGAGAATTGTAGTCCTACCGCTACACCGCTGGCTGCCACAGAGCGTCTTGCTCGTGAGTCTGGCACTCCTCTTGGTACCGATGATTCTTCCTGGTATCACAGTGTTGTTGGAGGTCTTCAGTATTTGACTCTTACTCGTCCATACATCTCTTTTGCGGTGAATAAAGTATGCCAGTTCCTCTCACAACCGACCGATGTTCATTGGGAATCAGTCAAGCGTATTCTGCGATATGTCAAAGGGACACTGCATACAGGGCTGAGTTTCCACAAGTCTGCCTCCACCAGTATTAGTATTTTCACTGATGCAGATTGGGCAGGATGTGTTGATGATCGTCGATCCACGGGAGGTTTAGCTGTCTTTGTTGGACCGAACCTCATCTCCTGGAGCTCGAAGAAACAACCCACTGTCTCGAGATCAAGTACCGAGGCAGAGTATAAGGATAGAGTCCCTACTCACGGAATTAGGAGTATCCCAGCAGCGTACCCCCATACTGTGGTGTGATAACTTAGGAGCTACATACTTGACCGCCAACCCAGTCTTTCACGCACGTACTAAACACATTGAGATCGATTTCCATTTTGTGCGAGAGCGCGTGGCTTCTGGAGCTCTTCAGGTCAGGTTTATCTCTTCTGATGATCAGCTGGCTGATGTCTTCACTAAACCAGCCACTCGACAGATGCTAGACCGTTTTAGAACCAATCTAAACCTTGTACATAGTAGCAATTCAAATTGAGGGGGAGTGTTAAAATAGGTCTAGCTTGTCATGTAATTGTACACGTATTGTACGTATGTAATCCTGCTGATCGTTATATAAAGGAGAGACGTGGTGAGGCTTTGCCCCACGGAAAACCCTAAACACTTCTTTTAACTCAACACACATGTCTTTGCTAGGTAATTGCCTACTTCTGTGTCGCATGTCTTTTCCTAGGACAGTTAATCTTGGGAATTTTGGTGTCATGTTTCTCTTTAGTTTGATCAAATTGATAAAAAAATGCTAATTATTTCAACGGAAGATGCTCTAGATTTTTTTTATATAAGACAATATGTTTGATCTCGATGCTTCGTATTATTTAATAAAATTATTTATGTATCCAACCGAAAATGCATAGGATGGGAGCATATTTTAAAAGAAAAAATCATCTCAAAGAAAATAAAGTCAAGTGAAAGGAGCACAGATTAGGATATGGTCCTCTCGCAAATTTGACACCAGCTCCTTCCCTGTATTTTTTGTGGCCGGATTCATGTTGTGACCAAATTGGCGGGGAAGACTTGGGTGAGATCTCACCTTTAGATGAGATCGTGAGATCATAAAAAAAAACATATTTGCGAATTGCTAAAAAATCTGAAAAAAATTGACAACATACATCTCGGTACTTTGCACAATGTCAAAAAATTTCAGCTCAAAATTCGACCTACAGCGTGAGAAACAAAAAAGAGAAATCATGCTGTGAATAGTGTCAGATTTGAGTACACAGTGTTTTGCACTATTCACACCGAAATTTCTCTTTTTTTTTCTCACGCTGTAGGTCGAATTTTGAGCTGAAATTTTTTGACGTTGTGCAAAGTACCGAGATGCATGTTGTCAATTTTTTTCAGATTTTTTAGCAATTCGCAAATATGTTTTTTTTTGCTGATCTCACGATCTCACCTAAAGGTGAGATCTCACCCAAGTCTCCCCCCAAATTGGCGGTGTCGTTCGTTGCGCTGCAACTAATCAGGGGAGGTGTCCTCCGTGCGGCGAGAATAACCACGTCGGCTCCTCCTCCTCCTCCTCCTTGCGCCGGTGACGAGAGATAGTACTCACTTCACTGGTGCCTCTGCCATGTTTTCGCAAGCCACCACATGGCTTGTCCCCAAGTCAATCCATGATTGATCCTGCAGCTAGCGCATGATTAATAATCACGCACACAAGGCACCAAAGCCTCGAGTAAGCATTCACGTTAGGCCGTCCGTAGTGCGGTACCGCATAGTCGTATCTAAAGCCACTCCACGTCAGCATGTAGTATTAAGAAACATCACCGTTTTTAGTCTGCGGTTTCTTAGAATTTATTACTTTTGCTCATTCCAAGCACAGCCCCACACAGTAATTGGCCAAGCCATGCAACTTCTCTTGGATTCTGTGATAAGAGCCGTAGTCTAAATAAGAACCGGTTCCTCGGGAAACTCGTGAGTGAGCCCGAGCTCACCTACACCCTCTTCTTTCAAAAAATTCGAAAAATAGTAAATCAAGTCAAAAAATTCTAAAATAAATTGGGGTCGTACTTATATTAGTTCTGCCCATTTCTGCAAAATCTTGGGCTCAAACGACATTTTATTTGAACTGTGCAAAAAAGACAAAATAAGGTGTCAGAAAATATGTGAATACACATTTTTGCAAATGCTGAGTTTGTCTTTTTTGCACAGTTCAAATAAAATGTCATTTGAGCCCGAGATTTTGCAGAAATGGGCAGAACTAATATACGTACGACTCCAATTTATTTTAGAATTTTTGGACTTGATTTACTATTTTTTGAATTTTTTTTAAAAACCAGGAGCAGGTGAGCCCGGGCACCAAAAATCTGCACTCCCGGTTCCTCACCCTTTCTCATTTAATAGGCCTCCACCTAAGCAAAGTATCCAACGTGGACACATAAGACACGGTACAACCTGTAGCACTACGGACGGCCTTACTGTTCCTAGCTACTAGTACCACAAGCCAGTGTTTAATTAATTCGTTAACGTTCCTGTTGGATTAGTTCACCAATTGGCAGCAGTACGTGAACAGCACCCATCTAGTACTACAGGATGTCCTATGGCCAAAAAATAATCGTGAGAGATGAAGCAGAAGAGATCAAGCAGCAAGCTAATTAAGCTAGGTCGGCAGACAGACATGCTCGCATCGGAGCCAGCAAGGCTGCCATGCCATGGGCGGTGAGGTAATGAGGTGAGCTTGGAATCTTGCTCCGCATTTGTCAAACGTCACATGGATTAGACAACAATATGCTTAGCGTTAGCGGCAGCACTGGTACTAGTACTGTTACACTATTATACAGGATGCTTTGCCTTTTTGCCCTGCAGCACATGGATGGATTGGGATTGGATTTTGCCTCGCTGTGTTTTGCGTTGCGTTGCATGGATCTTCTTGAGATCCGGAGAGATGCATGTACAGGAGAGAGACGCAGCAGTGTTCGCCGCCGTCCGGTTCTTTCTATCAAATCCATGGGTGTCCATCCGTCTCATTTTACTAGCCTCGCCAACTCCAAGGTCCGCCCTGTTGCTTGGTTCCTAGGCCGTCGCGCCATGCCGCTCCCGCGTTCTTTATTGCGAGGTCAAAAGACAAGGCGAATCCGATGCCCTTTTGCATGCGCGCCAAGGTCCACGATAGTCGTAGTATTAGCTAGTTAATCACCACACTAATACTCGAAGTAGTAGTGGTTGCCAGTTTGATACTCTTAGTATCAGCTGGAGTAGGTTCTGTTAGTAGTAGAAGATACAGTCTGTATTAAAAAAAATGCATGGTCGGAAGTCAGAACTGATGCACTCACTCGGCTGCGTTGCAAACCTGTAGCTACTCTATTTTACTTACTACGTTTCTCCAAGCGGTCACGGAAGGCAGTCAGAGACGAAGATTTGACGCGGAAAAACATTGTCACAATTACCAAGGACACATGTCTGCGTTGCTGCTTTAACTCACGCAAAGCACGAAAGCGAGCTAGCGCTGCCACCATTAACGCAGCGAGCACTACTCCAACGAGAGCAGCGAAGAACATCTCGCACGAACCGGCCGGCCGGGAATCGTGGGTCGCGCGTCCCGGTGCAGCCGGTCAGTTCTACGTGCGCCTTAAAGATACTGCTACTGCTAATTCCTTTTTAGCACGGGCGGGGAGACTTGTGAAGAAGAGTGAGAGCACAAAGGGAAGGCGACGAGGGAAGAGATCAAAAGAGAAAGGCTACGGGAGAAAAGCCAAGGGGAAGCCAAAGTGAACCAAAGATACTGATACTGTATATACTGCACGACCGAAACTGATACTAAAGAGAATTATAGCAAAGGAAAAAAGCGAGAAAAAGGCTGAGAGAAAGAGCAAAAGGAACGAGGAAGCTAAAGATACTGTATATGCTGCTACTCCTGCACGTTCGAAACTGATGAAGAAAACTGGCAAAAGAAAAGAAAAAAAGGCTCAGAGAAAGAGCAAAAGGAACGAGGGCAAACGTAGATAGGGGAGAGCGAACCCCGAGTTTCCGGCCGTCTTTTCGCCGGAAAAGTGGGCGCGTTTCGGGATAAATTGAACGTGATTCTCCATCAGAAATCATCAGAACTCCATGTCGTGTGCACATTACGTGGGGGCGCTAGCTTGGACTTTGGATTCCGACGCTTTTTTAGGTTCTTGGTCGAGTGGTGGTGGAACTCGATAGATACTACGTTGAGTCGTTGACATACAAAAGGGAGATGGACACGGTATGGGAGAGAAAAGAACGAACTTTCGAAAGTGGCATTGGATTCGACGGCTGCGATGGGAAGAGAGTGGCCTCTTTCTCTACTCTTTTGTTGCCTCTCCGGCAGCCAGCAAGCTGCGTTTTCGCCGGAAGCGTCGTGTCGGCCGGCCGCAGCCACGCCCCACCGGGGTACAGTACAGTACACTGGGGGCGACTCGCCCATACGGTTCTGCGGACCATGAGTACATGACAACCGCCACTGTTCTGTGCTCACGGGTTCACGACCCCTGAACCAAACGTACACCTGCATATACGGTGACATAAGCACGGAACTCAGCTTAGCTAATTAACAAGCTATACCCCAGCTCACGACGCAACATTGCACATCGTATTTTCTAACTACCTTAGCAACGGCACGCTTCGATTCTTCGGCGTGTCACGCTCGTGAGAAAGTTTCACCCCTGACAGACAGGCTCCAGATGCACGAACAGCAACGGCTGTAAATGTTATTTGGCTCTGCTCCTGGCCTGGCCTGGCCTGACCCTCCTGGGAAAACAGGAAAAGCCTCTCGCTAGTATGTTTCAGGCTGATGGCAGCAGAGTGCAGAGGCATTCATTTTCGAGATGGTCACACTCACCTACCAGCATCGAGTTCAGGAGGCAGGCAGGCACGCACAGTGGGGGTTAAATGCAGTTGCAGACGGGTAAATGCGGCCTCAGCAAAGGAGCGTCTCCCGACGAAAGAAAGAAGAGACGCACTTCACTCACTGCCACAGCAATGGCCGGCGGCACTTTCGCAACGTATGTTTGGGCAGGGAGACGCATGCTCGAGCTTGAGTAGGTACGGTGCAGTGCCAGCGCGAATAAATTGCTCTGGATGGTCGTACTACTGCTACGTCGACCGAGTTTGGCCGTTTAGGGAGTTAATTACAAAAACATACCACATTTGGGGCACTGACAACGCATCAGTACCTACTTTGGTAATTTTTTCAGTTCAGTACCATCTCTCGGGGGATGCTCCACGGCCCGCGCTGATTGCTTGTTTAAACGCATTTGACCAAGTTTGCTGCCGACGTGGCGGAAACGGCCGTTAACGCCGTGGCTGCTGGTCGCCTAGTTGACTGACTCCGGTCGTAAGCCCCCCATCCTGTCTCTTTCCCTCCTCTTGTTCCCCGCGAGGAGGCGATGGTGGAGCCGACGAATCCTGGAG
>QRDG01000512.1:77947-171677 GCA_012064385.1 Puccinellia tenuiflora
CTCCAAGGCCAAGCAAGAGGAGAGGGAGAGGAGATGGTGGCGCAGCCCCTAGGGCTAGGGGGTGCGGCAGCCTTTGGTGGAGCGGAGGCGGCGGCAGCCCTCCGGGAGAGGAGGGTGCGGCTAGGGTTAGATGGGAGAGGGGGGGTGCGGCTAGGCAACTTGGGGAGGCAGCACAAGGGTGTGCCGCACCCCTCCCTCCCCCCTATTTATAGGTGGCCGGCTAGGGTTTGGGTAGGGCCGGCCGGCCCCCCTCCTTGCCCCCCAAGTTGGAGTCCATCTAGGACTCCTCCTTGGCTCCCTTTCCTAAAGGGTGGAGGGCCCAACTCCTAGTCCAACTAGGAGTGGGTTCCCCCCGTCCTATGCCGCACCAGCCCATGTGGGCCTTAGGTGGTGCGCCCCACCTAGGTGGTGGCAGCACCCCTTTGGTCCATGTGGGCCCCATACAATATGTGGTCCCACTTCTAGAACCTTCTAGAACATTCCGGAACCTTCCGGTACCCTATAAATAATTTCCGGAACTTTTCCGAAACCTCCGGAAACCACTTTCCATATATGAATCTTATTCTCCGGACTCCTCCGGAACCTCTCGTGATGTCCATGATCTTATCCGGAACTCCGAATCACAATTCGTTCACTCATCATTTAATTCATCGCAAAATCTAATTTCATCGGAACGTTAAGTGTGTGACCCTACGGGTTCGAGAATGCATAGACATGATCATATCAATAATTAATAGCGGGACCGGGGTGCCCATATTAATTCCTATACACTCAAAAAACCTTTTCTCTCGATTGAACCACGATGCCGGAGATTCAATTAATCTCATATATGATTCCCTTTGTCTCACGATATTTTACTTGCCCGAGATATAATCGTTGACATCCCCATGTCTAGTTTAATCTCGTTACCGGCAAGTTCTCTTTACTCGTCCATATTAGGATCCCGGTGATTACAACCTAATCACATGCTACAGACTTTGATGCTATATTACCGAGAAGGCCTGGAGATATCTTCTCCGTCACATGGAGGGACAAATCCCACTCTCGATTCACATCACCCAACAACCCACCATCGGAGATACCTGAAAGCCACCTTTATCACCCAGTTACGAAGTGACGTTTGATGTCACAAAGTATTCCTCCGGTGAACGGGAGTGATTAATCTCATGGTCTAAGGAAACTATGGCATATTAAAAGTGTTGACAACAAAACTTTTGTGACACGATAATTGCAACTCTTTATTTGGGTCATGTCCATCACACCATTACTCTTAATGATATGACTCCGTTATCAAGTGACTATAACAAGTCCATAGTTAGGAAACTCTAACTATCTCTCGATCAACGAACTAGTCCTGTAGAGGCTCACTAGGGACTCCGGGTGTTTATATTCCACACTGTATTATGTTTCCATTTAATACAATTATAGCATGGATAATAACTATTATCATAAACGTGAATATGCTTAATAAACCATTTTATTATTGCCTCTAGGGCATATTCCCAAATTCGTTCACCCATCACATGTATATTTTATTTACTGAGGGACTCACTAGTGAACCATGGCCGCCGGTCCATCTTTTAAACATTGTTTACAACCTCATTTACTTGTTTTTAATCATCATTAATCCTCTGGTCACTTTTAATATTTTATCTATTTCATCAGACAATTAACTGCTTTGTGTTCTGCGAGACCAGAGAGATTGACAACCTCTCCGCCGTTGGGGACAAAGTATTTTGGTTGAGTGTGTGCAGGTTCCACGTCTGTTGAAGGTATCCCTAAGCACTAGAGATCTTCAACATTCACCTCGTTGTTGATTTCAAAGTCCTACTGGTTCGATAAACCTCGGTTCGTTAAGCGAGGGAAAACTGCTACTAGCTGCAATTCCGCCTTCGCTTGGGGGCACCACCCAACTTATTTTAGTACAGCAGCAAGTTCTTTTCTGGCGCCGTTGCCCGGGGACTTTGGAGCTACAACAAGGGGAGTCTCATACTCTCAATCTCTTTACTTTGTTTTTGTCTTGCTTGCTTTATTCTCGTTTAGTTATTTTCCTGTTTCAAAAATTTAAAACCCAAAAAAATTAGTGTAGTCTTTATTTTCGTTTTGTTAGTATTCTTAGTTATTTACTTGTTCTCAATGGTTAAATTCTTTGAAACTAGATCTTATTGGCAAGGAGGATTCACAGAAGATCAACAAGAATATTATAAGGAATACCACTTGTCTCAAAAAGGGATACTCTTATGGAAAATAATAAATCAATCTGAACAATTATGCTCGAGACTTGTGCTTTAAATATGACATATCTTATTGTTGTGATGAATCTTCATGCTGCTTGAATTTTGAACACCTTCCTTTCCAATGTGCTTGAAATGATAATGAAACCTTAGCATCCTATGCTAAGAGAAACTATGATTTTTATGATGTGGAACCTATTGAAGAATTTATTGCGTGGAAGGGTGCTTATGAAATTTCTTCTTTGATTGAAAATGATGATGATGCTCCTTATAAATCTGAAAGTTTTGCTATACTTTAATTATTGCATGGATAATTACAAAGATGAAAATTGCTATATTACTGAATATCTTAAGGGTTTATCTCCCCCAGAAGAAGAGACTAATGCCGTGCAGGAGCCTATGGAAGAAGAAATTGTTGAAACTGGAAGCTCATTGGATGAAAACGAGGAGGAGAGTGACGAACAAGAGGAGGAAGAATGGAGTAGCTACCCATCTTTACCTTCTAATGAGAGTAACTCTCTAACTCATACATTATTTGATTGTCCTCCTTCCTTACAAAAGGAGAATGAATGTTATGATCCCATTGATTCATTTGAAATATCCCTTTTTGATAAAAATGATCTTGTTATATATCATAATCCGTGCTATATTGATAATCTTATGATAATCCTTTATTTGCTACAACCAATGAGATGCATGATAATGAGGAGTTGTGTTTAGAAATTTATATGATAAAGCTCTTGATGATGGTCCTAGATTACTTGATGATAAAAATTATAATGCTATTGAAAGTGGGTTTAATCCCACTATTTTGAGATGGACCGAAATTATGTGCTTGTAGATCATGAAAAGCCTGTTTTAAGTGATAATTATATTGTTGAGTTTGTTCATGATGCTACTGAAAATTATTATGAGAGAGGAAAATATGGTTGTCGGAGTTCTCATGTTACTAAAACGCCTCTCTTTATGCTAAAAGTTGTGAAGTTGCTCTTATTTTACCTTCCTATGCTCAATACTTTGTGCTTAATTGATTTATTTACTTACAAGATGCCTATTCATAGGAAGTGGGTTAGACTTAAAAATGTTTTATACTTTCTTGATGATTCTCTCCCATGTATTTCAATACTTATTCTTATGTGAGCATCATTGAAATTACTGGGCCTAGCTAAAAGGCGTTAAAGAAAAGCGCTTGTTGGGAGGCAACCCATATTTTATTTTCAGTTTGCTTTTTGATTTTCTTGAGTCATGAAGTTATTAACTCTGTAGCAACTTCATTGTATCTTTTTCTTTTGGTTTTTTGTGCCAAGTTTAGCCTCTAATGCATTGAAAGCGCGAGGTATTGTGTTGCTGTCCAAAAACAGATTCTGTGCGCCTGTTGCACGAAAATCCTAAAATCGCCAGTATTTTATATTTTTCTGATAATTTTGTACAGAAAGCCTGATGCTTTTATCTATCTTTAGTTAGTTTTAAGTTTTTTGATTTGAGCTGTAGAAGTGCCTCGAAAAATTCGATCTTTACAGACTGTTTAGATTTTGACAGATTCTGCTTTTATTTTGCATTTGTCTCCTTACCATCGTCATATGTGATACTCTAGGGGTAGAGTGCCACATTGAGGCTTAGTAAACAGTAACTAAAGTTTAATGAAGTTGGTTTGCAATTTGTTATGAGTTGAACACATGTGCATTTTAATTTATGAGCACTAACACTCTAATCAAATTATGAGAAGTTTTGTGTGAAGTGAGTTTTTAAGTTCCAAAGGAGAGGAATATGAAGAAATCGAGGATGGATCAAAGATCAATCTTGGGGATGCCCCCATGGCACCCCCTCTGAATATCAAGAACTATCAAGAGTCAAAGCCTGGGGATGCCCAAGGCATCCCCTCATCTTCATCGACTATCATAAGGTCGTCTTCGTTGAACTTCGTTTTATCACTTTACATATTATGTGCTATGCTTGGAGCGTCTTTTTTACTTTCAGTTTTGTTTGTTTGTTTGCTGGTCATATCTTTGTTGGATCCTAGCTTTATTTGTGTGGGAGAGAGACACGCTCCGCTTTTTCGTTTGAATACTCCTTTGCTTCGCTTATATCTTTTTGAGTATTCTTAGCTACTGTCTGTTTTCTAGTAAGCTCTCGCTTTTAGCTTTTATCTTGTTTAGAGCTGCTAGTTGTTAAGTTAAACTCTCTCGTTCTTCACTTATATTTGTTGGAGAGTTGTTTCCGTTGCTTGTTTAATGTGTTAGATCGAAAAAATGCTATGCATGTGGCAGTGGTATGAAGTGAAAAACCTTCATAGTCTTATAGATCACTATGTGGATAATTTGATACCCTTCAATTGTTTTGAGGCACTAAAATAACTAATGGTTAAAATGTGTTGGTTAATGGTGTTAGAGCTGATTAGTGGAGAGGTGTTATTAAAGCGTGGAGCCGTACTTTTCTGAACTAAAACAACCTAAGTCAACAATACTAATGTGTCATGAATTCTACTAAGTTGAAAATAAGTTCCTAGTGGGTAGTTACTGCAACGGTCGGGGAAGCCAACGGGGCACTTGTGTCGCCGCCACGATCCCTCTTGGAGTGTCTCTAACCATTTGTGGAACATTGAAACTGCTAGTTGTTTGCAATATACGAAATGCATTGTTGAGTTTTGGTTTTTGGCACTCCACTTCCATATTTTGCTAGCCTCTTCGGTACTGCGCAATGCCCTCTCTCACATTGAGATTGGTGCATACTTCGCGAGCACATCCAACTCCGTGGGAGAACTTCATCCTGTTCTCCTACACATAAGTCAACTATCTTCCTCAAAACAACCACCATACCTACCTATCACGGCATTTCCATAGCCGTTCCGAGATACATTGCCATGCAACATCCATCATTACATTACATGACTTGATGTCGTTCTTCATTATCATATAGTTTGCTTGATCATTGAGTTAGTGTGCAGCGTGGCTTGCCACATGTTCTACATTTTTTCCACACTACGCTCGATCATGCATATCTCCTTTATACATCATGTATTAGTCTTATGAGTTATGAGTACTAAAAGTGTGATGATCATCTTGTAAAATAGAGTGTTGCCCCTACCTGTGAGCATATTGAAAAGAGTCCAAAGTGGCCACATAAAAGAGTCCAAAAGAGACCAATGAGAGAAAATTTAAAAGAGCCACGGAGGCCACAATTAAAAAAAAAGAGAGATATAAAAGAGAGAGGGGGCAGCACTACTATCCTTTATTCCACACTTGTGCTAGTTAGCACCTACACTTCATTATAGAGAGTTTTCATGTTTCATTTGTATAACTATGTGGGGAATTAATGTTATAGAACTTGGCTTGTATATTCCAAGGATGAGCCTCCTCAAGTGAGCTCTAGGTCTTCATGAGCAAGCAAGTTGGATGCACCCCCACTAGTTCCATTGGAGAGCTTTCATACACTTATAGCTCTATGTGCATCCGTTGCATGGCAATCACTACTCCTCATACAGTGTCAACTACGGGACTTCCTTCTATCTTGTGGTTAATTTCTCCACTGTTTGAGTCCTTTTTTTTGACCTTCCAAACCTCCATCATTGTTCTCTTTGCCATAACATCATGGTGCCAAAGCCACTTCTTACTTGCACTAGTTGAGTAGACTTCGAAACAGTTGATTTGTGAAGTAGATGGATTAGGACACCTGACTTGAGCTTGGCTATTTTCATGAATGACTAATTAGATGCTTTGAAGAATGATTGATACTTTACATTGGAGACATAATTCACAATTCTTCTTTCTAAACCTTATGTATGGTTCCATGTCTCCAACGCACTTATTCATGAAAAGTTTCTAGCATTTGTTAGCTAGCATTTGTTAATCATTGTTTGCTTAATGTCAACTATAGACAATTGTTTTAGATCACCTTATTAACTTCATGTGCTTTGCATTACTATCTTGATCAAGATTGTGTTGGTTGCATGTATCATAAAAAATTATTTGTTATCACTTACCTACTCGAGGACGAGTAGGAGTTAAGCTTGAGGATGCTGATACGTCTCAAATGTATCTACAATTTTTGAGTGATCCATGCTAGTTTTGTGATATTGTCACATGTTTTTACTGTCATTTATATCATTTTTATGCATTTTGTCGGACTAACCTATTGACAAGATGCCAAGTGCCAGTTCCCTGTTTTTGCTGTTTTTGTATTTCAGAAAATTTACTTCTGGAAATATTCTCGGAATTGGACGAAAATTTACGGAGAATTTTTACTCGACGAAAGACACCAGAAGACCAAAGGGGAGCCTGAGGGGCCACCCACAGGGCGCAGGCGGCCTCCTGCTGCGGCCCCCCTAGGACCCGTGGGTGGGGCCCGCCCTTGCTCCTGGGGCACCCCCTCGGCCCCCTCCGACGCCTATAAAATCCCAAAAAACCTAAAAACGTCGAGGCGGCCATTATTTTCCAGAAACTCGACCACGACGCGCCGTCACCGAAAACCCTGGTTCGGGGTCCAATCTGAAGCTGATCCCGTCACTCTGCCGGAGGGGAGATCGATCCCGGAGGGCTCTTCATCGCCATGCCTTCCTCCGGGATGATTTGTGAGTAGTCTCACCTTGGACTACGGGTCCATGGCAGTAGCTAGTTGGTAGTCTCTCTCTCTTGTGCTTCATGTCTTATGATCTTGTGAGCTGCCTAACATGATCAAGATCGATTATTGTAATGCTATGTGATGTGTTTGCTGGGATCCGATGGATTATGAAGTTATGTTCAGATTGTGTATGATTTTTATATGAGTAATTTATGTTCTTGCATGCTCTCCGATGTGCGTAGTTACTTTGGCCAAGTGATTGTGTGTATCTCCAAGAGAGGGTATTTATGCTAGATAGTGGGTTCATGCCCCCTTTTGTTCCTGGGCATGAGTGACAGAAACGTCTAAGGGCGAGGGTGTGCTGTTGCTACTAAGGGTAAAACAGCGGTGTTAATGTCTATTTTGATATTAGTATTGCTTACTTCATGCACTTTACTTATTGCAATTGTCTGTTGCTTGCAACTTAATACCGTTGGTTGACAGGCTGGATAGCGATCCCACGGTGGACTTTTTAGACAAAGACGCAGTTGGACTCAACGGTCTTTGTTCCTTGTCGTGATGCCTACATAAATATTATCATGTCCTTTTGTCATAGCTAAATTGGGTTTGTGTCATGATCTTGTCAATTGCCTAGCTGTAATTCGTTCACCCATCACATGCATATTTTATTTACTTGAGAGACTCCTCTAGTGAACCCATGGCCCCCGGTCCATCTTTTTAACATTGTTTACAACCTCATTTACTTGTTTTTAATCATCATTACTCCTCTGGTCACTTTTCATATTTTATCTATTTCATCATACAATTAACCGCTTTGTGTTCTGCGAGACCGGAGAGATTGACAACCTCTTCGCCGTTGGGGATAAAGTATTTGGTTGAGTGTGTGCAGGTCCACGTCTGTTGAAGGTATCCCTAAGCGCCAGAGATCTTCAACATTCACCTCGTTGTTGATTTCAAAGTCCTACTGGTTCGATAAACCTCGGTTCGTTAAGCGAGGGAAAACTGCTACTAGCTGCAATTCCGCCTTCGCTTGGGGCACCACCCAACTTATTTTAGTACAGCAGCAACCGTACCCAAGGGTTTGGTTCACCTTCCACTATCGGAATCCTTCGAGGCGGAATCCGGAGCCTTTACAATATTTTTGGGGCACACACCCACAACTTAATTGGGGGCTCCCAAATCAACACATTTGTCACAATTACAACAAGTAGTAAGCACAAGAGTTCTAGGGTAACACAATGCTAACTCTAGAAACGAAATCCCTCAAGTGAATGAGGGGGAAATGAAGAACGGCTTGGTGAAGATGTAGATCCGGGCCTTCTCCTTCAATCCTCCAAAGATCAACGAGTTTGGGTGGAGGGATTGGGAGATCTATTGATTTTGAGCTTTGAGCTTTTAGAGCATTAATGGAGGAGAGAGGATTCAAAAAGCTAAGTCCCAAAGGAGGAAGACACCCTCCTTAAATACCCCTCCCTCCATCCAGCCGTTGGGGGCAGACCAACCCCGCAGCGCCGGTAGTACCGCTCGGCAGAGCGGTACTTCCGGTCCCTCACTATAGCTTCACTCAACGGTCTTCAAATGGTTCAGCCGAACCAGCTTCAACCCGCCGGGGAGGTACTTCCGCTGGGGAGACCGGTAATAGCGGTAGTACCGGAACAAGTTCCGGTGCCACTTCCGCATGAGTCCAGTACCGAATTTTCGTAAGCGGAATTGGCGTCCGGAAGTTGCTCCGGAACTTCTCCAACGGTAGTTCCGCCCGAGGGGCCGGTAGTTCCGGTAATAGCGGTAGTACCGGAACAAGTTCCGGTGCCACTTCCGCATGAGTCCAGTACCGAATTTTCGTAAGCGGAACTGGCTCCGGAAGTTGCTCCGGAACTTCTCCAGTGGTAGTTCCGCCCGAGGGGCCGGTAGTTCCGGTAATAGCGGTAGTACCGGTATTACTTCCGGTCCAACTTCTGTTTGAGTCCAGTACCGATTTTTCGTAAGCGGAACTGGCCTCCGGAAGTGGCCGCGGAAGTTCCAAGCGGTAGTACCGCCCGGAGGGCCGGTACTTCCGCCCACCACCAGAACCACCAAACAGAACAGGGAAACGAAGTCCTTTTTGTGACGATTCTTTTTGGATTTCCTGCACAACTAAGATTAAACATTAGAGCACTTAATTGTATTGTTGTCAACATCAAAATCATATGGGGATGGCATATGCTCTTTCAATGTGTCGTCACGCTCCCTTAACTAGAGGTGAGGGTGGAGTCCCCATCATCGCAACATACGAAGAAATAAACATAGAGCCTCTTGAACATCCTCACAAAAACTGTATTAGGGCGATCAACACCATTTTCTAGAATATGCACACAAAGAACTACAGTGAGCCATGGCTAGCGGCATATCTTTCCATCCCCACCACAACAAAGCTCGATATCTAACCTAGGACTCCACACCAAGGAACACATGGTTGTCTGTTCTTTAAAAAAAGTCGTCCCTCTATGGCGGATGCAAATTTATTATCTATCATCCTAGTATACCCTTAAACTTTTATAAACGGAGTACCCTCATGTATCTCCAGTGAAAGCTAAAGTAGTGTTATATTCGCAGGTTTCGATGGTCTATTCACTTTTCATGCACACACTCGCACAACGGCTGGGGAGAAAATCTTTTCAACTTCACCGAATCTACGCGATTTGTTTCCTTATGGTTAAATTGTATGTTAGTGGGGGCGAGAATGTCAAAAGAAATCCACCAATTGATATTCCACCACAAACATCGCCTTCATAGCTTTACTGCCTAAAAGCCATGGATGGTGAAACTTGGGCCTACATCCTTTTTTTTTGTAGCACATGAATCCTCATCTGGATGTCATAACCATCGACTGAGACTCATATGTGCAGGGTGTTAATGGCAAATTAAGTTAGGATGAACTCATTACTGATATGCATACGAAACTAACACCAATTAATTAACTAAGCGTATCAAGTAGTAAAGACGACATGACTCTCTAGCTACCAACGATGTTTTGTTGTACCGGCCAACTTTGCTGAAGCTGCTTTCGGCCGATCACGTAGTAGTTTCCGTAGTTACGGTGCTAGTTAATTAGGTGTATCATAATGGCTATTCGCAAAGCAAAACAAAAAAGCATGCATATGGCTGTTCGAAATTTGATCCATTTGGAGAGTCTCAGCGAGAGTGACGACCCCCTGTTTGCAATTTCCCCCTTGCCATATTACGCAAAATGAAACATTGAAGCTAGCAGGGCCCACAGGCAGATGTTGGCATGTATGTATGTCCCTCTCAGCACAAGCACCTTTGCATTATTGGTGACCCCTGTGGCCTGTGGACTGGGCTCCTACCCTTTTGGAGATAACGATGTTCACATGAAACCGGTGAATTTTCAAGAAAAGGAGTAACTTAACCTAACCTGCATGTGAAAACTTTAAGAAAATTACTGGCCTACAGTATATTAGAGATGATCTTCACCTTCAAAGAAGCAGGCTGCAGGCGTCCATACAGATATGAGAAGTAGCTAGGGGAGCAACATTGAATTCTAAAGTTAGATATGAGAAGAAGTAGCTAGGAGTACCGTTTATGATCATGCACGAGAATTTAAAAAATTACTTTCACATGTACATAAAAGAATACATACACAAATACACATTGTCACTGGTCAAAGCTTTCAGGAGTGACACGGCTGGAAAGAGCACCACAAAAGGAGGGGGAGGAGGAGAGGAATCTTAGGTAGCTTGCGCGGAATGGCAAGATCGACCAGAAATTGGTTCTGGTACGCTCCCCGTGTTGAACACTTGAACGGTGGTAGTTGCTTCTCCTTTGTGCGTGTCCGTCCAGTCTCCACTACGAGAATTTGGTTTGCCCCCTCGCTTCGCGACCGGACACAGGCAGAGGCAGGTATCCGCCCCGCCGCGTGCAGCACGTTGCGTTCCAGGAGAGCTGAAAGGGCTAAAAGAAAATTGTACGTTTCGGCAGCGACAAGTGTCCACACTTTTCCCTGAAGCTGACATGCAGCACCAGCACGTATATCACAGTCGTCCATCGCTTGCATCCAGCCGGCTCTCTGTTTCTTTCATCCTTCCGGTAGTAGTAGTACTACTCCTACTTTCTGAATTCGTTTTCCTTTCTGAATTCTGACCGCTACTTTCTCTCTCGCTGTGTTACTACTTTATAGTTGAATTCCCTGCCCTTTTGTCAATCAAAAATGAAAAAAAAAATGATGTATCAGCCCGAGCGGTTCACGGTTTAATAATCTTATATTACATTAATCTAGCTGATGCACGCATGGAACCGGGCGTCCTTCATTCAGTGTCTAAAGATTAAGAAACTAACTGAACCCACAAACGAATTGGGCAGCAGATTTCTGTCGACCAATATTGACACCTTCAGCGAGCGATCGATCTTAGCGTTAAGTAGTACAGGTACTATGTATAAGTAGGTTGGAGTTGACTCCGCAGCGCACTGTGAAAAGTGGAGAATGTTTTGCCCTGTCTATATCCCACAGCAATTAATTTGTTCTTTCATCCGGATGCTTAATAATTCGAGGTTTATACTGTCGATCATACTCCACAAAAGGAACTATGGTGCTCACTGAAAGATTCCCTCCGCGAGTCGATGAGGCATGAATAAGCTTTCGCACAAGCGCTGGAGTCCGCTTTACATTTCTCTAGTGAAATTTGTCCGAGCGACCCTTGCACACGCTTTCCTAGTCTTTTCTCTAGTGAAATTTGACTAAATATTTTGTTAGAAATAATGGGCTAATTTAGTGGCCCATGTGATATTTCAGATTTTTCCTAAATCTCAAAATCCACGTGTTTTGTGAAGGCCATGTGAGATGCAGCATACAATGGTGGCAGCTCATAAGTGGAGTGGCAAGTGGAGTGGGAGCTAAAGTTTAGTCCCACCCCGTTAGTTTGAGAGGAGTTGCACCAACTTATATAGTGAAGTGTTCTTCTACTTGGTAAGTGAGTGAAAATAGGAGAGCCTACGCGCACTCCTCCTCCTCCGCCGCTCGCTCGTTTAACTCAGCTCGGCTCGTGTTTCATGAATGAGTCTCGAGCCGAGTCTTATTTTTGCAGTACAAAAAAACTGAGTTTTTGACGGACGCGTCAACAACTAAGCCAATTAGGGTCGCTCCCGGATCGTGGGCTGCTGTAACCGACTCAAACGTGCGACGTGGGCTCGGTCTCCACGTCGTATCTGTTAGGGTTTTTCCCATACCGCACTATATAAGGGCCTACGTGGTATACTCCACAATACACATCGAACCAATCTAGGTTTTGCCACTTCTCGTTTCTTGCGCCGCCACCGTAGTCTACTCCATCCCGAGCGTCGGCATGCACCGGCGAACGGGAGACCAGGTCTCCGGAATCATTAGCTCTTACGATCCTGTACGGGAGAGGGCTAATTAGGTTTTTGGGAATCGCTCCGCGGACAGCTCAAGTTCGTCAACACGGCTCGTCTTTCCGGTCGTTCGGCGGGACCTAAAGCTCGTCGTCTTCAACGCCGTCTTCTTCGACCGGTCATCACCAACGTTGTCGTCAACAACATCGGCACTGCATCGGCTATGGCTACTTCCTCTACTACGGATCGGTATGTGCTGTGTGATCCGATCTGTTGGTTTAACATGTTTAGCGTTCACATATTTTCTATGTATGCTGCTGTCCATGTTAGTTACTACATCTAGTATGTTTGAAATTAACATGTTAGTAGCGATTGTAGTCATGTTTAATATTCTGGAATTAATCATGAAATTATTGCCTATTTTCTCAACAATCCAAAAACCTAATAATAGGCAATTTCCTGAGTTATCAGTGGCTGGTTTTGCTGATGCTATGAGGCCGGAAAAGTTTACTGGTGTGAGCTTTAAGAGGTGGCAAGTGAAGTGCCAGCTCTGCCTTATGGCTTTAAAAATATTGTCAGTAAAGGCATGCCCGAGGGAACTATTTCTTAGTAAGATCAGGAAAAGTTCCGGTATGACAATACTGCCTTCAGGGGATTATTCTTAGCGTTCTTGATGGCCGTCTGTGTGATGTGTACATGCACATAGAGGACGGCAAGGAGCTCTGGGAAGCGCTGAATGCGAAATTCGGTGCATCCGATGCTGGCAGTGAACTCTTTGTCATGGAGAGTTCCCATGATTACAGGATGGTGAATAATCGTTCTGTAGTGGAACATGCTCATGAAATAGAGTGCATTGCAAAGGAGGTCGAACTTCTCAAGTGTGCCATACCCGACAAGTTTGTGGCTGGGTGCATTATTGCAAAGTTGCCTCTGTCATGGAGGAACTTCGCCACAACTCTCAAACATAAGAGACAGGAGATATCAGTTGAAAATCTGATTGCGTCTCTTGATGTTGAGGAGAAATCTCGGGCTAAGTACACTAATGAGAGAGGCGGTGAGGGTCAGTCTAGCGCCAACATGGTGCAGAAGAACTCACATGTCAAGAACAAAGGGAACTTCAAGCCCTCGTTCAATAAGCCTGCAAAGACTACTGACTTCAAGAAGAAGAAGAAGAAGAAAGTGAACAAAGCTGGGCAGGGAGGATGTTATACCTGCGGAGAGCTTGGCCACTATTCCAAGAACTGCCCAGAACGTGCAGATCACAAAAGAAAAGATGGCTCCAAGACTGTCAATGTCGTGACTGCTAGCAATACAGATGGGTATGGTAATTTACCTGTTGTGCTTTCAGTATTTCAATCTCCATGTTGGTGGATTGATACGGGTGCTAATGTTCATGTGTGTTCTGACATCTCTATGTTCACTTCTTACCAGGTCGCACGGGATTCCTCCGTCCTAATGGGGAATGGATCACATGCTTCTGTTCATAGTGTTGGCACGGTAGATCTGAAGTTTATTTCAGGGAAGATCGTGCAGCTGAGGAAAGTGCAGCATGTCCATACTATGAACAAGAATCTCGTTAGCGGCTCCCTTCCATGCAGAGATGGGTTTAAAGTAGTCTTAGAGTCCAATAAAGTGTTTGTGTCAAAGTTTGGACAATTTATTGGTAAAGGTTATGAGTGCGGAGACTTGTTCCGCTTTTCCCTTTCAGATTTTTGTAATAAGTCAGTGAACCATATTTGTGGCAATGTTGATTCGGATGCTAGTATTTGGCACTCTCGTTTATCTCACGTTAATTTTGGTTTAATGTCTCGGCTATCCAGCATGTGTTTAATTCCGAAATTCACTATTGCCAAAGGTTCTAAGTGCCATAGTTGTGTGCAATTTAAGCAACCTCGGAAGCGTCACACGGCGGCCGAGGAGAGAAACTTGGCACCTCTAGAACTCATACATTCTGATCTACGCGAGATGAATGGTGTGTTGACAAAAGGTGGAAAGAGATATTTCATGAAGTTAATTGACGATGCTACTAGGTTCTGCTATTTTTATTTGTTGCAAACTAAAGATGAAGCTTTAGACTACTTTAAAATCTATAAGGCTGAAGTTGAAAACCAATTAGAGAGAAAGATCAAGCGTCTTAGATCGGATCGTGGTGGAGAATATTTTGCGAAAATATTTGATGAATTCTGTGAGGAACACGAAATTATTCATGAGAGTACGCCTCCCTACTCGCCCCAATCAAACGGGGTTACCGAGAGGAAAAACCGCACGCTGACCGACTTGGTGAATTTCATGTTGGACACTGCTGGTTTATTTAAGGCATGGTGGGGGGAGGCCTTGTTGACTTCATGCCATGTCCTGAATAGAGTTCCTATCAAGAATAAAGAGAAAACCCCTTATGAGGAGTGGGTTGGGAGAAATCCATCACTTTCGTATTTGCATAATTGGGGATGCTTGGCGAAAGTCAACATTCCTATTCCGAAGAAACGCAAACTCGGACCAAAGACGGTGGATTGTATTTTTCTGGGATATGCGCCACGTAGCGTTGGTTATAGATTTTGAGTGGTTAAATCTGATTTTTATAGCACTGTTAGAATTTCTTCTGAGATAATTCGTGAATCTAGTACATCTAGTGATCATTCTGAACAACCACTTGAGACTGTCCTAGAGAAGAATGACAATGAAGCTCCTAAGAGGAGCAAGAGACATAGGATTGAAAAATCCTTTGGTGATGATTTCATTGTGTACCTTGTGGACAATACTCCTACGTCCATTGCAGAGGCATACGCATCTCCTGATGCGGATGACTGGAAAGAAGCTGTCCAAAATGAGATGGACTCGATTCTTTCTAATGGAACATGGGAACTATCTGAACGACCGTATGGGTGCACACCTGTGGGTTGTAAGTGGGTGTTTAAGAAGAAGTTGCGGCCTGATGGTACCATTGAGAAGTACAAGGTGCGGCTTGTGGCCAAGGGCTACACGCAGAGAGAAGGTGAAGATTACTTTGATACATATTCACCCGTCGCTAGACTGACCACCATTCATGTACTACTTTCCCTGTCTGCCTCTTATGGTCTTATCGTTAATCAAATGGACGTAAATACAACTTTTCTTAATGGAGAGTTGGAAGAGGAGATCTATATGGATCAGCCCGATGGGTTCGTGGTAAAGGGCGAAGAGAGAAAGGTATGCAAGTTGTTGAAGTCCTTGTATGGACTGAAACAAGCACCTAAGCAATGGCATGAGAAGTTTGACAGAACTTTAACTTCTGCGGGCTTTGCCATTAATGAGGCTGATAGGTGTGTTTATTATCGCCATGGTGGGGGCGATAGTGTCATATTATGCTTGTATGTCGATGACATATTGATATTTGGTACAAGCATGAATGTGATAAATGAAGTCAAGTCTTTTCTGTTAAAATGTTTTGACATGAAAGATCTGGGAGAAGCTGATGTAATTCTAAACATCAAGCTGATTAAGGATGAGAGTGGGATTGTTTTAACACAATCACACTATGTTGAGAAGGTCTTGAGCCGGTTCAGTTTTATAGACAGCAAGCCTTCTCCAACACCTTATGATCCTAGTGTGGCACTTCGAAAGAACAAGAAGGAATCGATAGATCAATTGAGATACTCTCAGATAATCGGTTCACTCATGTACCTCGCGAGCGCGACGAGACCGGATATCTCATATGCTGTAAGCAAGTTGAGCAGGTTCATGTAAAACCCGGGTAATGATCATTGGCATGCACTTGAAAGGGTCATGCGCTATCTGAACGGTACAATGAGTTATGGGATTCACTATTCTGGGCACCCTGCCGTGCTAGAGGGATATAGTGACTCTAACTGGATTTCAGATGCTGATGAGCTCTACGCCACAAGTGGGTATGCATTTACCCTTGGAGGTGGCGTAGTGTAGTCCTGGCCATGGGCTGGGCATGGGTGGGCTTGGGCCAGGCCCAGAAAAGCCCACACCAGAAAACCTAGGCCCATGCCTGGCCAAGGCCCTGTGGTCGAGCCTAGAATTTAGGCCCAAGCCCGACCCATCGGCGGAAAATAGAGGTGGGCCTCGGGCTGTGGGCCGGGCTTCTTCCCTAAATCGTCCATATGTGAAGCCCAGGCCCGGCCCTACCAATCCTTTGGGCTCAAAACGCAAGCCCAGGCCCACCCGCGGGCCTAAAAACATAGGCCCAGGCCCTGAAATTTCGGGCCGGGCCTGGGCGGGCCGACCGGGCCGGGCTTCCCATGGCCAGGCCTGGCGTAGTGTCATGGAGGTCTTGCAAACAGACCATATTGACGAGGTCAACCATGGAAGCAGAACTTACTGTTTTGGATACATCTACTGTAGAGGCAGAATGGCTGCGTGAGCTCTTGATGGACTTGCTGGTGGTTGACAAACCATTGTCGGCCATCCTTATGAACTGTGACAACCAAACGGTGATTGTCAAATTGAACAATGCTAAGGATAATGCAAAGTCATCAAAACACGTTAAAAGACATTTGAAATATGTCAGGAAATTGAAAAACTTCAGAGTAATTACTGTTACGTATATTCAAACAGACAAAAGCCTGGCAGATCCCTTTACAAAGGGACTATCACGAAATGTGATAGATATTGCGTCGAGGGAGATGGGTATGAGACCCATAAGTGTTACACCATAGTAGTAACCCAACCTATATGATCGGAGATCCCGTGAAGTAGGACCTGGGAAAAACAAACTAGTGGTTTAACGGAGGAGAGCTTTTTTGTTACCCTCTCTAAGTGAAGATGCACGAGCTCTCAGAAAGCTGTAAAGCAGGTTGGCGACATGCCTTAATGTGGTTCTATTGGCTATTTATAGCAAAGATGCTATCCTATAGAGCATTCTTGAAAGGAACACACCTATATGAGTTCCGACTGTTAAACGTCGCAGTCTGTGAGATTTGGGTGATCTCTAGTAAACTCATGAAGAGACCAGGGAGTACGACGCATATGCTCCACCCGCGGGGTAGGCTACTGACAGCCAGGTACTGGTTATGAGTTTGAGTGAAATCTGTTGGCACCAAAATTGCAATTCAAGGCTTAGTCCATTGTTCAAGTTGTTGATAGATGTAGCTTAAAGCTCTAGGCGGAAGTTTAACTTAATAGTCTCTACTAAAACACTGATATATATAAACAAGTAGCGAGGATTGGCAAATCTTCAAATGGGCATTTGAGATCTGGTGGGGGATTGTTAGAAATAATGGGCTAATTTAGTGGCCCATGTGATATTTCAGATTTTCCCTAAATCTCAAAGCCCATGTGTTTTGTGAAGCCCATGTGAGATGCAGCCCACAATGGTGGCAGCTCACAAGTGGAGTGGCAAGTGGAGTGGGAACTAAAGTTTAGTCCCACCCCGCTAGTTTGATAGGAGTTGCACCAACTTATATAGTGAAGTGTTCTACTACTTGGTAAGTGAGTGAAAATAGGAGAGCCTACGCGCACTCCTCCTCCTCCGCCACTCGCTCGTCTCGACTCGGCTCGTGTTTCGTGAATGAGCCTAAAGCCGAGTCTTATTTTTGCAGTACAGGAAAACTGAGTCTTTGACGGACGCGTCAACATCTAAGCCAATTCGGATCGCTCCCGGATCGTGGGCTGGTGTAACCGACTCAAACGTGCGACGTGGGCTCGGTCTCCACGTCGTATCCGTTAGGGTTTTCCCGTGCCGCACTATATAAGGGCCTACGTGGTATACTCCACAATACACATCGAACCAATTTAGGTTTTGCCACTTCTCGTTTCTTGCGCCGCCACCGTAGTCTACTCCATCCCGAGCGCCGGCGTGCACCGGCGAACGGGAGAGCAGGTCTCCGGAACCATTAGCTCTTGCGATCCTGTACGGGAGAGGGCTAATTAGTTTTTTGGGAAGCGCTCCGCGCGACTGCTCAAGTTCGTCAACACGGCCCGTCTTCCCTGTCGTTCGGCGGGACCTAAAGCTCGTCGTCTTCAACGCCGTCTTCTTCAACTGGTCATCATCAACGTTGTCGTCAACAACATCGGCACTGCATCGGCTACGGCTACTTCCTCTACTACGGATCGGTACGTGCTGTGTGATCCGATCTGTTGGTTTAACATGTTTACCGTTCACATGTTTTCCGTATGTATCCTGCTGTCCATGTTAGTTACTACATCTAGTATGTTTGATATTAACATGTTAGTAGCGATTGTAGTCATGTTTAATATTCTGGAATTAATCATGTAATTATTGCCTATTTTCTCAACATATTTTTTCCTTCATACTTAATCTCCATTTTTTTTTTTGCGAGAGCAAGCACTGCCTTTTATAAAATTTTAAAAAGTAGAATCAACGATTTACCAGATATGAAATGAGGTCATGGGCTGTTTGAGCTACAGATGCGTGTCACTCGTATATAGAGGCACATATATAGTATGTACCTTTCACCTAATTCCCCTAGCACATATATAGTATGTACCACTCGTATGACCTCACTAGTCACTGTAGTACATATTCATATCTCTGTAACCTTCACAAGTCAACCTCTTGCTATTAGCATATATGCCAAATAATAGAGGCTGTTGCAATTTGACTCCAAATCCAAATGCTTCTTTCCTTCCTTCCCTCAGATCGAGTTGAGATCTGGCATCAACAGCAGAAGTATCTTCTTCCCTGTTAGGTAGATATTTCTATGTGCATGCATGTCTCTCCTTGTTGTTCCTGAAGTATCTTTCTGAAGAAAGCCATGGATGGGGTTGCTGGGCCCCCTCCCCTAAAGTTAAAAGTTCTGAAGCACAATGCAAAGTGCCAAACAGGATGCCAGCTGCCTAACTCCACTTGGTAGGTGCATCTCTTTTGTTCGAACCTTTTTTCTTACATCTTATTTGGTCAAAATACATGGATTTTCTGGTAAGCAAGCTAATTTCAAAAAGAACTTGCCAGTAATCCTGAACAGCTAGCTAACTAGCTAGGCAGAGCTAGGTTGATGATAAGAAGATTAGACTGAATTAAGAAGCATGGCCATCTCCACGATCGTATTCTCGTGTTCACTAATTTCTCCCCTGCCTGCTGCTACTGTACTATTGCAAGGTCTCCGGCTCGCACATATACCACTTTTTTTCCCCACCACCACCACGACCACTTGCATCCGGCCATATCTTTTCCAAGATTCAGAGACTTTCAGAGTGAAACTCTGACTGTGAAAACAAGATGAGAGCTTTGAGTGGAAAGAATAATGCAGGCAGGGGGAGCATAGCAGAGCAGAGCACAATCCTGCAGGGGAATAAGAATATTCCCGAGAGAGCTATATTGACGCTCATACAGAAACATAAGAGGAGATGGTGTGATTTAGCGGAAAATGGAATTCCTCTTCCCCTCCCAATAGGATGCAAATGCAGGAACAGCCTTTTGGTGCAAAGCTGTGCACGCACTAGCTAGCACCACCAGCGAGCGTCACGTCACTCAAAAGGGCATTTGGGATCAGAATTCAGAAGAGAGCTCCCTCAAGTGAATTTGAGGTGGCTTGGCGCTTGTCATACAGTACTGTATTATGACGATGTTCTTATCCTGTCCTCACCTTCTGTGGATTTTTATTTTCAGCTAGACTAGTCACTCTTCTCGTTAGTTCATACTGGGCTGTCAATAACTGCGACGGATCGGTGTAGCCTACAACGTGGACGATGGCATCCCGCTGGAGTTGGAGGCCCAGTACATTTACGTGTAACTCCACGAGACCAACGGTTACACCGAGAAAACTGTCAAGGCCCGGCCTAATACGTACATCCCCGG
This sequence comes from Puccinellia tenuiflora, assembly GCA_012064385.1. Lineage (NCBI taxonomy): Eukaryota > Viridiplantae > Streptophyta > Magnoliopsida > Poales > Poaceae > Puccinellia > Puccinellia tenuiflora. The sequence continues at coordinate 97,844 of QRDG01000512.1, forward strand.
GCAGCCAGGGTTGTGTATTGGTTTCGGCCCGTGCTGCTCCAGCCAACCAGTTCCCCTCTCTGCAGGCCCGTTTAGCCAGCTAGCTAGCAGCCCATATGCACATTTGTTTTGTTGTTGAGGAAAACGCTGCTGGCTCGCCTGTGGCAACGGGAGACTAACCACTGTTTATTACTCAACCATAACCATCCCTATGTAACAAAATTCTTCCCGTCCCTATCCCCACTAACCGTTACGGGGATAGTCCTTCTAACATCCCATCCCCATCGGGTTAACAAATAACCAATGGGGAATCGGGGATGCCCGTTTGGCCAACCAGCACTTCAGCAGAACCTCGGCTAAATAAATCACAACACAATGAATTTGAAAAAATGGGTACACAGCCACACATAATATAGGTTCAAATGGGCAAACAGCCAGACATAATATAGGTTCAAATTGGCACACATCCACAAACAAAGTAGGTTCAAATATTCATGACACACATGATAGGCAGGTTAAGTTTAGCCATTACATCACATGAATGGGCACTTCCCAGAGGCACACAGGCCATACACAAACATAGAAGATAGATTGCAGTTTTTTAGACTCCAACCTTCATCATTGCAGACTTGTAGAAGTGTTCAACTGCAGGCTGCGCCTCGACATTATAGTTTTAGGCCCTGCATAAGATTAGAAGATTAAGTTGAGTACAAATGATTCTATGCAAAGATGACAACCAAATAAAAAGATAGACGGTAACCTCCAGCCCCTCTTCAATGTCTTCAAGAACACTCCAAAATCTAGCTTCCTGCCCATTGTCATCATCTACAAGCAAAAACAATTACAACAATTTAGACATGAAAGATAACAAGCAATATGACGAGTTCATGTATGCTATCCATGTACCTTCGTATCTATTCCTAATCCAGTCCAGGGAACACATTAGAGCTTCCAACAAATCAGAGGTAAGACGACTACGATGTTCACTTAGCACTCTATCCATGTACCTTTTGCTGTGGGCATGCGACGCGGCAGAGAGGGTGCGGCGCGTGCGTGCTCCGGGCTGGCAGCGGGAGAGCGATGGCGTGCTGGTTTGTGGGATCGTGGCGGCTGAGGAGAGAACATGAGGGAGAGAGAGAGAGAGTAGGGTTTGGGAGGGTGGGCTGGTGGCTGGCAGCTAAGTGAGGAGAGCACGGGGGAGGGAGTCGGGTGACTTGTGGAACTAGGGTTTGTGGTGTGTATATACCTCTATTTTTCCTTGGCCCCACATGTCATGTTTCTTACCGGATAGTTAACAGGTAGCCGATATGGATAGCCCTGACTCAGACCTGGCCCCGTCTTACCCGCTGGGGATAGGTTTTCCTTTGATAATATCACCACGGGGACTAAACTACAACCATAACAGTCCCTAATAGGTGAATTAACCACGGGGGATCGGGGAATGGGCCCCGTTGCCATATTTAGTCCCTGCTGCTAGTCGAGCTTACCCCCATATTTTCACATCGAACGTCGTTTTTGTCCGTTTTCGGCTATGGCTTGGACGCCTGGTTGAATCCCGCCCCCGCCATTGCAGTAAAAGTACAATGCACAACCATGGATACACGTCAATCTATTCATGCCGCTTGAAACACTCTTTGCCTGACCCGATTTTACCTCAAATCTATATGTACAAGTGGTAAGTTGAGGTGTCGAGACAGAGCTAGGGATTCGAAGATGCCGACAGGTGAATTTGACGACGATGTTCGGCTCTTGCACCGAGGAAAACATTTGAGGTTGCTCGTCATATTGATCCGAATTATTTTAAACTAAATTAAGGATTGTCTGAGCCAAATCTTTCGCACCACCGCATGTTCTTCTGTGCGGCACAATAGCTAGCCCTCAGTAGACGTGCGCCACAACTTTTCTGGGCAAAATATGTGGGCTTTCACTTAAAACATGGGATAATCCAGAACTCTAGGCCCAGCTTCTTTCTTCCTCCTCCCATGTTGTTTGACAAGACTTGTGACCCGCGACACAGGGGCCACCAGGTAGAAAACTTCAAAGGCGTTGTTCCTACACTGTCATTGGAATAGATAGGCAAGGGGACATACTCCGTCGGTGGAGAACTACAACAATGGGTGGAAATTTTCAAAAATTATACCCTGGGCTTTCAGAAGAATAAAACCTCCACAATTGTGCTTCGCTTATATCTATTGAGTTGTTGCTCGGTTTTTGTACGCTCTTGTGCTTCGCTTGTATCTTGTTAAGAGCATGGTTTGTTTGTTTTAAAGAAAATATTATAACTCTCTTATTTCACTTATATCTATTTACAGAGTTGAATATTAATTGATTTGGTTGCTTGGTTATATGTTGGAGTGAAAAATGTTGCACATGTAGTTGTGGTATGACTAGAACTTACATGTGTTGTACATCATTAAATTGTGATAATACAATGTCTTGCTATTGTTTCGAGATATTAATTGAACTAATAGTAAAATATGTTGGCTATTTAAGTTGGAACTAATTAGTGAAGACGTGTTAGTAAAGTGTGGAACAATATCTTTTTGAACTAAACAACCTAAATGGATAATGTTTTTTATATCATGGAATCTGCTCAGTTGAAAAGTAGTTCCTAGTGGCATGTTCGGGGAAGCCAACGGGACTTTCTGTCGCCGCCACAATACCTCTTGGGATATTTTAACCACTTGTGGAATGCTTAAACTGCTAGTTGTTTTACGATATACGAACGCATTGTCCAGTCTTTGGTTTTGGCACTTCCACCATACATATTTTGCTAGCCTCTTTGGTACTGTGCATTGCCCTTTCTCACCACGAGAGTTGGTGTGTCCTTCGCAGTACATCCACACTGCATGGGAGAACTTTCACCTGTTCTCCTACACATAAACCCAACATCTTCCTCAAAACAGTCACAATACCTACCTATCACGACCTTACCATAGCCGTTCCAAGATATATTACCATGCACTCCATTGTTACTTTTATTTTGATGATGTTGCTTTTATTTTTTTCCATGATCATTTTAGCTGTGATGATGTTCATTCCATGCCACGCTCGATCATTGCAACGTCCTACTACACTTACAGTGACAACCACCATATATTATTTTTTTAGTTGAGTTATGAGTAATAAAAAAGTGTGATGATCTTTATTAGAGTGTTGCTTCTACCAGTGAGGAAATAAAAAGAGAGAGAAAAGAGCCATGGAGGCCAAATAAAAAAATAAAAAATGAGAGAAAGTCTAAAATAGCCATGGAGGCCAACTAAAAAAGTGTGTGTGTGTGTGTGAGAGAGAGGAAGCAACACTACTATCTTTTATTCCACACTTATGCTTGATTAGCACCTATACTTCATTTTTTGATCTTTCATATGCTTTATGTTTTATACTATGTGGGGACTTTACCTTTTACAACTTGGCTTGCATATTTTAAGAATGAGCTTCCTCAAATGGTTTAGGTCTTCATGAGCAAGCAAGTTCGATGCACCCCCACTAGTTCCATTGGAAAGCTTTTATTCTTATAGTTCTATGTGCATCCGTTGTATGACAATCACTACGCCTCTCACAATATCGACTATAAGACTTCCTTTAGTCTAATGGTCACCATGGCTCCTGTTTGAGCCTTTCTTTTTGACCTTCGAAACCCCAATCATTATTATCTTTGACATGACCTAACAGTGTCAAGACTAAGTCTCACACACATTGCTTGAGTAGACTTCGAAAATAGTTGATGCGGGAAGGGAGTGGCTTAGATCACCTGACAGGATCTTGGCTTTGTCATGAATAATTGCTTGATACTTTGTAGAAGGGTTGATACTCCACATTTCATATATAAACTATATTTCTTATTTCTTGATCTTATGTACGGTTTCATGTCTCCAACCGTACATGAAACTTAATGATCCATACTATTTAACTATTGTTTGCTTGACATCAATGTTAGACAATTGTCTTTGTATCATCTTGTCCTCAGTTTACATGATTTACATCGCTTAATCAAGCTCATGTTAAGTAGTATTCACCTCAAAATTATTTGTTTATCATTTATCTACTCGAGGACGAGCAGGAATTAAGCCTGGGAATGTTGAAACGTCACTAACGTATCTACAATTTTTGATTGTTTATTGCTACTTTCATCTCATTATTACATGTTTATGCCATGATTTCATATCGTTTTGCAATATTGTCTAGAACTACCCTATTAATCCAGTGCCCATGTTGAAAGTGCATGGTTGCTCCCATGTGTGGTTTTGATAATTAATGACAATCTCTATGGACTAAAGTGTGTATTGAGCCATTCTTGTAGGTTTGGTCCATAGCTTGCTTGATCTCCATAGGTTGGAGTCAAGGCTAAGGGAAGAAGACTATATGTTAATCAAGGCTAAGTGCAAGTTGATCAACACACAAGTCCAAGTGAAGATATGCCGAAGAGTGTCTCTCCCATATTGGTGTATGGGGGAGATATATGCGAGTCTTCACCAAGCGGAGCGCAATCAAGAAAGGTGGTCCAACTTGAGTTGGTCAAGATCGTCATCATCGACCTCAAGTGGATTATGCGCAAGGCAAAGGTATGATCTTGATAGGTTCTCTATTTTACCGGTCTCATGATGTTGGTTGACATACCGGATTTTAGGATAGATGGCCGTACTATCAAGAGGGGCTCTCGAGTGAGTAACTTGATCGCATCTTTGTGGAGAGCTCAAACCTTTGCACACTTGGCATATCATCTTTCTTGGTTGTTATTTGTATTTTATCCATGTGAGAATTTAGAGCTTGTGTTCATCTCCATACCAAGCTCTAGTTCATCAAAAACATATTTCATATGCATATCTTGTTGTGTTTTTTATGTTGGAGGTTTTACCTTCTTATCTTTTCTAGAGAGGTCAAACTCTCTCCTTGTGGTTTCCTCCTCACATGATGTACTATGATGTGTATATGCATGATCTTTTAGGGCTTGTGATTATCTTCGAAACAAGCCTAAGATCATAGAAAACGGAGTCTTGATGAAAAACTTGTTGGTTTCTTGGTGGTGGAGGATTTACCGGTTGCCCTTTAATAGAAAGGTTTTACCTTTCATCATTTGGTTTTATCCTCCCTTGTCGAACAATAATGTTTCTCTACATTATCTTGTAAAGCTCATTGTGGTGATTTCAATGAGCCCAAGAACATCGAAAACTGAGTTCGTATGCGAAAGTTGTTTCTGTTTTGGTGTCGTTGTTTTCTGAAATTCTGGGAGGCCAGCCTCTGGCACCTGGCCGGCCAGGCCGGGCTCGATTCCGGCCTCGCGCAGGAAGGCAAAAATTCCCTTCAAACGGTCACTTTTCCCCACCCTTTAAAAGGGGTTGTCTTCTACCTTTTGAAGGGGACTCTTGGGGCAAATTTTTTCCCCTCTCTCTCCTCCATTGTTGATCTTGGAAAGCTTGCTCATCTCTCAATCCCTCCCATGATTCTTGCATATCTTTGAGGGAAAAGTGAGAGAAGATCTAGATCTACAATTCCACCAATCCATCCCTCCTCTAAGTGAGGGGAACCTAGTAGATCTTGATGTTGGAGTTCTATTTGTTGAGTTCTTCTTAGTTCTTCGTCTCTTCTCCCCTCAAAAGCATTATTTGCTTTTGGTGGGATTTGAGAGTGAAGGATTTGAGCACTTGTGCTCCTGCCATTGCATTAGTTGCAACAGTTTGTGCTCCCCACGAAGATTCATGGAAGTGAAGTTTGAGAGCTTGTTACTCTTGGGTCTTTGGACCCTAGACGGTGTTATGGTGTCTTGGGAGCCCCCGATTGAGTTGTGGGTGTGTGCCTCAAGAACTTTGTAAAGGCTCCGGATTCCGCCTTGAAGGATTCCGATAGTGGAAGGTGAATTGAGCCTTTGTGGCGAGATTCATTGGAGAATAGGGCGAGGCCTTTGTGGCATTGAGTAGGCCTATTGTGGCGAGCTCACACCCCTCCAACGAGACGTACTCCCTTAACAAGGAGGAACTCGGGAGTACATCCTCGTCTCCGCGTGCCTCGGTTATTTCTATACCCGAGCTCTTTACTTATGCACTTTATATTGTGATAGCCTTCGTGCTTGAAGTATTATATCTTGCTATCACCTTGTTGTTATCTTGCTTAGCATAAGTTGTTGGTGCACATAGGTGAACCTACTATATTAGGTTTTGTGTGCTTGATAAATTAAATGCTAGTTTTATTCCGCATTTATCAAGCCTAATAGTAAAAGTTTTAAATCGCCTATTCACCCCCCTCTAGGCGACATCCTTGTCCTTTCAATTGGTATCAGAGCCTCGTCTCTCTTTTTGGGCTTTACTGCCTAGAGAGTAAAGATGTCGTTTACAGAATTAGTGCACGATTCCACTCCTTTATTCGATGGCACAAATTATGATGTTTGGAAAATTCGCATGCTTAATCTTTTTAGGGACATGGGTCCAAATTATATAAAGAGTATTGTAGATGTGGATTTTTCTCCTCCAAAGGATTCCCAAGAATTATCTTTAGAGGATGAGGAAAACTCTCATCTCTATACTCTAGTATCTAATGGTCTTATTTGTGTTTTGAGCGATGTAGTTCTTGCATCAATCATGCCGTTTCGGAATGCACATGAGCTTTGGACCAAGCTTCAAGATAAATATGAAGTGTCCAACTTTATTGAGGATGATTGTTCTCCTTTCACATCCGGTCGTGATGAGTTCACGACTTCTTACACTTCACCAACATGTGATTTGTCACAAGTTAACATATGGTGAGTGGTGATAGGAATTGCTTTGTTGATGGTGAATATTCTATTGACTATACTTCATCTCTATCTCATTGCAATGTTCTATCTTTGGACTTAAACACTTCTAGCACTCCAAATGTCTCACATGCTAGTGTTGATAGTCCTTACATGTCATGTAATATTTGCTTAAATAAATCTCATGATGTCATGTAATATTTGCTAGAACCAAGTTTGAGGCAGTGAGATGGTTAACTTGTGAGCGCTCTCTCTCTCTCTCCTCCCCCCGCAGCCGGTTCCTCGTCAGCGGCGCCCTCCCTCCCCGCATCTCCCCGCCGCCCATCTCCGGCGATGGCGGCTCCCCCCTCCCCTTCACCCTCTCCTTCTCGGGGTACCCCAAGATGGCTTCGCGCCGACTCCGTCGCCTCTGAGGGTGAGGGGTCCTCTGCGAGGTCCTACGCGCAGGTGGCGCGCAGCTCTCCTCCGCCGGCGCCCGCTTCCCTCCGCCGGCGCCCGCTATCTCTCGCAGGCGGCCGCTCTCCGCCGGCTCGCAGCCCCCGCCGGCGCCCACTCTGGCTCCCCCTTCCCATCTAGCGTCGGTGGTGGTGCGCCCGGAGGCGGCTCCGGTGGCCAACACGGCGGGAGCTGATCCCCTGGCATTGCAGATCCCGTGTCGCCAACTCCGGAACATGGCCAGGCGACAGCGGCGCTGTCAGCGTCGGGCAGCCCGCCCCTCCATGAACCTGCGACCGGGGTTACCAGCTGACTTCGCCGACAAGTGCTTCAACTGCCTTTCGCCAGAGCACATCTCGTCGGAGTGTGATGAAGACACGCACTGCCTCAGGTGCGGTGGCCCAGGACACATGGCCCGGGGATGCACGACCAAGCGTCCGAGGAGCCCTGCTGCTGATGAGGACGGGCCACTCCAACGCCAACGGACGGTCCCCTTGGCACCCCACGGTGGCGTCTTTGCACGCCTCTACGACGGCTGGCACGAGATGCAGGGGCCTCTCGCTCCGCCTGCTGGTGGAGGTGGGGAGGCACCACGGAGCCCACAACCGATGGTGACTGGCCAGCATCCCCCAGCCCCGGTTGGCGGTGACCGCGAGTCCTCTCACCCATGGCGCCAGGTGCCACCCCCTCTGTCTACTGCCGCCTCGGTGGCCTCTGCATCCTTGCCGGGGGTGGCTTCTTCTTCGGCTGGCGCACCTTCTGCTCCATCGGTGTTGCGAGTGGGTGAGCCTTCTTTGCGTCCGCTGGTGGAGACCTGCATTGTGCCTCGTTCGGCAAGGTCCATCGAGGCTGAGCAGCAGTTGCAGTGGAGCTTGGTGGCCTCGGTGGTGGGTACACATCCCAGAGTCTCGCTGAGGCAGGCGGGGGACCTGGTCCGGCAGCGCCTCGCCGGCATGGGCAATGTTCAGTTCTCTATCCACCGCTTCTGGCCGGACGATTTCCTGGTGATCTTCCCCTCCATGCCGGCAAGGGACACAGTTCTGGCGGTCGGGATGTTGGATGGTGACGGATTCTCCCTGCGTTTCTCGCCGTGGAATAGATTCAGGCAGGCGACCAGTTGCACGCTATGCTACCGTGTGCTGCTAGAGATTATGGGTATCCCGGCGACGGAGTGGGATCGTTCGGCGGCGTTGGCGATTCTGGGATCGTCATGCAGGATTGAGCGGCTGGGGACGGATACCGCGAGCCGGGAGGATATGGGACGTTTCCATGTGTATGCTTGGACGGAGAACCCGAGCTCCATCCGAAGATCAAAGCTGTTCCAAGTGGAAGAACAAGTGGTGCCTTCTTCATCAGAGGAGGACGGTGGGGGGCCTAGCATCCCGTCGTCTTTACTGATCCCTACTAAGGTCCGTGTCCTGGAGTACCCGATCACGGTGCACCTCGTCTGGACGGAGGACCATGGACAACAAGTGGCCCGCGATGTCTTCCCGGGCAGTTCGGACGACGGGGACAGCGGACACAACGGTGACCCACGGCGCGATCCTGGTGGTGGCCCCGGCGGCGCTCGTTTTCCTGTGTCCCCGACGTGCTCGACGGCGCTCCAGCGCCGAGGAAGACGACGAGAGGCAGGGATGGTGGCCATGCAGGAGTATGGATGCGTGTCGCACCCCTAGTGGAGGTGACAGACGTCAGACCATGGCCCACGCCGTCAGTGGGGTGCCGTGGCACCCAGGCTTTGCTTGGGGGGCCCGCACTGGTCGCAAAGCTGGGTCAAAAGAGTCCTGGTTTGGACGTTTGTGTTCCTGCTGCCCGTTCCTTGCATGGGTTTCAAAATTTGGATGAGGACCCGATGGTGGCAGAAGCGCAGATAGCCAGCCTCCCGGTGACACCTGGAAAGGCAGGATCAGGAGTTGGTTGGAATGAGCAGCGTTTGTCCAATCTACTTGCATCGGATCCGCTGCAACTGGAGGACGAGGGTTCCACTCACCTGGTGAGCCCTGGAACAGTTGGCGACAGGGAAGGTTCGGAATGTTTCTCGAGACTGCTGGCTTCTCCCTAACTGAGATACTCCGGTCAGGTGGACCCCATGCCAACTGTAGATCTCTCTCTCTCTCTCTCGGACTACGAGGCAGGCCAGCCCAATGGCCCTCGAATTGCTCCAAGCCCACGGACCGCGGACGTTAGCGACTTTGGTGCCAGGATCAGGCGCTCGCTCTCGCCGGTTCTTAATAGGCCCAAGAAGCGGACCAGACAAGCAAGGCCCCTAGCCCTGGATACAACCGCTCGCCGCCGTAGTGCTCGGTTGGCTCGCTTGGGTGGGCAGAGCTCCTCCGCCAGCAAGCAACAGAAGGCGCTCATCCGGCGCATGGGTTTAGCTCATGAAGGAGAATTCATAGGCGATGAAGCCCTCAAGGCCTACGTTGATCTCTTCCACGAACCACTCGCACCCTCGCACATCGCTGCGATCCTCACGCTATTCGGTTGGGGACCAGAGGTCTTGCCTATGATGGATGGCGAGGTCGATGGGGCGTTGGTCTAGTAGTGCAGACCTGGCAGACGCTTGACCAATCCTTCCATGGATAGTCAACTCCCCAAAGTTCCAGTGTGGAACGGGCGGGGCCTCAATTCCCTTGCCCGATGTGATGTAGTTGCGCAGGTCGTCTGTCTGTCTGTCTAGCGCTAGCATTGTCTGTCTCTAGGAGACGAAATTGCAGGACATTTCACTCGCTGTTGTCAAATGCTGCCTTGGCAATAAATTTGACGGTTTCTTTTACCTCCTAGCGGTTGGCACGAGAGGGGGGGATCCTGTTGGGTTGGGACTCCACGGTGTGCTCGCTTTCCAATTTGCACCTCACGGACAACACGATCACTGCGTTGGTTCGGGTGGGGGACTAGAAGCGAATGGTGGTTCACTGGAGTCTATGGTCCTCAGAGTGACGAGGAAAAGGTCCTGTTCCTTCAGGAGCTGCGAGAGGTGCGCGACCTGCATGCTGGCCCGTGGTTGGTGGCGGGAGACTTCAATCTTATAGTCAACCCGGAAGACAAAAGCAATGATCGCATAAATAGGAGCATGATGGGATGGTTTAGGCGGACGCTCAACGTGCTCGAACTTAAAGAGCTCTATTTGAACGGGCGCCATTATACCTGGTCCAACGAAAGGGAGCATGCCACGCTGGTACGCCTGGATCGGGTTTTCTGCTCTGTTGATTGGGAAGCTTTGTTCCCAGGATGTTTTCTGTTGGCGATTAACTCTGCCATTTCCGACCATTGCCCTTTGGTGCTGGACCTCGAGCCTATCACGGGCCACGGTCGTCGATTCAGATTTGAGTGCTTCTGGCCCAAAGCTGATGGGTTCTTGGAGGTGGTTCAGCAGGCCTGGGCATCGGTTAGTGCGGATGGGAATCCGTTTCATGTGTTGGATGCCAAGATGAAGGCCACGGCCAAACAACTAACCAGATGGAGTTCACGGTGGATTGGGAATAAAAAATTGCAAATCCTGGTGGCGATGGAATTCATCGAGAGATTAGACTTGGCAGCGGAGAACAGACTGCTCTCGCCGTAGGAGATAGGTTTAAAGCGGATGCTGAAGAAGAAACGTTTGGGGCGCTGCTCTTTGGACGAACAATAGCAAGACAAAGATCGCACATTTTGTGGTTACAGGAGGGAGAGGCGAACAATCGCTTCTTTCAGTTGCATGCAGCCCACAGGCGGAGGAAAAACACCATTGGCAATCTCCTAGTTGATGGCCAATTGATCTCAGGACAGACCAATCTGTCTCCGTCGGTCGATGAGTTCTATGAAAGACTCCTCTGTCAATCTCCGGACATGCCTTTCACCCTTGACCTAGACGTGCTAGGCCTCCCCACGATGGAGTTGTCTGGTCTGGAAGAGCCGCTTACAGAGGAGGAAATTTTGAAGGTGATGAAATCGATGCCCATGGATAAAACCCCCGGCCCGGACGGCTTCACTGGTCATTTCTTTGTGACTTGCTGGAGCATCATCAAGGTCGATGTTATGAGGGCGGTGGCGCGTTTTTCCCTCAGCAACGTAAGAGGACTGAAAGTGATCAATAAAGCCCTGGTGTCGCTATTACCGAAGAAACATGGAGCTGTTGAGGTCCGGGACTTCCGGCCTATTAGCCTTTTACATGGAGTAGTCAAGATACTCTCCAAAGCTTTGGCGATCTGGCTCTTGATACATCCATTTTGCATCACTATTTTACATCATAATTTATCTTTATTCATCAATATATTTCATATTATGATGCAATACTTATGTTATTTTACCTTATTTTGCATGTTTTGCAATTGGGGATTCATCTGTCGGAGCCCGGAATCAGCTGGAAAAGTACCTGTCAAGATACCTGACGTCGGAAGCTCCAAAAATTCCAGAAAAATTCGGAGGATAATATTTTGGGAAATAAGTCACAGAGTCAAAAGGGCAAACGGAGGCGAGCTCCAGGGAGCAGGGATGGCCCCCTGCCGTGGGTGGGACCCGCCCCTGGCCCCTGTGGCCCCCCTCCGGCTCCCCTTCGATGTACTACTACCCTTTGACCTAAAATCATCGGGGGTATCGACGAATAATTTTTCCGCCGTCTCCACGAGGCGGAAACCAGACAGGGAGAAGAAGAGCTCCGGTAGGGAGAAAACTGCCGGGGAATTTCCCTCCCGGAGGGGGGAATCGCCGCCATCGTCATCGCCATCACGCCGGGCATCATCGGGATCATCATCAACATCGTCTCCATCATCAGCACCATCATCATCGCCGCCATCCCATCTCATCTCGCTGTGACAATTATCATTATGTTGTTTTTAGTTCACCGGAATCGTATCCCGGGTGTTGATTACCACTTGTAGTTGATGCTTGAGAGTTTTATCGGTGATTTATCATTACAATCAGATTGTTACCCATATTCATAACACCTCTGATCATGATCTATATGATGTCTTGTGAGTAGTTCGTTTGGTTCTTGAGGACATGGGGAAAGCCTAGTTGCCAGTAATTGCATAATGTTGAGTAATATTTAATTGTTTGATATATGTTGTGGTGTTATTCCTCTAGTGGTATCGTGTGAACATCGACTACATGATACTTCACCTTTCAAAGGGCCTAGGGGAATGCATGGTGTATTTAGTTTTCCTATTGTAGGGTTGCAGGAGTGACAGAAACCTAAACCCCAATTCGCGAACTAGTGCACTAGGGAGTGTAGGATCTCGGAGTTTAAGGCTGTGGTTAGGTTTTTATCTGAATTACTTTCTTATAGTTGCGGATGCTTGCAAGGGGTTTAATCACAAGTATGTATTTGTCCAACTAAGGGCGGTGCATTAGCGTAGGTTCACCCACACATCACTTTATCAAAACATTGAAGAATAATCACCGGCGTGCAGTGAAAATGGCTAGGCAGGAATTCCCATGTGTCCTCGAGAACGTTTTAATCATCATAAGTAACACAACCGGCCTGTCCTTTGAGCTTAAAAGGATTGGGCTATTTGCTGCAATTATTGTAGCACTCTTTTATTTACTTGTTCTTTTTATATCAAAACTCCAAAAATATTTCTCTTTTAGTGCTTGTAGTAAAACCTTGCCGAGATCTACTTGTCAACACCTTCTGCTCCTCGTTGGGTTCGACACTCTTACTTATCGAAAGGACTACAATAGATCCCCTACACTTGTGGGTCATCAAGACTCTTTTCTGGCACCGTTGCCGGGGAGTGAAGCGCTATTGGTAAGTGGAATTGGTAAGGAACGCTTTTATTGTAGGTGTTGTTTTTATTTCTATTTGTTACTTTGCTTCGTTATGGAGCACTCTTCACTTAGTATGTTGTTCGGGAGTGACTCTACCACCACACACCCATGGTGGAGAAGAGTCCTCCACTCTCTAAAATTGATCCATTTAAAATACCTATGGGTATCATTGATCATGTTATGAGTAATCGTTATGCAGGGGATGGGACAGTCCATCCGGGTTATCATTTGCTTTATATTAAAGAACTGTGTGAGCTATTTAAGATTGCAGGTATGCCAAGAGAAGTAATCATGAGGAAATTATTTTCAATATCATTAAAGGATAAAGCTATGGATTGGTATATGCTTCTGGATAATTCTCATTTGATGGATTGGAAAGAGCTTATGTCTCTCTTTTATTCTAAATTTTATCCTCTTCATGAAATTCATCAAGATAAATCATATTTACAACTTTTGGCCACGTGAAGGAGAAAGCATCGCTCAAGCTTGGGGGAGGTTGAAATCTCTAATGCTCAAATGCCCCAATCATGAGCTTCCTAATGATATAATTGTTAACAATTTTTATGCAAGGCTATCACGTCGGGATAAGGATATGCTTGATGCTTCTTCTCTTGGATCTTTTACAAACAAGAAGGTAAATGCTAATGGGATTTCATTGAAAGGATTTATCGCAATGCGGAGGATTGGGAGATCGACAAAGGTAAAGAATCAGGTATAAATTATGAGTATGACTGCATTAAATCTTTTATGGAAACTGAACGTTTTAATGTGCTTAGTACTAAGTTTGGGCTTGATTCTCAAATTGTTGTTGATCTTTATAAATCCTTTGCTGATCATATTAATATCCCAAAAGAAAAGTGGAATAAGTACCATGAACCTTTTAAAGATGTTTGTAAAAAGGATGTGCTTGCTAGTAATGATATACCTGTGCACACGGTTGAGTCTGTTTTACCTGCTGTTCACTTTGAAAAACCACCCTTTCCTATAAGAATTAAAGAACACTCAATTGTTGCTAATGTGGTTAATAAAAGTGAAAGAAAAGCTTATGAACCTGATGAACAACTTGAAATTTCCTCTCCAGTAGCTTTGGTTAAAGATCCTGTAACTGAGAATGTCGATGGAGGTTCTATTAATTTTTGTGAAGCTGCTACTAACATTGTTAGGCAAGATAAGAGTGCGAAAGTTGTTGGTACTCCTGTTGTTTCTGTCAAAATAGGTGATCATTGCTATTATGGACTATGTGATATGGGAGCAAGCGCAAGTGCTATTCCTTATACACTTTATCAAGAAATAATGCGCGAGATTGCACCATGTGAGCTTGAAGATATTGATTTGGAGATTAAATTGGCTAATAGAGATGTCATTCATCCGGTAGGAATTGTCAGAGACGTTGAAGTCTTATGTGGTAAGGTAAAATATCCAACTGATTTCCTTGTTTTGGGGTCAGTTAAAGATAAATTTTGTCCTATCATATTTGGTAGATCTTTCTTAAATACTTGTAGCGCTGTTATAGACTTCAAGAAAGAAAAGGTCTCTGTTCAATTCGCTGGAGAACCGTATGAATTTAATTTTTCCAAATTTGCTAGACATTGTTATGATAAAGAATTACCTAATGAGGATCTTATTATTGAAAGAATTGCTTCTATTGCTTTGCCTCCTAACGATCCTTTGCAGCAATTTATGGAGGAGCACGAGAATGATATGTTTATGCAGGAAAGGGAAAAAATTGATGAGGTCTTCTTTAGACAGCCGGCTATTCTAAAGCCTGATCTACCTGTTGAATTGTTGGGGACGCCCACGCCTCCAAAAGGAGATCCTATTTTTGAATTAAAAGCTCTCCCGGATACTCTCAACTATACATATTTAGATGAGAAAAAAATATATCCTGTTATTATCAATTCTAACCTTTCTGGAAGAGAAGAGGAGCGATTATTGGAGCTTCTTAGGAAACATCGAGCTGCAATGGGCTATACTTTGGATGATCTTCAAGGGATTTCTCCATCTATTTGTCAACATACAATTAATCTTGAACCTGATGCGAAGCCCGTTGTTGATCATCAACGAAGATTGAATCCAAAGATGAAAGATGTGGTAAGAAATGAGATACTTAAGCTTCTCGATGTAGGTATAATCTATCCTATTGCTGATAGTAGATGGGTTAGTCCTGTTCATTGTGTTCCTAAAAAGGGAGGTATGACTGTTGTTGCTAATGATAATAATGAACTCAATCCTCAGAGAACGGTTATAGGATATAGAATGTGCATTTATTATAGGAAGCTTAATAAGGCTACTCGAAAAGATCATTATCCTTTGCCTTTTATTGATCAAATGCTTGAAAGATTGTCTTAGAATACTCACTTTTGTTTTCTTGATGATTATTCTGGTTTCTCTCAAATTGCTGTTAAATATGAAGATCAAGAAAAGACTACTTTTACTTGTCCTTATGGAACTTATGCTTATAGACGTATGCCTTTTGGTTTGTGTAATGCACCTGCTACTTTTCAGAGATGCATGTCTGCTATTTTTCATGGTTTTTGTGAGGAAATTGTGGAAGTCTTCATGGACGATTTCTCCATCTATGGAACTTCGTTCGACAATTGTCTCTATAATCTTGACAAAGTTTTGCAGAGATGTGAGGAGACCAATCTTGTTCTCAACTGGGAGAAGTGTCACTTTATGGTGAATGAAGGCATAGTGCTTGGACATAAAATTTCTGAGAGAGGAATAAATGGGCAATAGTTAGGAGAGGTGCGTAGTTTCCTTGGTCATGCTGGTTTTTATAGGAGGTTTATTAAAGACTTTTCTAAGACTTCGAGGCCTCTTACCGGTCTTCTTCAAAAGGATGTTCCATTTGTTTTTGATGAAGATTGTAAGGAAGCCTTCGAAGTACTTAAGAAAGCTTTAATCACCACTCCTATAGTCCAACCGCCTGATTGGAATTTACCCTTTGAGATTATGTGTGATGCTAGTGATTATGCTGTAGGGGCTGTTCTTGGCCAAAGAATTGATAAGAAGTTAAATGTCATTCATTATGCTAGTAAAACTTTGGATAGCGCGCAAAAGAATTATGCAACTACTGAAAAGGAATTTTTAGCAGTTGTTTTCGCTTGTGATAAATTTAGACAATACAATGTGGATTCTAAAGTAATTATTCATACTGATCATGCTGCAATTAAGTACCTTATGGAAAAGAAAGATGCTAAGCCTAGGCTTATTAGATGGGTGCTTTTGCTGAAGAGTTTGATTTGCATATTGTTAATAGAAAAGGTGCAGATAATCCTGTAGCTGATAATTTGTCTAGAATGGAAAATATACCTCATGATCCTATCCCTTTAAATGATAGTTTCCCTGATGAACAACTTGTTGTCATTAAGTTAACCTCTCATGATGCTCCTTGGTATGATGATTATGCTAATTTCATTGTCTCGAAAATTTTGCCTCCAAGCTTTACTTATCAACAGAAAAGGAAATTTTTCTATGACCTAAGGCACTACTTTTGGGATGACCCACATTTATACAAGGAGGGGGTTTATGGAATTTTGAGGAGATGTATTCCTGAGGATGAACAGGAGGAAGTGTTGAGGAAGTGCCACAACAGTGGTTATGGAGTACATCACGCAGGAGAAAGGACTGCACATAAGGTTCTTCAATCAGGTTTTTATTGGCCTACTTTATTTAAGGATGCTGAAAGGTTTGTTTCGTCTTGTGATGAGTGTCAAAGGGTTGGTAACATTAGTAGACGTAATGAAATTCCTATGAACTATTCTCTTGTTATTGAGCCTTTTGATTGTTGGGGATTTGATTTTATGGGTCCTTTTCCCACTTCACATGGGAGTACTCACATCCTTGTTGCTGTAGACTATGTTACTAAATGGGTAGAAGCTATACCAACTAAAAGTGCTGATCATAAAATCTCCCTAAAAATGCTTAAAGAAGTTATTTTCCCTAGGTATGGCGTGCCTAGAGATCTTATGACTGATGTTAATCACAGAGTTTCTTCACCTTATCACCCTCAAACTAGTGGGCAAGTTGAGTTAACTAGTTAGCAAGTCTAGGAAGAATTGGTCTAAGAAACTTAATGATGCTTTATGGGCTTATAGAACTGCTTATAAAAATCCTATGGGCATGTCTCCTTATAAAATGGTTTATGGGAAGGCATGTCATTTATCTCTTGAATTAGAACATAAAGCTTATTGGGCTGTTAGGCAACTTAATTCTGGTCCTACTCTTGCCGGTAAAACTAGATCGCTTAAATTAAGTTCTTTGGATGAGTGGAGAAATTAAGCTTATGAGAATGCTCGTTTGTTTAAGGAAAAAGTAAAGAGATGGCATGATAAGAGAATTTTGAAAAGAGAATTTAATGTTGGTGACAAAGTGCTTTTGTATAGGTATCGTCTCAGATTTTTTGCAGGAAAATTGATCCCTAAATGGGAAGGACCATTCATCATTGAGGAAGTTTCTCATTCCGGTGCTATAAAGATTAACAGTCTTGACGGAGACAAACCTCAAGTGGTGAATGCTTGATTGCTACTGATGAAGAGTTGGGTGGTGCCCCAAGCGAAGGCGGAGATGTAGCAAGCAGCAGTTTTCCCTCGATAACGAACCGAGGTTTATCGAACCAGTAGGACCTTGAAATCAACAACAAAGTGAATGTTGAAGATCTCTGGCGCTTAATCTTCAACAGACGTGGACCTGCACACACTCAACCAAAATACTTTGCCCCCAACGGCGGAAAGGTTGTCAATCTTTTCGGTCTCGCAGAAAACAAAGCGGTTAATTGTATAGTGAAATAGATGAAATATGAAAATGGACCAGAGGAGTAATGATGGTGAAAAGTGATGAATAAAGGTTGCAATCAATGTAGAAAGATGGACCGGGGGCCATGGGTTCACTAGTGGAGTCTCTCGAGTAAATAGAACATTCATATGATGGGTAAACAAATTACAGCTGGGCAATTGACAAGATTATAACTCAAACTTAATCTAGCCATGACAAAGAGAACATGATAATATTTAAGTAGGTATCACGACAATGAACAAATACCGTTGAGTCCAACTGCATCTTTGTCTAAAAAGTCCACCGTGGGATCGCTATCCAGCCTGTCACCCATCGGTATTAAGTTGCAAGCAACAGACATTTGCATTAAGTAAAGCGCATGAAGTAAGCAATATTAAATATCAAAATAGACTTTAACACCGCTGTTTTACCCTTAGTAGCAACAGCACACCCTCGCCCTTAGAATTTCTGTCACTCGTGCCCAGGAACAAAAGGGGGCATGAACCCACTATCTAGCATAAATACTCTCTCTTGGAGATACACACAATCACGTGGCCAAAGTAACTACGCACATCGGAGAGCATGCAAGAACATAAATCAACATATAAGAATCATGCACAATCTGATCATAACTTTATAATCCATCGGATCCCAGCAAACACATCACATAGCATTACAATAATCGATCTTGATCATGTTAGGCAGCTCACAAGATCATAAGACATGAAGCACAAGAGAGAGAGACTACCATCTAGCTACTGCCATGGACCCAAGGTCCAAGGTGGGACTACTCACAAATCATCCCAGAGGAAGGCATGGCGATGAAGAGCCCTCCGGGATCGATCTCCCCTCCGGCAGAGTGCCGGGATCTGCTTCAGAATCACCCCCGAACTAGGGTTTGAGTTGACGGCGCCTTGGGATGACTTTTCTGGAAAATAATGGCCGCCCCCATCATTTTTAGGTTAAAAGGGATTTCATAGGCTTCGGAGGGGGCCGAGGCGGTGCCCAGGGGCAGGCCCCACCTGCAGGTCCTAGGGGGCCCACAGCAGGCACCCGCCTGTGGCCCCTGGGTGGCCCCCCAGGCTCCCCTTTGGTCCTCAGGTGTCTTCCGTCGCATAAAAAATCTCCGTAAATTTTCAGCTCAATCCGACGTTATTTCCTGTGGCGGACTTTCTGAAATACAAAAACAACAAAAACAGGAAACTGGCACTAGGCACCTTGTCAGTAGGTTAGTCCAACAAAATGCATAAAAATGATTAATATGATAATAAAAACATGTGACAACATCACAAAACTAGCTTGGATCAATAAAAAATTATAGATATGTTTGACACGTATCAGCATCCCCAAGCTTAACTCCTACTCGTCCTCGAGTAGGTAAGTGATAACAAAATAATTTTTGATGAGACATGCAACCAACACAATCGTGATCAAGATAGTAATGCAAAGCACATGATGTGAATGAAGTGATACAAAACAATTTTCTATAGTTGATAGCAAGAAAGCAATGAATAACCAAGTTGAATCATTCAACCAAAACCTTTCATAAATAGTACATTAAAGACATGAAAGCAATGTGATTCACATATTTGATTAATTCACATAGGTAACAATTCCATGAAAAAGTGTTTGAGAATCAAAACAAAGAAGATGTAAGTTTTAGCAAAAAGCCTCAACTTCCAACGGTAAAGTCAATATAAAGATTCATGTTTAATCTGACAATGCAATATGATCAATGATACCCAGGGTCAATGCTAGATGTTTGCTTTGGTGGAGATAGAAGGAAGAGGAAAATTGACTCAACATTAAAAGTAAAAGAAAGGCCCTTCGCAGAGGGAAGCAGGAATTAGTCATGTGCTAGAGCTTTTTATTTTTATGAAACAGAAGTAAAACAATTTTGAGACATGCATGCTTTCGTCAACGACTTCACAACAAAGAAGCTATCTAGTCCCCCATAACAAGCAAGGCTTTTAGACTTGTGAGAGCAGCTGGTTTTTAGAGAAGCGAGTACGCTCCTCTTTCTCCTTGGTTTCACCAATGTCCAATGTTTAGAGCTGATTTCTCAGATTTTCATTGCGCGGAGGAGAATGGTGAGTTATATTTATATTTTTGCTTAAGCTGCTCTCGGGTTGATTCAAGTGAAGACGTAATCCATCGATGATACGTGTCAAACATATCTATAATTTTTGATTGATCCATCCTAGTTTTGTGATGTTGTCACATGTTTTTATTATCATATTAATCATTTTTATGCATTTTGTTGGACTAACTTATTGACAAGATGCCTAGTGCCAGTTTCCTGTTTTTGCTGTTTTTGTATTTCAGAAAGTCCAGCACAGGAAATATCGTCGGATTGAGCTGAAAAATTACGGAGATTTTTTATGCGATGGAAGACACCTGAGGACCAAAGGTGAGCCTAGGGGGCCACCCAGGGGCCACAGGCGGGTGCCTGCCGCGGCCACCCTAGGACCCGCGGGTGGGGCCCGTCCCTGCCCCCTAGGCACCGCCTTGGCCCCCTCGGATGCCTATGAAATCCCTTTTAACCTAAAAATGATGGGGCGGCCATTATTTTCCAGAAAAGTCATCCCGAGGCGCCGTCAACTCAAACCCTAGTTCGGGGGTGATTCTGAAGCAGATCCCGGCAGTCTGCCGGAGGGGAGATCGATCCTGGAGGGCTCTTCATCGCCATGCCTTCCTCCGGGATGATTTGTGAGTAGTCCCACCTTGGACCTTGGGTCCATGGCAGTAGCTAGATGGTAGTCTCTCTCTTGTGCTTCATGTCTTATGATCTTGTGAGCTGCCTAACATGATCAAGATCGATTATTGTAATGCTATGTGATGTGTTTGCTGGGATCCGATGGATTATAACGTTATGATCAGATTGTGCATGATTCTTATATGTTGATTTATGTTCTTGCATGCTCTCCGATGTGTGTAGTTACTTTGGCCAAGTGATTGTGTGTATCTCGAAGAGAGAGTATTTATGCTAGATAGTGGGTTCATGCCCCCTTTTGTTCCTAGGCACGAGTGACAGAAACGTCTAAGGGCGACGGTGTGTTGTTGCTACTAAGGGTAAAACAGCGGTGTTAAAGTCTGTTTTGATATTTAATATTGCTTACTTCATGCGCTTTACTTAATGCAAATGTCTGTTGCTTGCAACTTAATACCGATGGGTGACAGGCTGGATAGCGATCCCACGGTGGACTTTTTAGACAAAGATGCAGTTGGACTCAACGGTCTTTGTTCATTGTCATGATGCCTACTTAAATATTATCATGTTCTCTTTGTCATATCTAGATTAAGTTTGTTTTATAATCTTGTCAATTGCCCAGCTGTAATTTGTTTACCCATCATATGGATGTTCTATTTACTCGAGAGACTCCACTAGTGAACCCATGGCCCTGGTCCATATTTTTACATTAATTGCAACCTTTATTCATCACTTTTCACCATAATTACTCCTCTGGTCCATTTTCATAATTCATCTATTTCACCATGCAATTAACCGCTTTATTTTCTACGAGACCGGAAAGATTGACAACCTTTCCGCCGTTGGGGGCAAAGTATTTTGGTTGAGTGTGTGCAGGTCCACATCTGTTGAAGATTAAGCGCCAGAGGTCTTCAACATTCACTTTGTTGTTAATTTCAAGGTCCTACTGGTTCGATAAACCTCGTTTCGTTATCGAGGGAAAACTGATGCTTGCTACATCTCCGCCTTCGCTTGGGGCACCACCCAACTCTTCATCAGTAGCAATCAAGCTCTTTTATGGCGCCGTTGCCGGGGATCTTGGAGCTACAGCAAGGGGAGTCTCATACTCTCAATCACTTTACTTTGTTTTTGTTCTTGCTTGTTTTATTTCTCGCTAGCTTATTTTTCTTATTGCAAAATTTTAAAACCCAAAAAAATTAGTATAGTCTTTATTTCTGTTTTGCTTATTTGCTCTCTTTAAAAGTCAAAAACACAAAAAAATGCAATGGAAGAACTTACTAGAACCTCTATGTTGATGGAAGCTAGATAATTATATATAAAGTATAGAGAATCAAGAGAGGGTAAAATCTTGAGAGGCATGTTAAAAAAGTTGAATCAGATTGCTGAACTCTTGCTTGATCTTCATGATATAAATTGTTGCTCTAAGCAACACGATAAACATTTTAAATTCCAATGTGGCTTTAGTAAATAACCTTTAATTGCAACCTATCATTGGTTAAACTATACTCATCTGGGAGCTGAACAAGTAGAACAATTTGTTACATTTGTGGCAGCCTCCGAAGTAGATTCCTTCATGGCCGAAAATTATGAAACTTGCATGGCTTCTAATAAACTTAAATTTACAAGCTCTTGGATCCTTAATTATTGTTTGGAAAATTTCAGCAATAATGATTATATCATTGATTATAAAAAGAGACTCCTTGCTGCACAAGAGGGTTCTCACATTTTGCAGGATGCATGATACGAAAATATAAGCCAATATGAAGAGGAGAAGGAAGAACTAATGGAGGAAGAAAAGGAAGAGTGTGAGCCTCCACCCCCTCTATCCGAGGATGACAGTAAATTTCAAAATCAAAACACCTTTGTGATGTATGAGAATCCATGCTATATTGATGATGTTTCTACTCAAAATTCTATTCTCATTTATGAAAAACCATGCTACTGTGATGAAGCTGATAAGGCCTCTATTAATGATGCTTATGAAGATGAGTTTGCTACTGTTATATATGATAATCCGTGCTTTATTGATAAATCTTATGATAATCCTTTATTTGTTCCTACCATTGAGATACATGTTAATGAAGAGTTGTGCTTAGAAAGTTTATATGATAATGCTCTTGACGACGATCCAATGTTACTTGAGGATAAACATTATAATTCTATTAAAAGTCGGTTTGATCCCACTATTTTTGAGATGGACCAAAATTATGTGCTTGTAGATCAAGAAAAGCCTGTTTTAAGTGATAGATATATTGTTGAGTTTGTTCATGATGCTACAGAAAATTATTATGAGAGAGGAAAATATGGTTATTGGAGCTTTCATGTTACTAAAACACCTATCTTTATGTTGTTTTACCTTCCTATGCTTAATGATTTGTGCTTCATGGATTTATTTTCGTACAAGATTCCTATGCATAGGAAGTGGGTTAGGCTTAAATATATTTGATATTTGTTTCTTGATGCTCTCCTTTGTCAACTCTTACTTTTATTAGTGCATCATTGAAATCATTGCGCCTAGCTAAAATGCGTTAAATAAAATAGCTTTTGGGAGGCAACCATTATCTTTTTCCTTTCAGTTTTTCTTGAGTCTTGAAGTTGTTGCCTCTGTAGCAACCTCATTGTATCTTTTTCCTTTGGTTTTTTGTGCCAAGTTTAGCCTCTAATGCATTGAAAGTGCGAGGTGTTGTTTTGCTGTCCAGAAAAACAGATTTCTGTCCTTCACTGTTCGAAAATCCAAAAAATCTCTGAACATTATATTTTTCTGGAATTTTTAGGCAGCGAGCCTGATACTTTTATCTATTTTTCGTTAGTTTTGAGTTTTCTTATTTGAGCTACAGAAGTGCCTCGAAAAATTCAATCTTTACAGACTGTTCAGATTTTGACAGATTCTGCTTTTATTTTGTATTTGTCTCTTTACTATCGTCAAATGTGATACTCTAGAGGTGGAGTGCCACATTGAGGTTAGTGAACAGTATCCAATGCCTAATAAATTTGTTTTACAATTTGTCTTGAGTTGAACACATGTGCATTTTAATTTATGAGCACTAACCCTCTAATCAGTTTATGAGAAGTTTTATGTGAAGTGAGTTTTTAAGTTCCAGATGGATCAGAGCTCAAGCTTGGGGATGCCCCCATGGCACCCCCTCTGAACATCAAGAACTATCAAGCGTCAAAGCTTGGGGATGCCCAAGGCATCCCCTCTTCTTCATCGACTATCATGAGGTCGTCTTCGTTGAAATAAGTTTTTATCACTTTACATATTATGTGCTATACTTGGAGCGTCTTTTTTACTTTCAGTTTTGTTTGTTTGCTGGTCATATGCTTGTTGGATCCTTGCTTTGTTTATGTGGGAGAGAGACACGCTCCACTTTTTCGTTTGAATACTCCTGTGCTTCGCTTATATTTTGTTGAGTATTCTTAGCTACTGTTTGTTTGCTAGTAAGCTCTCGCTTTTAGCTTTTATCTTATTTAGAGCTGCTAGTAGTTGTTGTTAAACTCTCTTGTTCTTCACTTATATTTGTTGGAGAGTTGTTATTGATAAATTGCTTGAATTTTCAAAGTGACAAAATGCTATTCATGTGATAGTGGAATGAAACGAAAGCCTGCATAGAATTGTAGATCATTGTGTGGATACTTGATACTTCTCATTTGTTTTGAGATATTAAGATGAATACTTAAACTTGCTGGTTATTTTAGTGGAATTGATTAGTAAAGAAATACTGTTAAAAGCTTGAAACTGTGTGCTGTTTCGTAGTTGTTAATTCATTAAGCTAATCTTTCCATCAAAAGAATTGTTTGGTCAATAAGGGAGACGGTGTGGAGCTTTTATGGTTATGATTGACTAATGTCTTATGTTACTCTGTTACTGGTTAATATTAGATGTTTGCCTCAAATACCTTATTTGCTAAGCCTAAAAATTCGTACTGGGTGTATGGTTCACTCGTGCATCCAAATCCCAAAGCCAAACTATCTTGCCAGCTGAGTACACCATATCTACCTATGCATGGTATTTCTTGCCATTCCAAGAAAATTTGTCATGTGCTATCTTTAAAAATTCAAAATATTCCTTTGTGTGCCTCTATTTTTAATCTCATGAGGGAGCAGTAGAGAGCTAGATATAACTCGTGACGAGCAAGGTCATTTCCCCCCTTTCACCCGGTGTCGATGGATTACGTCTTCACTTGAATCAACCCGAGAGCAGCTTAAGCAAAAATATAAATATAACTCACCATTCTCCTCCGCGCAATGAAAATCTGAGAAAACAACTTTGAACATTGGACAGTGGTGAAACCAAGGAGAAACAGGAGCGTGCTCGCTTCTCTAAAAACCAGCTGCTCTCACAAGTCTAAAAGCCTTGCTTGTTATGGGGGACTAGATAGCTTCTCTGTTGTGAAGTCGTTGACGAAAGCACGCATGTCTCAAAATTGTTTTACTTCTGTTTCATAAAAATAAAAAGCTCTTGCACATGACTAATCCCTGCTTCCCTCTGCGAAGCGCCTTTCTTTTACTTTTAATGTTGAGTCAGTTTTCCTCTTCCTTCTATCTCCACCAAAGCAAACATCTAGCATTGACCCTGGGTATCATTGATCATATTGCATTGTCAGATTAAACATGAATCTTTATATTGACTTTACCGTTGGAAGTTGAGGCTTTTTGCTAAAACTTATATCTTATTTGTTTTGATTCTCAAACACTTTTGTCATGGAATTGTTACCTATGTGAATTAATCAAATATGTGGATCACATTGCTTTCATGTCTTTAACTTACTATTCATGAAATGTTTTGCTTGAATGATTCAACTTGGTTATTCATTGCTTTCTTGCTATCAACTATAGACAATTGTTTTGTATCACTTCATTCACATCCTATGCTTTGTATTACTATCTTGCTCACGATTGTGTTGGTTGCATGTCTCATCAAATATTATTTTGTTATCACTTACCTACTCGAGGACGAGTAGGAGTTAAGCTTGGGGATGTTGATACGTGTCAAACGTATCTATAATTTTTGATTGATCCATGCTAGTTTTGTGATGTTGTCACATGTTTTTATTATCATATTAATCATTTTTATGCATTTTGTTGGACTAACCTATTGACAAGATGCCTAGTGCCAGTTTCCTGTTTTTGCTGTTTTTGTATTTCAGAAAGTCCAGCACAGGAAATATCGTCGGATTGAGCTGAAAATTTACGGAGATTTTTTATGCGACGGAAGATACCTGAGGACCAAAGGGGAGCCTAGGGGGCCACCCAGGGGCCACAGGTTGGTGCCTGCCGCGGCCCCCCTAGGACCCGTAGGTGGGGCCCGCCCCTGCCCCATGGGCACCGCCTCGGCCCCCTCCGACGCCTATAAAATCCCTTTTAACCTAAAAACAACGGGGCGGCCATTATTTTCCAGAAAAGTCATCCCGAGGCGCCGTCAACTCAAACCCTAGTTCGGGGGTGATTCTGAAGCAGATCCCGGCACTCTGCCGGAGGGGAGATCGATCCCGAAGGGCTCTTCATCGCCATGCCTAGGAAGTTGCTTTCTCATTTCTTGATTTGTGTCTTACCTTCTTAAATGAGAAATGCCTTTTTGAGCATGTGTCCTATTTTTATCTTCTATGCTCTTTGGCTTTGCGTTGGTACCATCAATTGATATTAATTGGAATTTGATATCTCCTCCATAGATATGTGTTTCAATTGATACTTATTGTGGGAGCATTGATACCTTATTACTTTATTTTACTTTACTTGATTTCGGTCAAATATTATCCTCTTCTTGGTATCTTTTCTCCTAGTTGGTATCTTATTTTCAATTGGTGTCTTATCGATCATGTGTTGATTTGGATTTTGATATAATTTGGACAACCATTTCTTGTCACCCCTTGGTGTGCTTTATTGGTTTACTTGGTGTTTTTATCCAAATTGTATCTCATTTGGTTCTAGAAAGTCTTTGCATGCACGGTTACTAATTTATATTGTTATAGCATGCTTATCTTTCTTGATCTAATATATAGGGTATACTCCACCAAATTCTATCTCGGCTAAAATGTGCATGAAATTCAATTTCATATCTGTATGCACATATTTATGTGAAATGTGTCCTATGTATTGTAGTATATCTAACTACTATAGGGCCCAATGAGTTTGGGAACCATGTTGTACTTGAATTTTGTTTTAGGTACAATGGATATGCATTGGATGCTTGACTCATTCATAAGGAAGGTGTTCTTGATGTCTACTACACGCTTCTATTCTTGTAGACTTGTTGGGCCTCCAAGCACAGAGGTTTGTAGGACAGCAACAAATTTCCCTTAAGTGAATAACCCAAGGTTTATCGATCTCAGGGAGGTGTAAGGTGAATGTATCCTCTCTCAAGCAACCCTGCAATTAAGATACAAGAAGTCTCTTGTGTCCCCAACACACCTAATACAATTGTCAGTTGTATAGGTGCACTAGTTCGGCGAAGAGATAGTAAAATGCAAGTGATATGGATGGTAAAAGGTGATTTTGTAATTCTGTAATAAAAATGGCATCAAGCAAACAAGTGACAAAAGTGACTAAAAACGGTGTATCAATGCTTGGAAACAAGGCCTATGCTTCATACTTTCACTAGTGACTACTCTCAACATCATTAACATAATTAAACACATGATAGTTCCCACAAAAACACATGCATGGTAGATGTTACTCGGAGATCATTCTTTCGTCGATCAAATAGGATGAGAATTGCGTAGGGCTACGAAAAGCACACCTTAAAGTTCGTATTCCACATCTATGGACACTTCATGATGTCACTATCCACATCCAAAGATAGTACTAACAAAACACCACAACCTATTACTTGAATAGTCTCTTTCTTCAATAACACAAGCATCTAGAAACCTCATGATCTATTCAATCAAACAATAATAAAGAACAAACTCATGATGAAGATCCCTCTAATCTTGATGCATAGAGCCACACACGGCACCCTCACTGTCACCGTGGTACCGTGATCGCAACGGTGACTCCGCAAATTATACTAGATAATAATACCACTTGAGCAACATCATATCCATTACACATAGGGAAACATCATGTATTCAACTATACTAATAAAGCTCATGATCACAACGAAGATCACATCATGGGAGAGAGAGATAACCACATAGCTACTTGATAAGCCTCAGCCCCGGTGAGGGACTACTCCCTCCTCATCACGAGAAGCAGCGGTGTTGATGGAGATGGCTCCGGCGGTCGATCCCCGTCCCGGCAGGGTGCCAGAACAGGACCTTCTGAACCCCCGATACTTGTCGGCGATGGCGGCGGATCTCTGTATCGTATTTGGGAAAATCCTTCGGGGGTTAGGGTTTTTTCGTTGGGGATGATTTTATAGGCGTCGGAGGTGGCCGAGAGGTGTCCCATAGGGCAGGGGCGGGTCCCACCCGCGGGTGGACCCTAGGCCGTGGCCACAGGTCGCCCCTGGCCTGTGGGCTGCCCCTAGGTCGCCCTTTTGACTCTGGTCTTCATTTGTCCAATAAAAAATCCCCGTAAAGTTTCATCCAATTCCGAGAATATTTACATAAGTAACTTTCTGCAACAAAAATAGGGAACTGGCACTAGGCATCTTGTCAATAGGTTAGTCCAATAAAATGCCTTAAAATGATATAATAAGATGGCAAAAACATGTGACAATGACATAAAATAAGCATGGATCAATAAAAAATTATAGATACGTTTGACACGTATCAGCATCCCCAAGCTTAACTCATACTCGTCCTCGAGTAGGTAAGTGATAACAAAATAATTTTTGATGAGACATGCAACCAACACAATCATGATCAAGATAGTAATGTAAAGCATAGGATGTGAATGAAGTGATACAAAACAGTTGTCTATAGTTGATAACAAGAAAGCAATGAATAACCAAGTTGAATCATTCAAGCAAAACCTTTCATAAATAGTACGTTAAAGACATGAAAGCAATGTGACCCACATATTTGATTAATTCTCAAAGGTAATAGTTCCATGACAAAAGTGTTTGAGAATCAAAACAAAGAAGATGTAAGTATTAGCAAAAAGCTTCAACTTCCAATGGTAAAGTCAATATAAAGATTCATGTTTTAATCTGACAATGCAATATGATCAATGATACCCAGGGTCAATGCTATATGTTTGCTTCGGTGGAGATAGAAGGAAAAGGAAAACTGACTCAACATTAAAAGTAAAAGAAAGGCCCTTCGCAGAGGGAAGCAGGGATTAGTCATGTGCTAAAGCTTTTTATTCAGAAGTAAAACAATTTTGAGAGATGCATGCTTTCGTCAACGATTTCACAACAGAGAGCAGCTGGTTTTAGAGGAACGAGTACATTCCTCTTTCTCCTTGGTTTCACCACTGTCCAATGTTTAGAGCTGATTTCTCAGATTTTCATTGCGCGGAGGAGAATGGTGAGTTGTATTTATATTTTGCTTAAGCTGCTCTCGGGTTGATTCAAGTGAAGACGTAAACCATCGACACCGGGTGAAGGGGGGGGGGGGGATGACCTTGCTTGTCACAAGTTATATCTAGCTCTCTACAGCTTCCTCATGAGCTTAAAAACAGAGGCACAAAAAGGAGTATTTTGAATATTTTAAAGATAGCACATGACAAATTTACTTGGAATGGCAAGAAATACCATGCATAGGTAGATATGGTGGACTCAGCTGGCAAGATAGTTTGGCTTTGGGATTTGGATCCACGAGTGAACTCTACACTCAGTACGAATTTTTGGGCTTGCCAAAAGAGGTATTTGAAGCAAACATCTAACATTAACCGGTAACAGAGTAACATAAGACATTAGTCAATCATAACCATAAACGCTCCACACTGTCTCCTTTGTTGACCAAACAATTCTTTTGATGGAAAGATTAGCTTTAAGAATTAACAACTACGAAACACCACACAGTTTCAAGCTTTTAACAATATTTCTTTACTAATCAATTCCACTCAAATAACCAGCAAGTTTAAGCATTCATCTTAATATCTCAAAACAAATGAGAAGCATCAAGTATCCACACAATGATCTACAAGACTATGCAGGCTTTCATTTCATTCCAATATCACATGGATATCATTTTGTCACTTTGACAATTCAAGCAATTCATCAATAACGACTCTTCAACAAGTATAAGAGAAGAACAAGAGAGTTTAACATCAACAACTAGCAGCTCTAAACAAGATAAAGGCTAAAAGTGAGAGCTTACTAGCAAACAAACAGTACCTAAGAATACTCAATAAGATATAAGCGAAGCAAAGGAGTATTCAAATGAAAAAGCGGAGCGTGTCTCTCTCCCACAGAAATAAAGCTAGGATCCAACAAGGATATGACCAGCAAACAAACAAAACAAAACTGAAAGCAAAAAGACGCTCCAAGTATAGCACATAATATGTAAAGTGATAAAAACTTAGTTCAACGAAGACGACCTCATGATAGTCGATGAAGAGGAGGGGATGCCTTGGGCATCCCCAAGCTTTGACGCTTGATGGTTCTTGATATTCAGAGGGGGTGCCATGGGGGCATCCCCAAGCTTGAGCTCTGATCCATCTTCAATTTCTTTATTATCCTCTCCTTTGGAACTTAAAAACTCCCTTCACACAAAACTTCTTATAAACTGATTAGAGGGTTAGTGCTCATAAATTAAAGTGCACATGTGTTCAACTCAAGACAAATTGCAAACAACTTTATTGGGCATTAGCTACTGTTCACTAAGCCTCATTGTGGCACTCCTCCCCAAGAGTATCACATTTGACGATACTAAAGAGACGGATACAAAATAAAAGCAGAATCTGTAAAAAACTGAACAGTCTGTAAAGATTTATTTTTTCGAGACACTTCTGTAGCTCAAATCAGAAAACTCAAAACTAACAAAAGATAGATAAAAGTATCAGGCTTGCTGTCTAAAAATTTAAGAAAACAATAAAATTCAGAGATTTTCTGGAATTTCGAACAGGTAAGGACAGAAATCTGTTTCTGGACAACAAAATAATACCTCACACTTTCAATGCATTAGAGGCTAAACTTGGCACAAAAAATAAAAGGAAAAAGATACAATGAAGTTGCTACAGAGGCAAGAACTTCATGACTCAAGTAAAGCAAAAACAAAACTGAAAGAAAGGATGGGTTGCCTCCCAACAAGCGCTTTTCTTTATAGCCTTTTAGCTAGGCTTAGTGGTTTTAACGATGATCTCATAAGAATAAGACTTGAAACATAAAAGAGAACATCAAGTAGCAATATCAAACACATTTAAGTCTAACCCACTTCCTATGCGTTGGAATCTTATAAGAAAATAAATCATTGGAGCATAAAGCTACTAGCATAGGAAGGCAAAGCAAATGCAACATTAAAACCTTCAACATAAATATGGGAAACTTCATAAGATGATAATTTATATAACCATGTTTCCCTCTATCATAATAACTTTCAGTAGCATCATGAATAAAATCCACAACATAGGTATCACATAAAGCATTTTCTCATGATTCACATGCATAAAAGTATTATTATTACTCTCCACATAAGTAAAATCCTTCTCATTAGTAATAGTGGGAGTAAAACTATCATAGCCATCATTGTAATCATCATAAATAGGAGGCATATCATAATCATAATAAACCTTTTCCTCAATAGTAGGTGGACTGAAAGTATCACATTCATCATAATAATCATCATATATAGGAGACATAGTATCATCAAAGCAAATTTCCTCCTTCAAGCTTGGGGGACTAAAAAGATCATATTCATCAAAACCGGCATCCCCAAGCTTGCAATTTTCCATAGCATTAGCAACAATGGTATTCAAAGAAATCATACTAATAACATTGCTACTAGCATGATTATTGTGCAAATAAAGTACCATAGGTTTTTTAATTTTCTCTTCAAAAGCATCATGACCAATTTCAAGATAGAGTTTATAAAGCTCTCTCATTTTTTTGTTGTTCTCCATTAAGCCTAACTAGTGAAATAAAAACAAGAAACAAAAGATATAACTGCAGAATCTAAAGAAGATACCTTCAAGAACTCACCTCCTTGACAACAATGCTAGAAATTAGCTTCGTCGTCGGAGTGTGAGTACCGCTTACCTTTCCTCCCCGGCAATGGCGCCAGAAAAGAGCTTGATGTCTACTACACGCTTCTATTTTTGTAGACTTGTTAGGCCTCCAAGCGCAGAGCTTTGTAGGACAGCAGCAAATTTCCTTTAAGTGAGTAACCCAAGGTTTATCGATCTCAGGGAGGTGTAAGGTGAATGTATCCTCTCTCAAGCAACCCTGCAATTAAGATACAAGAAGTCTCTTGTGTCCCCAACACACCTAATACAATTGTCAGTTGTATAGGTGCACTAGTTCGGCGAAGAGATAGTAAAATGCAAGTGATATGGATGGTAAAAGGTGATTTTGTAATTCTGTAATAAAAATGACAGCAATCAAACAAGTGAGAAAAGTGACTAAAAACGGTGTATCAATGCTTGGAAACAAGGCCTAGGCTTCATACTTTCACTAGTGACTACTCTCAACATCATTAACATAATTAAACACATGATAGTTCCCACAAAAACACATGCATGTAGACGTTACTCGGAGATCATTCTTTCGTGGATCAAATAGGATGAGAATTGCGTAGGGCTACAAAAAGCACACCTTAAAGTTCGTATTCCACATCTATGGACACTTCATGCTGTCACTATCCGCATCCAAAGATAGTACTAACAAACTCCACAACCTATTTCTTGAATAGTCTCTTTCTTCAATAACACAAGCATCAAGAAACCTCATGATCTATTCAATCCAACAATAATAAAGAACAAACTCATGATGAAGATCCCTCTAATCTTGATGCATAGAGCCACACACGGCACCCTCACTGTCACCGTGGTACTGTGATCACAACGGTGACTACGCAAATTATACTAGATAACACCACTTGAACAACATCATATCCATTACACATAGGGAAACATCATGTATTCAACTATACTAATAAAGCTCATGATCACAACAAAGATCACATCATGGGAGAGAGAGATAACCACATAGCTACTTGTTAAGCCTCAGCCCCGGTAAGGGACTACTCCCTCCTCATCACGGGAAGCAGCGGTGTTGATGGAGATGGCTCCGGCGGTCGATCCCCGTCCCGACAGGGTGCCGGAACAGGACCTTCTGAACCCCCGAAACTTGTCGGCGATGGCGGCGGAGCTCTGTATCGTATTTGGGAAAATCCTTCAAGGGTTAGGGTTTTTTGTCGGGGATGATTTTATAGGCGTCGGAGGCGGCCGAGAGGTGCCCCACGGGATAGGGGCGGGTCCCACCCATGGGTGGACCCTAGGCCGCGGCCACAGGTTGCCCCTGGCCTATGGGCTGCCCCCTGGGTCGCCCTTTTGGCTCCGGTCTTCATTTGTCCAATAAAAAATCCCCGTAAATTTTCGTCCAATTCCGAGAATATTTCCAGAAGTAACTTTCTGCAACAAAAACATGACAAAAACAGGGAACTGGCACTAGGCATCTTGTCAATAGGTTAGTCCAATAAAATGCCTTAAAATGATATAATAAGATGGCAAAAACATGTTACAATGACATAAAACAAGCATGGAACAATCAAAAATTATAGATACGTTTGACACGTATCAGTTATCACCATGTGATTATTGGAGTCAAGCTTTGATGGTAAACACACTCTCATCTTCTTCTTCGCCAATGTATCTCGGTAACAAGTATCTACCTCATGCATACTTTTCTAGTTTCCAACCTTGTGTAGGTTGCTTCTTGTCATGAAAGCTATTATTTGCAATTGTTGTGATTTTGGCTTATTTCTTTCACTTGGTATATCTTTGTGATATTTGTGATGAGATGGAAAAAACTATTCCTTCAATTGGTATTCTTTCTTTGTGATACTTGTTGCCTATCTCAAAGCATATTCACTATCTCTTGTTCCCTTAGTGATATGTGTGATGTCTTTGATGTGCTTGAAGTTCATTTATATACAATAAGATAAATTTGAGCTATGTGCTATGCTTTTAAGCAATACTCTTATTTGTGTATTGGAATCTTATAAGAAAATAAATCATTGGAGCATAAAGCTACTAGCATAGGAAGGCAAAGCAAATGCAACATTAAAACCTTCAAAAATATGGGAAACTTCATAAGATGAAAATTTATATAACCATGTTTCCCTCTATCATAATAACTTTCAGTAGCATCATGAATAAAATCCACAACATAAGTATCACATAAAGCATTTTTCTCATGATTCACATGCATAAAAGTATTATTATTACTCTCCACATAAGTAAAATCCTTCTCATTAGTAATAGTGGGAGTAAAACTATCATAGCCATCATTGTAATCATCATAAATAGGAGGCATATCATAATCATAACAAACTTTTTCCTCAATAGTAGGTGGACTGAAAATATCACATTCATCATAATAATCATCATATATAGGAGACATAGTATCATCAAAGCAAATTTCCTCCTTCAAGCTTGGGGGACTAAAAAGATCATATTCATCAAAACCGGCATCCCCAAGCTTGCAATTTTCCATAGCATTAGCAACAATGGCATTCAAAGAAATCATACTAATAACATTGCTACTAGCATGATCATTGTGCAAATAAAGTTCCATAGGTTTTTTAATTTCTCTTCAAAAGCATCATGACCAATTTCAAGATAGAGTTTATAAAGCTCTCTCATTTTTGTTGTTGTTTTCCATTAAGCCTAACTAGTGAAATAAAAACAAGAAACAAAAAGATATAACTGCAGAATCTAAAGAAGATACCTTCAAGAACTCACCTCCTCGACAACAATGCTAGAAATTAGCTTCGTCGTCGGAGTGTGAGTATCGCTTGCCTTTCCTCCCCGGCAACGGCGCCAGAAAAGAGCTTGATGTCTACTACACGCTTATATTCTTTTAGACTTGTTGGGCCTCCAAGCGTAGAGGTTTGTAGGACAGCAGCAAATTTCCTTTAAGTGAGTAACCCAAGGTTTATCGATCTCTGGGAGGTGTAAGGTGAATGTATCCTCTCTCAATCAACCCTGCAATTAAGATACAATAAGTCTCTTCTGTCCCCAACACACCTAATACAATTGTCAGTTGTATAGGTGCACTAGTTCGGCGAAGAGATAGTAAAATGCAAGTGATATGGATGGTAAAAGGTGATTTTTTTAATTCTGTAATAAAAATGGCAGCAAGAAAACAAGTGACAAAAGTGACTAAAAACGGTGTATCAATGCTTGGAATTAAGGCCTGGGCTTCATACTTTCACTAGTGACTACTCTCAACATAATTAAACACATGATAGTTCCCACAAAAACACATGCATGGTAGACGTTACTTGGAGATCATTCTTTCGTGGATCAAATAGGATGAGAATTATGTAGGGCTACGAAAAGCACACCTTAAAGTTTGTATTCCACATCTATGGACACTTCATGCTGTCACTATCCGCATCCAAAGATAGTACTAACAAACTCCACAACCTATTTCTTGAATAGTCTCTTTCTTCAATAACACAAGCATCAAGAAACCTCATGATCTATTCAATCCAACAATAATAAAGAACAAACTCATGATGAAGATCCCTCTAATCTTGATGCATAGAGCCACACACGGCACCCTCACTGTCACCGTGGTACCGTGATCACAACGGTGACTCTGAAAATTATACTAGATAACACCACTTGAGCAACATCATATCCATTACACATAGGGAAACATCATGTATTCAACTATACTAATAAAGCTCATGATCACAATGAAGATCACATCATGGGAGAGAGAGATAACCACATAGCTACTTGTATAAGCCTCAGCCCCGGTAAGGGACTACTCCCTCCTCATCACGGGAAGCAGCGGTGTTGATGGAGATGGCTCCGGCGGTCGATCCCCGTCCCGGCAGGGTGCCGGAACAGGACCTTTTGAACCCCCGAAACTTGTCGGCGATGGCGGCGGAGCTCTGTATCGTATTTGGGAAAATCCTTCGGGGGTTAGGGTTTTTTCATCGGGGTTGATTTTATAGGCGTCGGAGGCGGCCGAGAGGTGCCCCACAGGGCAGGGGCGGGTCCCACCCGCGGGTGGACCCTAGGTCGCGGCCACAGGTAGCCCCTGGCCTGTGGGCTGTCCCCTGGGTCGCCCTTTTGTCTCCGGTCTTCATTTGTCCAATAAAAAATCCCCGTAAATTTTCGTCCAATTCCGAGAATATTTGCAGAAGTAACTTTCTGCAACAAAAACATGACAAAACAGGGAACTGGCACTAGGCATCTTGTCAATAGGTTAGTCCAATAAAATTTCTTAAAATGATGTAATAAGATGGCAAAAACATGTGACAATGACATAAAACAAGCATGGATCAATCAAAAATTATAGATACGTTTGACACGTATCAGTTCTCACCATGTGATTATTGGAGTCAAGCTTTGATGATAAACACACTCTCATCTTCTTCATCGCCAATGTATCTCGGTAACAAGTATCTACCTCATGCATACTTTTCTAGTTTCCAACCTTGTGTAGGTTGCTTCTTGGCATGAAAGCTATTATTTGCAATTGTTGTGATTTTGGCTTATTTCTTTCACTTGGTATATCTTTGTGATATTTGTGATGAGATGGAAAAAAAACTATTCCTTCAATTGGTATTCTTTCTTTGTGATACTTGTTGCCTATCTCAAAGCATCTTCACTATCTCTTGTTCCCTTAGTGATATGTGTGATGTCTTTGATGTGCTTGAAGTTCATTTATATACAATAAGATAAATTTGAGCTATGTGCTATGCTTTTAAGAAATACTCTTATTTGTGTATTTATGACTTCCCTCTTTGGATACCTTGCTCTTTCATTTAACCATTTTGTATGTACATGTTTCGTTTGGATGTATATCTTCAAGATTTATCCACATAGAAACTTATACATATGAGAGAGGTCACCTTTCATTTTGGTATCCTATTTCTTTTGAGCTACCTTGATTTTTATCTATAATTCTTTGGTGGCTCCAAATTTGTTTCATGAGTGCTTATCTTATTTTTTATTTGCATCCTTGCGCACTCATGTGTTTGTTGAAGATCTTTGACCTCATGCTTACCATGGTGAGCATGTTGATTTTTATTGGCTAAATATTCTCATGAGTTTTTGGTTTTTTTTTTCAATGAGTTTAGTTTCCAATTGGTACCCTTGAGCTTGTGATCATATTCCTTTTAGTTAAAGATCTTCTTTGTATGTTGTGGGTGTCAATACTTGATATACAATTTATCTCCATTTGGTTAAGACTATTTGTATTACCAAATTAATTGTCTTGTCACACACACATACTCTTGGTTGGGCCTATCTTGTTTGATTTTTTAAAAAAAATTGGTATCTTCTTATGGCTCAACCATATCTAGTTACTATGTGGTATGTCATATTCATGAGAAATTCAAATTCTACAATGTCCATTAATTTCTCTAGTTGGTTTTATTTGCATCTTGCTTAGATAAAATGAATTATCACATTATGGGGGAGTAATAAGCTACGTGCATGTTACAATCCCACAAAATGTGAACATTTGAGGTTTGCCACTTAGATTTGATATTGTAAATTATCCTATTCATATGTGGCATGTTTGCTCGAACAAGTTCCATTTTCCATTTTGGTTATCCTTTGGCTCTTGTTTGTGTGAGTTTGCTTGGTGTGGTTTTTCTCTAATATGCATTTTCATATATTATTTGAGAAACCATTTTTCCATATTATTCTAACCATGGCCTTGTCGGTTGGTTTGAATAGTTGAAACTACCAACAAACTTTATTAAAATATGGTGTTTTATTTCTTATCTCTTGCCATATGATTTATGTTGTGAGGATGACCTTGGATATCTCTACTCACCGGGAAAATATTTCCTTATACTCATTGTCCTTGGACAATTGATATTCACACTTGTGGTAGAATATTTTTGTTCATCTTCATATTGGCTCTTGCGTTGAATTGCCTTATTTATTGCCAAGTGTTTTCGTTTTTACTCCCATTGCCTTCCTTGCCTCTTGCATGGATCTTAATTTTCCATTGGTAGTGTTTAGTGTTGTAAATAAAATATGGAGAGTAATGATCCCTTGTGCGTGCATTTTGTATTCAAATACAAATATCAAAGATAATGCATGAATCTTGGGGGAGCATTCCTTTTTATTTAGAACACTATCCTATCTATCAATATTTGATCCTTTCAATTGGCATCACTTGGAATTTGATATCTTCTCCATAGATATTTGTTTCAATTGGTACTTATTATGGGAGTTTTGATACCTTATTTCTTTATTTTACTCCACTTGATTTCGGTCAAGTATTATCCTCTTCTTGGTATCTTTTCTCCTAGTTGGTATCTTATTTTCAATTGGTGTCTTATCGATCATGTGTTGATTTGATTCGATTCCTATTGATATCACACTTCATGTGTTGATGTGTTTTGGAATCAATCATATGTTGATTTGATTTTTCCTCAATCATGTGTTGATTTGGATTTTGATATAATTTGGACAACCTTTTTGTGTCACACTTTGGTGTGCTCTCTTCTTGGTTTACTTGGTGTTTTCGTCCAAATTGTATCTCGTTTGGTTCTTGAAAGACTTTGCTTGTATATTCTCTAATTTATATATTTTATGGCATGTTTGTCTTTCTAAGTTCCAATATATAGGGGATACTCCACAAAATCATAAATCGGCTAAGATGTGCATGAAATTCAATTTCATATCTATATGCACATATTTATGTGGAGTGTTTCTTATATATTGTAGTTTATCTCACTACTATGGGACCCAATGAGTTTGGGAACCATTTTGTGCTTGAATTTTGTTTTAGATACAATGGAGATGCATTGGATGCTTGCATAGTGTTCTCACCGTATGATTATCGGAGTCAAGATTTGATGATAAACAAACTCTCATCCTCTTCATCGTAAATGCATCTCGGTAACAAGTATCTATCCCATGCATACTTTTCTAGTCTCAACCTTGTGTAGGTTGCTTCTTGGCATGAAAGCTTTTATGTGCAATTGTTGTGGTTTTGGCTTTTTCCTTCACTTGGTATATCTTTGTGATATTTGTGAAAGTGCAAAAACCTTTTCTTCAATTGGTATTATTTCCTTGTGATACTTGTTGCCTATCTCAAAGCATCTTCACTATCTCTTGTTCACTTAGTGATATTTGTGATGTCTTTGATATTTTTGAAGTTCATTTATATACAATGAGATACATTTGAGCTATGTGCTATGCTTTTAAGCAATAATCTCTTTTGTATATTTATGACTTCCCTTTTGGATACCGTGGTCTCCCCTTCATCGACCATTTCATATGTGCAAATTTCTTTGTGGATGTATATCATCAATGATTTGTCTACTTAGAAACATATACATATGAGAGAGGTCACCTTTTAGTTGGTATCCTATTTCTTTTGAGCTACCTTGTTTTTTTTATCTATAACTAGCACAGTGGCCCGCGCACATGCGCGGGCAACATCTTCATAGCTTTTATTACATTTTTAAACTTGGCAGTACAATAATCTTAAAATCCTGTTAGATTTCTGTTTTTGTTCATTACTGTTACTTAGTATCATTAGTATTCTATTTCATCTTATTTAAGAGCAAAACATCAACTTAATGGATCTTGTATACTGAATTGATCTTTAAATGTGGTTCGTAAATATGGTTTCAATATCTTGCACGGGCTTCATCTTTAAAATTTGATTAAATTATATCCAAGATTTATTTTTAATAAATATTCTTTAAATAACGTGCGGACACTCAT
Source organism: Puccinellia tenuiflora (assembly GCA_012064385.1). Taxonomy (NCBI): domain Eukaryota; kingdom Viridiplantae; phylum Streptophyta; class Magnoliopsida; order Poales; family Poaceae; genus Puccinellia; species Puccinellia tenuiflora. Next base: position 136,975 of record QRDG01000512.1, read on the forward strand.
TGCCATGATTTTTGGAAATTATATTTTCCTAGAAATTATAAATAATTGTCATATAATCTTACAATGGTTCCAAATATTGATTATTGTTATACATATAATTACAGAAGCATAGTTACGATACCATTGTACACTCACTCGTTTCTTGATCTAAATACCCAGGAGAAAAAATGTATATGTACATGTTTATCAGTACAATTATCATTCTTGATGTCGCTAAAGGTGATTCCCTTGTTCGACACCAAAAAAAACATTCAACATCTTAAGTTTGTTTTCTAATGAGATAAGTAATGGTCATATATATAGAATTATAATATCTTTCTGTGATGTGTCTATAAAATTTCAAACTACTAAAATATTACATTTTAGATAGAGACCTCTAAAATCTAAAAAATGTAAACCTACATTTTTTCCTCAAACCAAAAGATTTTACAAAGATACACTAATCAGATGTGTTGTGTGCTCGAATTACATGACACATTGACGTGTTTTCATGGCATGCCTTTGTGGATAGGTAGTTGAACAACTATTAGACCTAATAAAGAAAACATTTTTCCTATATGAAGTATTATCACCGATCTTATCAATCCATTATCTTCCATTGGTTATCTCAACTTGTTCATGCAACCACTTACGTTTGTATTTTTTTACCCAAGAGATCAAAAGTTATCTCGATGACGAAAGAACATGTTGTAAGTATCCACACCTTTCCATGGGACCAATTCGTTTTGCACCAAAGACCTAACATGTTGATTTTTATTCCTCCTTCCTCCTCCATTCAATATAGTTATGTATGCTCGCAAATATTTCTAGAGTCTCTTTCCCTTATTTCTTCTTTGATCACCCACATGCTAGATTCGTGACATCTATCACTGAAAATCCTCATATTCATGGATTGATCTGAAGTCCCATGCAAGTTTACACATGTTTCAAAACAATTACATTAGGTAGATATGTTTATTCAAATTCATGACTGGTGCCATTGATTTGAAATAACTTACATGGTTGCAATAATTTATTTTGAATTTTTTAATAGAGTGGATATTTGCATGTGTTATTATGTAAACAACTATGTATAAATATCAGTAACTTTCTCAATATCGGTTGAAGTCAATGGATTTTTTAACAACTTTGCGCATATAGGTATATTTTCTTTGACTGTTTTAACATGGGAGATTGAATTAGACATCTAAAAGTCGAACAAATCAATTAAAAGATCTATGATTTTTGACATTATTGATAAAGAAATTAGATTGAAAATTATATATGCTTCGTTCATCAATTTGCACCACCAGAAAAAGGGCCTTTCATAGCAGCAGCAACAACACCAACTTATCAATCACACTGCCAGCTAAGTACTTGGCACAATAAAACAAACCATTTAAGTAGTACATCTAGACAGGCTATCCCATATCAAGTAGACGTACTATTTTGTTAAGTAGGGGAACTACAAAACCATACCTCCGAAATTCCTACATGGATATTATCTTCTTTTTCCTTCTTCTTCTTCTTCTAAATCTCACAAAATATAAGTTTGTAGGATTCATTTGTTAAACATATCAATAGGTTTATCAATATAAATATTAACTGAATCAATCAATCAATAGTTTTCTCTAGCCAAACAAATAACCGATATAGAGGACAAAAAAAATTAACCGAATCAATCATCTATATCTCTTATAGAGAAAGATTCCCTTACATGCATTAATGATTGTCTATCTCAAGATGCAAGCTTTCATATTGTCCATGTCATCTCCACTAATATCTATTTATCTCTGTATGCAAGCCACACATCATCCATTCCTTTAGTTTCTCACTATATTTCTTTTCACAACATAATGTAACATACCTTGTATACTGTTCTGTCTACACAATACAGTTACTAAAGTGATTACCACTGCAACGTGTGGGTTATCTTTCTATTAACCAATATAGAAGAATCCCAAAAATACATCTAGTACCATTGATATCACAAAACAAAACTACATCGATGGTGCGCAACATAATCCATATTACGGTAACTATTTGAAGTAATTACCTTTACCTTACATTTGTGTGGCTTAATGGAAAATTTAATGATTGGCTTCCATATTTAATGGTCAATATCAGCTCGTATACCTGCATTTCAGAGAGAAATTGAGTAAGTAATACTATTTAGAACATATGCATGCATGTAGATTTTTTATAGTATGTGTACATTGGATACTTTTTCTTGACAAAAAATTATAACTACAAACAAAACCCTACAATAAATTTTAGATAATATATTTCACACTTTTGTGTGGTAAGCAAGAATCGGTAACATAATGAGAAGCAAAGAACAATACCTCAAAATGGTGTTTAATTGATAGTCCTTCTGATTTTTTCCATTGCTTTATGATCATTATATGTTGATAAAGAAGTCGACGTCTGAAGTAGACCTGTGCAAACCTCAAGAGGTATATTCCTAGCCTAGAGATGGCCAATGAAAGGCGTCGTCCAGACGTGGCGGCTTCTTCACATAACCTTGACTATCAGTTCGCGACCTGTGCAAACCTCAAGAGGTATATTCCTAGCCTAGAGATGGCTAATTGATAGTGCTTGAGGTCTGAACATTACTAAAAACAGATCAACCAACTGCTTATAAACAGTGCGCATATCCTTTTTTTAATAAAAAAAGAGTCGTGTTTATTAAACTCCACCCAACCTAATTTATAGATGACGTAATGTGCTAGCAGAAGAAGTCTAGACTACGTAGCTACTACCTGACGCAAACCAACGCATGTAGCAGACAGCTTACCCGTATGTGTCCCTTTCGTTTCAATCAATGAGTAAAGAAAAATAGATTCATTCAATCAGGAATGAAACTGTACGTGGTATTTAAGGAGATTATACTCAGCTGAAAATACCATAAAGGCAAGGATGCGCGGTGTGTACCTGATGGTATTTGTTCTGAGTCGATTCATCATGTTAAATTTGTTGAATGTGTCTCGAAATAAATACCGGGTTCCTGCTGTATTGATCACAAAGGCACCACAAATCTTTAAAATGGGCGACACTTTTAATAGATCAGAGAGAGTACCATTTTGCACGCACATAAAAACATCAGGTACTAAATAAATAATCGATATTCACTATGGTAGTTACATTCAAGGCTTTATGTACACTTGTTCACAATCACAACACCTTCATTTAAAAAATAGGGAAAAAAATTTAATTGTTCATAGAATAGCAGGCAACATAAGATTATTTAGATAGATATAGGAGAGAAGGAACATAAATATCTGTAGTCTTATATATCTTTCAAACTTTTCTTGTTTAAATCAAGCAAACTGATAGAAATTTGATATCATAGTTCATGAGAGTAACCGGCATAAGATTATTACACAAATAGATATATGATTAACATGGCACGAATTCTTGTGCCTTGTATCTGCCATTATCTCCTTGGATCGAGCAGTTAGAACCTAATTTCATAACCTATAAGATGAAAACATCACTTATGGAAGAAAAACAAATGTCACGTACTGTAAATAACCTTAAAACATTGGCTTCTAACTTTTTATGTCAGTCCTATATATGGGGATAGTTTCAGCAAAAATATATTAACAACTTAATATTGCCGTAGCAACAAAAAGGAAGTACCTGGCTATGAAGTTTTAAATCGTTGCTACCAGTAACTCTTTGCTGTGAAACAAAAGAGACATGGCTCCGACTTGCATACGGATCCCCTTCTTCAAGGAACGCGAAAATAAAAGTATTAGCGGACATGATTTGCAGATATGGATCACACATCGGTTCAATTAATGCTAGCTAAAAGCAGAGGTTCGCTGGGAATCTGGGATGTGCGTCCGCCACTGTGTACATGGAAAACGACCATAAGATTAATAAATATAGAATATAGAAACACATGCGATTCTACGAAACTACTGCCTTGCTACTCATGCGTCGCAGTACTATATTTAACTGGACAATAGTACATCCTGATGGTGATATCATTCCAACTGTTCTTTTTTGCGTACAGTCTCCAAACAGAAAAGTGTTAGCAATTTGCTGAACATGAATGCTGAAACCGGATTCAGTAGGATGTGCTCGAGTATCATCTCAGATTCATAGGCATATCATCTAAATTAGTGTTGTATTGTTACTAACGTGTATCCACGCGTTAGCATCTCAAATAATTATGCACTTCCATACTGCTCAGATTGAAATTGAGCAGTTTTTACAATCGATGCAGTAAATCTACTAAAGAAATTAACGGTAGTAGGGCTAAGTATCTAACCTGTGCAGCGGTGGTAGTGCTACCTTTTAATGGATGCAAATATTCAATTCTCTCTTTGAACTTTGAGGCTGTTGTTGACGTACTGAACAAAATCGTGAAAAGCCCCTATGCTTGAGCGATGGAGTCGTCTTAGGTCAACATCCTTCAGCTCGCCATGAGAGGATGACACGATGTTGTACAAGAGATCGGGAAGAGATCGCTTAGAAGGTACCGTGCATGCAGCACCAGTTCCTGGGTAGAGCTCGAGGAGGAACGCTTCCATTATCGTGTAGAGATCGCTGGCGGCTTATCGCGGCCTAGCAATACACGCAGCCTAGAGCAAACGGGGAAATAGGTTTTTGGGGTTGGAGAAGATAACGTTTCGGGAAAATTATTGTAGGCTAGTGGCATTGGTGGGTAATTTCTTCTGCTATGATAAATCTAATGGTTGTGGTTTGATAATCTCTAAAATTGAAGGTCGGAAGTTTTGCTTTTTTGTGGGATTTTCTAGCCTGCCTATCTTTTTTCTGGTGAGCCCGTCATGTACTTTTAATATATAGTAGATTCTTTGGTGGCTCTAAATTTACTTCATGAGTGCGTATCTTAATTTTATTTGCATCTTTGCACACTCATGTATTTGCTGAGAATCTTTTACCTCATGCTTACCATGGTGAGTATGTTGATTTTTATTGGCTAAATGCTCTCACTAGCTTTTGGCATTTTTAATTGGTTTTAGTTTCCAATTGGTATCCCTAAGCTTGTGAACATGCTCCTTTAAAGATCTTCTGTTTATCTCGGTTGGGCCTATCTTATGTTGAATCTTTGAAAATTGGTATCTCCTTATGGCTCAACCATATCTTTGGTGCAAGTGCTGATTTGCTTTAGTTTTTGCACTCTTGCACTTGTTGTGTGTTGTAGATTTTTGGGGGAGTGAGGATTCCATATTTGTGCACTCCTCAATAGTGTATGAACATTGGGGAGCTTCTCCATTTTTATTTATAACTCTCTTTTCGGATCGCTTCAACTGCTTTTCTCCTTTGTGGAGATGTTTAGAATGAGTTAATATTATTTGCAATCTTTGGATCCTCAGTATATAGTTTGATTTCCTTCAAATATTCTTCATTGGATATGTGCATTTGATTTCACTCATATCTTGAGAAATGCACACTTTATGGAGGAACTCATATTATATTGGCCTTCTAAAATTTTCTTCCCATTTCGGCAATCGATGCCAATGGGGGAGAAGTTTTGAGGGTTTAAGGGAATTTGGGTTTTATGCTTTTGTTGCATTTTCCTTTAATGCACTTGCATCCTTGCTTGTTTGTCTTGCAAGGATGTTTTATTCATTATATAAACCCTCTTAAAAAGGGATTGTCATCAATTACCAAAATGGGGGAGATTGAAAGTGCATGGTTGCTAACATGTGTGGTTTTGGTAATTAATGACAATCTCTATGGACTAAAGTGTGTATTGAGCCATTCTTGTAGGTTTGGTCCATAGCTTGCTTGATCTCCATAGGTTGGAGTCAAGGCTAAGGGAAGAAGACTATATGTTGATCAAGGCTAAGTGCGAGTTGATCAACACACAAGTCCAAGTGAAGATATGCCAAAGAGTGCCTCTCCCATATTCGTGTATGGGGAGATATATGCAAGTCTTCACCAAGCAGAGCGCAATCAAGAAAGGTGGTCCAACTTGAGTAGGTCAAGATCGTCATCATCGACCTCAAGTGGATTATGCGCAAGGAAAAGGTATGATCTTGATAGGTTCTCTATTTTACTAATCTCATGATGTTAGTTGAGAGACTGGATTTTAGGATAGATGGCCGTACTATCAAGAGGGGCTCTCAAGTGAGTAACTTGATCGCATCTTTGTGGAGAGCTCAAACCTTTGCACACCTGGCATATCATCTTTCTTGGTTGTTATTTGGCTTTTATCCATGTGAGAATTTAGAGCTTGTGTTCATCTCCATACCAAGCCCTAGTTCATCAAAAACGGATTTCATATGCATATCTTGTTGCGTTTTTTATGTTGGAGGTTTTACCGACTTATCTTTTCTAGAGAGGTCAAACTCTCTCCTTGTGGTTTCCTCCTCACATGATGTGAAGGGGTTCGTGTGCAGAAAACAAAAAATTTCCTAGCAACGCGAACGATAAACTAGCCAAGATCTATCTCTAGGTAGACATAAAGTAACGGAGGGAACGGTAATGATACCCTTGAAGACCGTAAGCGTCGACGATCAACCGATCTGTGTCGACACATGCTGAAGACGTACGACGACGCCGACCTCGAGGTCGTGTAGTCTGTCGGAGAACTGTCCCAGGAACTGGGTGTGTCTCACGAAGGATCGAGTAAGGGGCTGAACACGGAATCAAACAACCCTCGACGTGCCTCGGCGACGGTGCTCGCCTGGATCGCTGTGGGGAAACACTGCAGAGAGGAACACACGGTCTTACCCAGGTTCAGGGCCCTCTAGGTGAGGTAAAACCCCTACATCCGGCCTCGAGTTGTATTGCACTTGCTTGGAGAGGTTTCTGTACAGGGCGAGCTTGGCGAGCTCTGGGTGGCTAACAATGGCTACTGCTAACCTCAGATCTAGGGTTTTGGCTTGTGAATCTTGGAACCCCTTTGCCCGAAAGGGCTCCTCCTCCTTTTATAGGCGTCTCGGGCCTCTTCCCCCAAAACATCTTGGCGGGAAGGGCTACCACATGGCGACGAAGGAGGAGGGGCGGTGCACAATAAAGGTAGAGTCCACCATAAAGGTGAGGTCCATGGACGCGGTCCACGGCAGGGGGCGGCGTCACCAAAGCTGGAAAAGCCACCGTCCAAACAGCACGGTGGGCTGGCGCTGCTGAGGTGGGAGGTGACCCACGGTGACGTCGTCCTTGGAGGGTAGCTGCAGACGGTTCCCTTATCACCAAAGTGGCAATCCTTGGGGTTCCTTTGCTTGGTGCAGCTTTGTTGACTCCTTTATACACAGAAATGGCAGTTGCGGCGCTGCTGTCATCGCGCGCTGGCGCGGTCGTCACTCTGCGGAGGATGCAGGGCCCATGTGCGCTCTGCCGCGGAGGCAGAGCTGGCTTCGAGAGGAAGGAAGCCTCGCGAGGCAAAAGGCCTCGCCGAGCCTTTCGGCTTGGTCCTTAGCAGAATTGCTGGTGGCATCCGAGATGCCCTCTCGAGGAGAGGTCCCTCGCCAAGGGAGAAAACCCTCGGCGAGGAGAAAAGGTCCCTCGCGAGGAAAAACCCTCGCGAGGCTCGCCAGGCTTGGAGAGCCTAGTCCTTAGCGAAATCTTCTGAAGAATCTTGTGCGCCCTGGCAGGCCGGCACATGGTACCCTGGTTTCCACTGTGCCGACAGTAGTCCGTCCCAGCGATGAGTGCACGCAGTGCAGCACCATGCATGAGTCTAAGCGTGAGCCCATACGGTGCCTGCCAGGGCCGCGACACGTGGATCGCAGCGGTTGCACCCGAGGCCACGACCTCCTCGGCTTCAACGGGCGATGTGGCGGGGCCCGCCACGATTCGGGAGCTGGTCAATAAAGCCTGGGCGCGCAGACTGCGCCCTTCACTTCTCCCATAACTCCTCCGCATTCTTCTCCCAACGCCTCCAATCTTCTCCAGAGCGCTCCGGCTTCGAAATCTCCTTCTCCGGCGACCAATGGCGCCCAAGAAAGCAAACATCGACTCGAAGGGCAAAGCCGCGATGCGGGCCGGCACGTCTGCGGCGGCGGTGCGCGGTGCTGCTCTCGAGGAAGCGCTGCCGCAGACCCACGTCACCGCGGCGGCGATAGCAAAGGTGCGCCACCTGGCGGCGGTGAGCACCAACGAGCACGGCGCCACTGAGATGAGGCCGGCCGGCAGCAGGCTCACCGAGGGGTACTACCCCATCTTCCTCCATACTCTCTACGCCGGTCTTGTTCCTCCCTTTTCCGATTTCCTCTTGGCGATTTTGGAGGTGTACCAGATCCAACTTCTTCATCTTCATCCCAACTCCATCCTTATCCTCGCCATCTTCGCCCACCTCTGCGAGGCCTACATCGGAGTCCGTACCTCGGTGGCGCTCTTCCGTAGCTTCTACTCCCTTCGGAGCACCGCCTCCAACGAGCGGCTTGGCTACGTTTCCTTCCGCATCGCTACCGCCAGGAGTGAGAACTACATTCCCATTGCTTGGAGCGGTGAGAATGCCATCACCAAGGTGACGAAGAAGGTGGAGGACTTCCGCAAGAAGTGGCTCTTCGTCGACACCAAGAAGACAAACCCTCTCCTTGAGGTGCCCGAGGCGCCCCCGACGAAGTGGGCGCGCTGGGCGAGCGCAGACTTCAGGGGCCCGAGGCTCGACGCGGTGTACGAGTGCATCTGGCGCCTCCGCGAGGCAGGGGTCACTGGCCAGATGGTGGCAAGAGACTTCACGAGGCGCCGGGTCGCTCCTCTCCAGTGGCACTCCGAGCCGGTGTGGCGGTACTCGGGCAAGGAGGACACGATGCGCCCTGTGCTCGGGCAACTTCTTGCCTGAGGTGCTGCACCAGATCATGGGGGTCCTCTTCGCGACGACGGAGATCCGGCCTCCTACCAACGACGAGGCCCGGCCACTCATCAGCTTTGCCGAGGAGAGCATCGAGGAGCAACGCCGGTGCATGCCCGTGTTCGACGAGTGGGGAATTGTGCCCGCAGGGCACCGCGGGCCTCGTCCCAACCCGTGGGCGGCGGAGCCGGAGTACATGGACGAGTCTCCGGAGTCGGAAGAGGCCGAAGAGTCTGTCGAGGAAGAGGCCTCGAGAGGCGTGGATCCCTTCGGCAAGGACGAGGCCTCGAGAAGTGCCGACCCCGTCGGCGAGGGCGAGGCCTTGAGAGGTACCGACCCCTTGAGAGGCTCCGCCGGCTCCTCAAGGAGCGCTCCCGCCGAGGTGGACCTCCAGGTGATCTCCTCCAGTGATGAGGAGGGTGCCTTCCGCGTCGCCCGCTCCCGACGCATCGGAGAGGAGGAGGAGACGAGCGGCGGCGGGGGAGGACGCTGCGAGCCCCGCTCCAAGGCTATCCACGACAGGAGAGCCGCGACCGCGAGGAGCGCTCCTCGCGAGGAGGCAAGGGCGCCTCAAGAGGAGGCCGGAGCAAGCAACACCCAACCGCCCAAGGCGAAGAAGAGGGTGTGGAGGATGGTTGACGAGTAAGCCTCGACTCTTCTTTTCTTTTATCATTTTGCTTCCGGAAAACCCCCTCCCCTCCCGTGCCGCCTCCTCCCGGGCGGCACCGGGGGCAAACCCTAGTCGCCGCCGGGGCGGCTCCTACCCTCCTTCCCCTCCGTCTCCGCTGGAGGACGTGATCGTGCGAAGCTCATGTCGCTGATGGCGGAGACGGGGGCACTCTCCTGCACGCGGATCTCGTCTCGGGAGGGTCACCGGCCAGGGCGGCAGCGGTGGTCCAAGGTGGCGCGGCGGCGCGTGGTGGCGGTGTGGAGGGCATGTCATCCGGCGGACCTTCGACACGGAGGGCTCCAACCATCGGTGCTGGCTCCCGTCCCGGACGCCGGCGGCGCCGCCATGGTTCCCTGGTGAATCATCGCGGTGATTTCGAGCGAGCAGCGCGGAGGTGACGGCCGAGGCGTTCTCGTCGCCCAGATCCTAGCACCTCGTTGAGATCTGAATCTCCAGATCTTCCGACGGGTGCGTGGCACTGGGCCTGGCTCTGCAGCGGGGCAGATCGTGGGAGGATGCCAGGTGGACAAGACGGACAAGATCGTGGTGGGCACGTCGGACTACCGGTGGCTCTGGCGGCGGCTGGAGCTGATGACGGTGGCGCCCGTGGGCGTCGCAACCTTGTTGAAGGCGTCGGCGACGTAGTTCGAACTCCACCCATATCGCTCTGGGGGAAACCCTAGATCCGCTCTCGGGTCGGATGTTGTCGGCGCTTGGTGTCGTTTTCCCTCTTGGGCAACATCTAGGAGTTGGACCAGTCTTGGGAGACCAGTGGATGATGGTGGTGTTCGAGCAGGTGGTGCGGCGTTCAATCTACCGCGTCAACGCCGACGGTTCCCGGCAGCGTGGTGCAGTGGGGGCTCGACGATTGATGCATTATGGTTGGACAAGCGCGGAGTGGTGGTGCCATCTGTCGCCGTGGCGGCGATGATGGCAGACTTGGTACGGGTCTTGGTTACAATCTACACTCTGGAGAAGGGTTCGCGGAAGATGATGGTGGCGACCTCCGGAGGATGGGCACAAGGCGTCACCTCTGGATTTAGCCGGTGAGCCGGCGTTGGCTTTAGCCGGGGCACAAGGCCTCTTCTTTACCTCGTTGTGCTAGTGGGTGGTGTTTTTACCTAGTTTGGCGGCTTCGGTGTGTATGTTTGTTTGTAAGGCTTTGTGCCGGTCTTTGTGGATTTTTTGAAATAAAATAGCCGTATGCATCTTTTCGATGCAGAGGCTGGGATGCCCCTTTTCGAAAAAAAAGCGTCGTCACGGAGACGCCTGCGGCTGACGAGCCGTGGCAGGTGGCTGTTCCTCCCGCGGGCGAGCACCGCGCGGAGGTGGTTGAAGAGGCGGCGCCGTCGCCGGTTCGGGCGGCGACTCCTCCCGTGGTGGAGCACCGTGCGGAGGGGGCGGTTGAAGGGGCGGCACCTTTGCCGGTTCGGCGGCACCTTTGCCGGTTCGGGCGGCGACTCCCCCCGTGGTGGAGCACCGCGCGGAGGGGGTGGCCGAAGAGGTGGCGCCGCCATCGCCAACTAGGGCAGCCGCTCCTCCCGTCCAGCAGGAGACGGAGGAGGAGAGAGTGGACGAGGAAATCGTCATGGAGCCGCCTCCAGAGGAGGAGGAGGCTTCCTCAAGAGGGGCCGATGCGCCCGAGGCCGTGGCGGATGCGGCTGCCACGGGAGGGGCAGGAAGCGCCCCTGAGGAGCAGGAGGCAGAGGCACCTCCGGAACCCACAGGCGCCGGAGCTGGGGGCGAGAGGACACCCAGCCCCCAGAGGGCACCTGAAGTGGGTGACGAGGGAGGCGCCCCCACGAGCCCCCGGGCCGCACCAGAGGCGGCCGTGAGCCCAAGGCAGGAGGCCTCGGGCGCCTCGACAAGGGTCGGGTGCCGCGGCGCCATGCAGTCCGTCGCCAAGTCGTCCTCAACCAGGCGCGGCGGACACTCGACGAGCTGGGGGCACATCTCGCCGAAGAAGAACTCGCCATAGCGGAGGAGCGGACAAGGCTTGGCGAGGCCTGGGCCCTCTTCCATGAGAGGGTGGAGTTGTGCCGCCGGCAGGACGCGGCGGCCCAGGCGGAGCGCCAAGAAGCCCTTCGCTTCGCCAAGGAGACCCGCGACAGCGTCAAGCGGGAGGCGGAGGAGGTGATGGACTAGTTGGACACCGCCCGGGAAGCGCTCGAGGTGGAGACCGCCTCCAAGCACCAGGAACTAGTGGCCGCGGAGCAGAAATTCGCCGCTGACTCCGAGGTTGCAAGGGCCAGCTTGAAGGAGCTCTGCGAGCTGCTGGACGCTCGCGAGGGGCAGCTGGCGCCGCGCGAGGCGGAGCTGACGCGACGCGAGAAAGAGCTCTCCCTCCGCGAGAAGGAGCTGCGCCAGCGCGAGGAGCAGGCCCAGCTGCTCGAGGAGGCCCAGGCCACCCGCGAGGGGCAGCTGCAGGAACGCGAGGGCCTGGTGGCCCAGAACGAGGCCACCTACGCGGAGCGCCACGAGAAGGCCAATGCCGACCTCGCGGTGAAGCAGAAAAGAATCCAGGAGGAGGCCGACACCAAGGTCAAGCTTATCCGCGAAACTCTCTCCAAGGATTATGAGGAGAAGGTCACAAAGAAGGAGGACCGCTTCAAAGCGAAACGCAGGGGAGCTCCAAGACTGCATCAAGGAACTCGAGCAGGAGGAGAAGCGGATGGCCTCCTGCCTCGAGAACGCCAGGGAGGCCCAGGCTCGCGCGGAGGGGAATGCTATCCACCCTAGAGAGAGACCTGGACGAGCTCCGAGAGCAAGTGGGGCCGGTCGCGGATCTCGTGGAGCGGGCACGGGACCAACGCCAGATTGGCCAGTCCATGTCACGCCAGCGCCAGCGCATTCTCCAAGACTTGGTGACCCGCGCGCGCGCCGTCGGGGATGATCTGAGGATCGAGGTTCCCCCTTCTCCGCAGGGATCGACGACGAGGCCGCGTACTCGTTCTTCTTCGAGCAATTCCTCGGAAAGCTTGAAGAGACCGCGAAGGGCTTCGACAAGCGCGTCGTGGAGGAGAGCCGCGATCTCCTCGTCATTGCCACCAGCCGCATCTTCAGCAACCTCGCGAGGCTCCAGCCCTCGCTTGACCTTGAGGCCATGACGGAGCCGGTCGACATCAGCAAGGAAGCGCGGGAAGCCGCCGATGCGTACGCCAAGAAGTTCGACCAAGTCGTGGTCAATGAGGACGAAGGCGACGGCGAGGAGGATGCTCAGGAGGAGGAGGCGGAGGTTGCCGTGGACAGAGCGGGCACCTCGGGGGGCGCGACGGCCTGAGCTCCTTCCTGTATCTGGACGTGCAGGAGCACGAATTGTCTTAGCATTTATTTGTAATAGCTTTTGTAAAGACTTGCTTTAAGCTGTGTTTGCTTGGTGAATATCCCTCGTGAGACTTTTGTCTTCCCTTTCATGTCTTTTTCGCTCTACGTCTTATGACCCTCTCTTAGCGCTACACCACCGCCGCTTCGGTATGCGAGAGTCAGGGCTCCACAAGGCCGGGGGGTGCGTGAGGCCTCAAGAGGTAAGAGCCCCCAAGTCGTGATGCTTGGGGCTCCCCTTCAACACGCAAGCAGCCCATGAAGCGTGAGAGAGAAAAAGGGGGCTCGAGGGATGAAAACCAGCGAGGGGAAAATTAACCAAGTGTTTGGACTTAGCTTTGCGAAGCGTTCTGCCTTGGAGAGGGTGTTGGTTCCCTGACGAGATATTTTCGCCTTAGAGAGGGTGTTGGTTCCCTGACGAGGTATTTTGGACCTGTTTCCTGCGTTTTGACAGATAGGCGTACCCACAAGCAATACATAGCTAGATAACTTATGCGCGCTCATAGGTTCCTTCATGTGTGTCTCGCGAGGAGAACAGGCACCAAGGTCCTTGGTGAGTTGACGTGCACGGGAGCCGGCTCATGAGTTCAGAGCTCCTTAGGAGTTGACATGCATGAAAGCTAATCCGTGAGTTCAGAGCTCAGATCCCTTGGGTTTGAGGCGCTGCCGGGATGCTCCCGTGACATGGCACCATGCTAGCCCCCGCTCGTGAGATACACAGGAGGGATCATACGAGCAAGGATGAAACAGCAATAACATAAAGGCTTACCAAAGCAACAACATATGCCGGCGCGAAGCGCAAAGGTTCAAAGTGACCTGAAACAGAGGTTCATTACACTGGCGTGGCCAGGAACACAAAAAATCCGCCATGTCGGGCATGGGGTTCCACATGCTGTGGCTGAGACTCTCGAGGGGGCGTGCCCGGGGCGATGCATGTAGAGAGAGCTCAGAGGGGGCCCCTATGCGGGGGTGGCTTGTAGAGCCTGCGGTCCACCATGGCTGGGCATGGGGATCCACCTCGCCAAGGCATGGTGCTTGAAGAAGTCACCTTGTCGAGGCGCGGTGGCTTGGGAGTCTTCTCGAACGGCCCGCGGCAGCGTATAGTAGAGAGGGGAGCCCGAAATTTTTCCTCGTGGAGGATGATGGCGCGAGGCTCTCCCTTGATGCAAAAAATTGCTCGTCGAGGACGATCAGGGGTAGAACTTGCGCAGGTGCTGGATGTTCCAGGGGTTGGCGACAGGGATGCCGTCCTCCGTCTCGAGCCGCGCGGAGCCAGGCCTGGCGATGTGGACGACCCTGTAGGGTCCTTCCCACATTGGTGAGAGATTGTGGAGGCCTGCCCTGGAGAGAATTCTCCTCAGGACGAGGTCTCCCGCTTCGAGAGTGTGCGGGCGGATGTGGCGGCTGTGGTAGCGACGGAGATCTTGCTGGTACCTTGCCGCTCTCAGGGCCGCATTGCGGCGGAGCCCTTCAAGCAGCAGGAGGTCGTTGTTGCGCAGTTCGTCCAGCTCAGCCTCCTTGAAGGCCAAGACTCGGGGAGAGCCATGAGTGATCTCGCTGGGGAGGACGGCTTGAGCACCATAGATGAGGGAGAACGGCGTCTCATCAGTTGGCTTTGTTGGCGTGGTGCGGATGGACCAGAGCACCGAAGGGAGCTCATCGATCCAGTGCTTGCCGTTGGCCTTGAGGCGGTTGAAGCTTCTCGTCTTGAGGCCCTTGAGCACCTCGGCGTTGGCTCGCTCAGCCTGCCCGTTGCTTCGTGGGTGCGCCACCGAGGCGTAGCAGATTTGGGCGCCGAGGCTGCCGCAGTAGGACTTGAAGGCGCCGCTGATGAATTGTGAGCCGTTGTCGGTGATGATGCGGTTGGGCACGCCGAAGCGGCAGACCAGGCTCCTGATGAATTTCACCGCCGACTTCGCCGGTATGGTGCGCACGGGTTCCACCTCAGGCCACTTGGTGAATTTGTCGATGGCGACGTAGAGGTAGCGGTAGCCCCCGAGCGCTCGCGGGAAGGGTCCCAGGAGGTCCAGGCTCCAGACCGCGAACGGCCAGGAGAGCGCGATCGTCTGGAGTCCTTGCGCGGGCTGGTGGATCTGCTTGGCGTGGAATTGGCAGGCGTCGCAGGATTGGATGATGCCAGCTGCATCTTGAAGCACTGAAGGCCAGTAGAAGCCACTCCGGAAGACCTTGCCTGCAAGGGTGCGCGAGGACGAATGGTGGCTGCACTCTCCGCTATGGATGTCGTTGATGAGCTGGCGGCCTTCCTCGGCGGGGACGCATCGCAAGGCAACCCCATTGGGGCGCTTACGGTACAGGTCTCCATCGTGGAGGCAGTAAGACTTGGCCTGGCGAGCAATTCTTTCGGCTTCAGCGTCTTCTTCAGGGAGGACTCGATTTTGCAGGTAGTTCTTGATCTCGTCGATCCAACCAGTGTCTTGTCGTACCAAGGTCAGCAGCAAGCGATCGCCTGAAGGCAGTCCGCAGTTTGGTGCTCCACTTGATGGGGCTGGTGGGAGCTCCTCGTCGATGCTGATATTGGCCACTGGCTGCTTGACTGAGGCCTTGGTGAGTCTCTCCTCGAACACTCCAGGCTTCTGGGCTTCTCTTTTTGCTGCTCGCCTGGCGAGATCATCTGCTTCTTGGTTTTCTGCTCCCGGGATGTGCTTGAGCTCCATGCCCCTGAAGTGCTTCTCCAGTTTGCGTACCTCTTCAAGGTAGGCCACCATGTAGGTGTACTTAGGCGTGTAGCTTTTGTTGGAGAAGTTGACGAGGAGCTGAGAGTCGCCCTTGATGAGGATGCGCTTGATGCCGAGGGCGATGGCGGCTCTGAGCCCGGCGAGGAGGCCTTCATATTCAGCAATGTTCTTCGAGACCTTGTCGTTGTCCTTTAAGCACAGTTGGACGGCGTAGTAGAGCTTGTCGCCTGTTGGTGAGGTGAGGACGGCACCAGCCCCTGCACTGCGGGCCATGAAGGCGCCGTCGAAATGCATGGTCCAGTAGCCTGGTTCCGTCCCACCTGAGGCTGCGGCTTCCTCCTCTGGAGGCTCTTCTTCACGCGTGTCCGTCCACTCGGCCATGAAATCAGCCAGCGCCCTGCCCTTGATGACCCTGGTGGTGTCAAACTCCAGCTCGAAAGGTTGTAGCTCAATGCCCCAGCCTGCGACGCGATCTGTTGCGTTTGGGTTGCGCAAGACTTGCTCCAGGGGGTATGAGGTGACCACCTTGATGGGTTGGCCCTGGAAGTAGTGGCGCAGCTTCCTGGAGGCGCTGAGGAGCGAGAAGAGGAGCTTTTGCTGCATGGGGTAGCGCTCGCGAGCGTCCCGCAAAACTGTGCTGACGAAGTAGACGGGATGCTCGACGAGGGTAGTCGTTTGCGTGGCAGCGGTCGGCTCCTCTCGAGGCTCGGTGGAGTCCTCAGCAAGGGTTTCTTGAGGCTGGATGCTTGACGAGGGTGCCTCTTTGTCGGGTGGTTCTGGGCTTGGTGACGTAGAGGTCTGCTTGGCGAGGACTGGCTCTTCCCTTTCAGCCACCAAGACCGCGCTTGCCGTCTGAGTAGTGGCTGCAAGATATAGCTTCAGAAGCTCGCGAGGGCGTGGGGCAACCATGATGGGTGGGCTCGCCAGGTATTTCTTCAGGTCCTCAAAGGCCTTTGCTGCTTCAGGGGTCCACTTGAAAGGACCGGACCTCTTCATGATCTTGAAAAATGGCAGCGCCCTCTCGCCGAACTTGGAGATGAAACGGCCAAGGCTGGCCATACACCCCGCTAGGCGTTGCATGTCCTTGAGGCGACGAGGAGGCTGCATCTGCTCTATGGCCTTGATCTTGTCAGGGTTGGCCTCGATGTCGCGGTGGGATACCAGGAACCCGAGGAGCTTGCCTGAAGGGACCCCGAAGACGCACTTGGCGGGGTTCAGCTTGATGTTGACCTTGCGCAGGTTGGCAAAGGTCTCCTCGAGGTCCTGGATGAGCGTGCTTTCTTCACGGGTCTTGACCACGATGTCGTCGACGTAGGCCTCTGCATTCTTCCCCATTTGAGCCCCCAAGGCGATCCTCATGAGGCGCTGGAAAGTGGCGCCGGCGTTCTTCAGGCCGAAAGGCATGCAGACGTAGCAAAACACACCACAAGGGGTGAGAAATGTTGTCTTCTCCTCATCCTCCTTCGCCATCTTGATCTGGTGGTAACCAGAGAAGGCATCCAGAAAACAGAGGAGCGCGCAGCCGGCGGTGGAGTCCACGATCTGGTCGATCCTTAGGAGGGGATAGGGGTCCTTGGGGCAGGCCTTGTTGAGGTCGGTGAAGTCGATGCAGAGGCGGCTTCCTCCGGTGTGCTTGGGGACGACCACACCATTGGCGAGCCAAGTGGGATGGACCACTTCCTTGATGATGCTGGCCTTCTTCAGTTTCTCTACTTCCTTGATGATGAAGTCTTGCTTCTCTGGCGCCTGGCGCCGCGCCTTTTGCTTCACGGGGCGTGCGTTTGGACACACGGCTAAGTGGTGCTCGATCACCTCCCTCGGTACTCCAGACATATCTGACGGTGTCCAAGCGAACATGTCAGGGTTTGCCCTGAGGAAGGCGACGAGCACGCTTTCCTATTTGGGAGGCAGGTTGGCGCCGATGGTGATGCTAGCCCCCGAGCCGTTTGCCTCAAGGGGCACTTGCTTTGTCGCGGCCTTCTCCTGAGAGAACAGCTGCTTCTTCTTCGCGGGGGGCTCGGGAGGGGCTCCTCATCCTCGTCAGCGGGTGACGCCACCGCGGCAGCCTTGTAGGCCGCTTGCGCAGCATACAGGGCGTCCGAGACTACGCCGCAGATGACGATGGTGCCACCCGAGACAGGGAGCTTGACAAGGTTGTAGGCGTGGTGGGTCACCGCCATGAACTTGGCGAGGGCGGGTGTCGGGGATATGGGACACGGGTACCCGCAACGAGGATTAACGTGGCCCATCTGGGGTGGCCCAGCAGGCCGACTCCACAGTCAGATTAGGATAAGGACTCACCTTGCCAACTTGTAATAGATTAGCAGTGTCCTACAAGGACCCGACTTGTATTAGATTAGCAGTGTCCTAAAAGGACTTGACATGTAAGCCGGCCTCCTCCACCTTTATAAGGAGGGGCAAGGCGCACCAAGAGGGTAGAGGCTAGACAGATCTAGACATCACGATACAAAACATAGAGGAGCCGCCTCATCGGCGACTTCCACCATGAGAGGAATACAACCTAGCCACAAACAGCACGTAGGGATATTACCGGATGATGTTTCCCGGGTCCCGAAGCTGTATAAATCCTGTCTCCCGTGTCGTTCGTCTACTAACCCACATCGATGATGCCCGCGCGTACATAGTCCCGTATCTTCACCGTTGATCTAAACCATCGACATTGGCGCCCACCGTGGGGCTAAGTGCGCGTGGATTCACAATTCGATGGGTCCAATCTTCATCAACGACGACGGCGAGTTCATCACTGCATTGGTCAGGCGACTCGAAAAGATCTTTCATCCACATGGCGGTCGCGGGGGCTCGAATCAAGCATCAAGGTCAACTTCCGCGTCCACGCCGGCTTCCAGCATCCTAAGCCGACTTCTACGTCCGCATCGATTTTCTTGATCCAAGACGTCCTGGACTACAGCTACGGTCAGGGCTCGGATACGAAGTGCTTGTTGCGCGTCTCAGTTAGACGCGGACGCGGCGTTCGACTCAAGAAAAGGGAGCCGCCACCGGTACAGAGTACTACTCGAATTTGCACAAGGAACAAGGAAGATAATTAAAGAAGGAACAAGAGAAAAGGAGGTGACATGCTACGTGTCAATGGGAAGGAAGCAAAAAAGAAACCGAGTGCGGGTAGGCACTCGGGCGAGCCAATCAGAGGAGGAGATACAACACGTGAACCAGCTTAAAATAGCATTATTTGCTTAACTTGCACGAGAATCAAGGAGACATCAGAAGAAAAGAATAAAAGAAGGAAAGAAGAGCGTCATAAAAAAAAGCTGGTCAGCTTGAATGCATACGACAGCTCAAAAAAATGTACAGACTAGAACACGTACACTGGACGAGTCAGCGAGCTAGCATCCGGGTCAGGAAGGACTCGGACAACAACCTCGCATCAGTTGCGGTCGACTTCTCCAACCACGCGATCGCCTACAACCTCATCGCAGTCAAGCATGACGATCCGCCGGCTTCCGGTGATCAGCGTCAGCGACTACGAAAAATAAACAGCTAAGTTGCATTTATATTTAAAGTTTTATTCAGTATATTTTTAAATTTTCAGTCAATTAAATTATATAAAATCGGCACCCTTTGAGTTAATTCTAGGAGCTGCATATCCGAAAATTCGAGGTGGCACAAGTCATATCGAACTGGATCTTTGGAGGCTTAATTATAGCCAAATCTCAAAAATGGGTCCTTTAAAAACCCGTCATGGATTTCTAAAAAGTCGGGCTCTCAAATCGCTCGCACCAGATTTATTTAAAGTCGGGTTATCTATTGCTCGCAACAGATTTATTTAAAGATGGGCTATCATTTGCTCGCAACGGATTTCTCAAAGTCGAGCTATTTATTGCTTGCACCGGATTTTTATAAAGTCGAGTTATCTATTGCTCGCAACGGATTTTTCAAAGTGGAGCTCTTTATAGCTTGCATCGATTTTATCTAAAACCGAGCCCAGAGAGCTCTGCAATACCAAACGAGCCCAGAGAGCTCCGCAACAATAACGAGCCCAGAGAGCTCCGCAATACCAACGAGCCCAGAAGCTCGAATACCACGAGCCAGAGAGCTCCGCAACACCAACGAGCCCAGAGAGCTCAGCAACATTATAACATGATTATTGTGATCAAAGGGATAAAGCCGGCTTCTCTACAGTAAGAGTTTTGCCGAGACACCCAGTAAGTGCGCCTTTATTAACTTTGATCATTAGGTCCTTGGGGGCTTGTCTTTTAGGAAAAAGCCAAGTTCTAGACTCATTGACCTGGCTCAGATGCCAACTTATCCTTAGTTTTATCTGGTAAGTCAGATGCAACCTGTACAACAAACTGGCTGCTAATTAGCAAAGACCGGGCAGGGCCTACTTATTCATCAGTATAAAACTAAGAAGGGTTATAAGAACCAAATCAGCTCAAGCATCAATCAAGTTCAAAAAGTTTTAAGCTCCGAGTTGCTGCAGGCAAACAACCCAGCACTTGGGGGCTACATGTTATCAAGTTTTCAGTTTAAGTCAAAGGAAAGTTCAGAGTTGGGAGCTCCAAGTTGTCGCAGGCTAACAACCCGGCGCTTGGGGGCTACTCACGGATCAGGTTTTTCTACAAGTTAAGTAGTAATCAAGTTCCAAAAGTTTTTATCTCCAAGTTGTTACAGGTTAACAACCCGGCACTCGGAGGCTACATCATCTGAAGTTATGAGTCATCAAGCTCCAAGCTGTCACAAGTTAACAACTCGGCGCTTGGGGGCTATATATATATGTGTAAGCAAACTCGAGCATAGTCACACAACTCGTCAAAATAACTCGGAGAAAAAATCCGAGTCGCTTCAAAACAAGTCGGCGGGAGAGGCCGGCATTAACAAGTCGAAAGGAGAAGTCGGCATTAACAAGTCGACAGGAGAAGTCGGCATTGACAAGTCGCCTGAAGAAGCCGGCATTGACAAGTCGCCTGGAGAAGCCGGCATTGACAAGTCGGCAGGAGAAGCCGGCATTAACGAGTCGGCAAGCGAAGCCGGCATCGACAACTCGACAACGCCTACATCGACAACTCGGGAAAATCTACAACGACAACCCGACAAAATCTACAACGACAACCCGACAAAATCTACAACGACAACCCGGCAACATCTACATCGACAACCCGGCAAAGTCTACATCGACAACTCGGCAAATGCTGAAGCCGGGTGCCGCAACATCATCGACATCTACAACTCGGCAAAGCGCTACATCTACAAGCCGGCAAAGAACCCGGCACGAAATCTGTGTCCCATTTCTTCAAATCAAGACCTTCCGCATGACTCTACGAGTCACCCGAAAGCTTGGGGGCTACTGTCGGGGATATGGGACACGGGTACCCGCAATGAGGATTAACGTGGCCCATCCGGGGTGGCCCAACAGACCGACTCCACAGTCAGATTAGGACAATGACTCACCTTGCCAACTTGTAATAGATTAGCAGTGTCCTACAAGGACTCGACTTGTATTAGATTAGCAGTGTCCTAAAAGGACTTGACATGTAAGCCGGCCTCCTCCACCTTTATAAGGAGGGGCAAGGCGCACCAAGAGGGTAGAGGCTAGACAGATCTAGACATCACGATACAAAACATAGAGGAGCCGCCTCATCGGCGACTTCCACCATGAGAGGAATACAACCTAGCCACAAACAGCACGTAGGGATATTACCGGATGATGTTTCCCGGGGGTCCCGAAGCTGTATAAATCCTGTCTCCCGTGTCGTTCGTCTACTAACCCACATCGATGATGCCCGCGCGTACATAGTCCCGTATCTTCACCGTTGATCTAAACCATCGACAGCGGGGTAGCCGAGGATGACATTGTAGGGCAGGCCGATGTGCGCGATGTCGAAATCGATCAGCTCGGTGCGGTAGTTGGCCTGGGTACCGAAAGTAACGGCGAGCCTCACCTGCCCCAAAGGGGTGGTGAGACCCTCTGTCACCCCCGAGAAGGGCCTGGTGGGCATGAGCCGCTCGTAGGGCACCTGCAGCTTCTCGAATGTCTCGACAGAGATGACGTTGAGGCCTGCACCCTCATCAATGAGCGTCTTAGAGACGGCAATGTTGTTGATGGTGGGAATGCAGACCAGCGGGATGGTGCTAACGGTTGAGGTGGACTTGGGGTGGTCGGCGGAGTCAAAGGTGATGGGGCACTGGGACCACTTGAGGGGCCTGGAGGCCTCGACCCCGGGGAGGGCTGCCGCGACCTAGTGAGCGAATTGCTTGAAGTGGCGGTTGGAGCTGGGGGCCTGAGCCCCTCCAAGGATGCAAGCGGCCCCGCAAGGCACCTAGTAGCCCTCAGGAGTCTCGGCAGGGAGGTTGTCGTTCATGGGCTGGGCGGCGTTGGCCTGGGGGTTCTGCTGGTAGTTGTCGTCATAGTTGTTGTTCCAGCGTCACCCCCCGCGGCCGCCGCCGCGGCCTCCGCGGCCCTGCTGCCGACCGTTTGCCTCGTGAGCCTCGCGAAGCCTCTTGAGGTCGTAGCAGTCCTCGGTGGCGTGGGAATGCCTGTTGTGGTACACGCAGAAGGGGCGGTCATCTTTCTTCTCAGGTCCCACGGCTGGAGTGGCAGCTTGGCGAGGCTGCTTGGCATTGGGCTCAGTCGCGAGCACTGCAGTGGTCTTGCGCTTCTCGGTGGATTTCTTCTTATTCTTGGACTCCTCGGCGGGGTCCCCTGGCTCGTTCTTGACGAACAAGCGGCCCTCCTCAGCCTTGGCGCACTTGTCCGCCAAGTCGAAAAGCTTAACGACGGTGGTGATGTTGTCGTGGATGCCCAGCTTCTTGAGCATCCGCACATCCGTGACCCCAGCCTGGAAGGCCGAAATGACCTGCGTGTCGGTGGCGTTGGGGATTTTGTTGCGCACTTGGCTGAAGCGCTGGATGTACTTGCGGAGGGTCTCGCCAGGCTTCTGGCGCACGGCGCGGAGATCATTGTACGTGAGGCCGCGCTCGTACGTGCCCTTGAAGTTGGCGACGAAGCACCGGCAGAGGTCCTCCCAGGTGTTGATGGACTCGGCGGGGAGGTTGGTGAGCCATGAGGACGCGGAGTCCTTGAGGGCCATGGGGATCCAGTTCGCCATGACCTTGTCATCGCCCCCGGCGGCCTGGATGGCCAGAGTGTAGAGCTGCAGGAACTCCAAGGGGTTGTTCTTGCCGTCGTAGCGTGGAGGAAGATCCGACCGGAACTTGACCGGCCAGACGATGCGACGGAGGCTGCGCGTGAACGCGGCCGTCGTGCCGTAGGTGACTGTGCCGTTGGCGAGGGTGGCGCGGAGGTGGTGCCCTGCGGCGGCGACGTCATGGATGGCGCGGTTGTGGCGATCCTGGTTGCGCTCGATGCTCTCGCGTGCGTCCTCCGGGGTTCGCTGCACGATTTGGCAGTCGTGCGGCGACGACGTGTGTGACGCGGCGCGGTTGTCGCGAGGAGGAGCCCCGGCTGGAGCAGGTTGCGGTGGAGCCGGTGGAGCTGGCGTGGGAGCGGGCGCGGGGTGGCGAGGAGGGGCGTGCGCCCCCGCGCGTGCAGAGAGAACCAGCGAGCGAGACGGTGCAGGAGCGGCGATGCGGGCGGCGCCGACAAGCTCGGAGAGGCGGTTGAGCCAGGCCTCCTGGGCCTCCGGCGTGGGGCGGTACTGCAGCAGCTCCTGCGCCATGAGGAGCGCAGTCGCTGGGCTGGGCGCAGGGCGGCCCATCGAGGAAGCAGCACAGTCCCGCGACGGGTGTAGGGAGGAGGCCTCCTCTTCGTCGAGGTTGTCCTCAGCGTGGTCGATGTCGTCGTCCTCTGGGTGCTCGATGCGGGGCTCGGGGTCGATGTGGCGCTCCGGAGCAGCACTTCCGCGCGGGCGGCCGCGCGGGTTGCCAGCGGGAGCGGTGGCGGCGCTAGCCGTCCGGCGAGCGAGTCGTTCAGCGCGAGAGCCGGCCATGACGGTGTCGAGGTTGAAGATGCGCCTCAGCCCCCTACCTGGCGCGCCAAATGTCGGAGAACTATCCCAGGAACTGGGTGTGTCTCACGAAGGATCGAGTAAGGGGCTGAACACGGAATCAAACAACCCTCGACGTGCCTCGGCGACGGTGCTCGCCTGGATCGCTGTGGGGAAACACTGCAGAGAGGAACACACGGTCTTACCCAGGTTCAGGGCCCTCTAGGTGAGGTAAAACCCCTACGTCCTGCCTCGAGTTGTATTGCACTTGCTTGGAGAGGTTTCAGTACAGGGCAAGCTTGGGCGAGCTCTGGGTGGCTAATAATGGCTACTGCTAACCTCAGATCTAGGGTTTTGGCTTGTGAATCTTGGAACCCCTTTGCCCGAAAGGGCTCCTCCTCCTTTTATAGGCGTCTCGGGCCTCTTCCCCTAAAACATCTTGGCGGGAAGGGCTACCACATGGCGACGAAGGAGGAGGGGCGGTGCACAATAAAGGTAGAGTCCACCATAAAGGTGAGGTCCATGGATGCGGTCCACGGCAGGGGGCAGCGTCACCAAAGCTGGAAAAGCCACCGTCCAAACAGGACGGTGGGCTGGCGCTGCTGAGGTGGGAGGTGACCCACGGTGACGTCGTCCTTGGAGGGTAGCTGCAGACGGTTCCCTTATCACCAAAGTGGCAATCCTTGGGGCTCCTTTGCTTGGTGCAGCTTTGTTGACTCCTTTATACACAGAAATGGCAGATGCGGCGCTGCTGTCATCGCGCGCTGGCGCGGTCGTCACTCTGCGGAGGATGCAGGGCCCATGTGCGCTCTGCCGCGGAGGCAGAGCTGGCTTCGAGAGGAAGGAAGCCTCGCGAGGCAAAAGGCCTCGCCGAGCCTTTCGGCTTGGTCCTTAGCAGAATTGCTGGTGGCATCCGAGATGCCCTCTCGAGGAGAGGTCCCTCGTCAAGGGAGAAAACCCTCGGTGAGGAGAAAAGGTCCCTCGCGAGGAAAAACCCTCGCAAGGCTCGCCAGGCTTGGAGAGCCTGGTCCTTAGCGAAATCTTCTGAAGACTCTTGTGGGCCCTGGCAGGCCGGCCCGTGGTACCCTGGTTTCCACTGTGCCGACATAGTCGTACCGACGATGAGTGCCGCAAGTGCAGCACCTCCATAGTTCTACACACATACGGTGTAGTGACGATCCCCCGGCTCCGGTCCAGCGACAGTAGCGGAAGATGAACAGCTCGAACCGAAGCTCCAACAGCACGGCGGTGTGCGTATGGTGGAGAAACCCCTAACCCCATATGCAGCTCCAATATTCCGGAACCACATGTGAGGGAGAGAGAGAGAGAGAGAGAGAGAGAGACAATGGGATGCCTTCAAAGGGAGAGGGGACACCCATATATATAGGTGGAGGGAGGAGGCCACCTCCCTTGGGGGCGGTGTGGGACTAATCCCCACACCAGCCCGCACCCCCTTGGTGCGCCGGCCCCATGGTGGGCCCCAAGTGGCCCACCCGGCCAGCTCCTCCTTAGCCCTTTGGGGCGGTTTCCCTAATGGGCCCCATAGGGCCCATTTAGGTGAGCTGCCCCTAATAAATTTAAATAAATATTATTTAATTATTAATTACCTTAATTAATATTAAATACATATTATTTAATTCATCTTGCATTGAAACTCCTTTCGTTGCCCTCCGATCTTCATCGGATACTTCTTCCTTATTCCGATGCACCTTCGGAAGCACTCCGATCTCCATCGGAAATTTCTCTCTCATTCCGAAACACTTCGGAACTCCTCCGATCATCATCGGATAACTCCCGGAATAATTCCGGAGTTCATTTCTCATTTCTCTTCGGTACTGAAACTATTCCTAAGCGTCGTCTACCCTTAAGCGTGCCACCCTACGGTTCGGGATCACTCCAGACATGATCGAGACTCCTCTCCGATCAATGACCAACAACGGGATCTGGAAACCCATGATGGCCCCTGTGTGTTCTGCAAAGTTCTTTGTCGCTTGAACCTTATCGTTTTTCACCAATCCTTTTGTCTCGCGATATCAAGTTTGTCCGAGATCCCCATCTCGTTTCCGACAAAACTTATTTACTCGTGTCCATGATATTACATCTCCGTGACCTAGTCACATGCTTGCAAGACTTCGATGTAATATCACCGAGTGGGCCCAGTGATATCTGTCCGTCACGTGGATGGACAAATCCCGCTCTTGATGCATACGCCTCAACGTATTCCTTTAGGAAACATGATAGACACCTTTATGATCACCCTGTTACGGTGTGACGGTTGATGCAGTCAAAGCCTCCCTCCGGAACAGTGATTACATATGATCTCACGGTCTAAGAACTTGGTTACTACTACGTATCTTTTAAGTTATCGCAATGCCGATATTTGTGACAGATCTTATTGTGTTTAACTTACATTGGGTGGTGTCCATCATGTCATTCCCCAATGACATGACTTAATTGTCAATTGACATAAATGTCCATGATCAGGAAACCTTGATCATCGGTTGACCAATGGACTAGTCAAGTAAAGGCTACTAGGGACCTGGTTGTTTATATACCACACCTGTATTAATGTTTCCACTTAATACAGTTATAGCATGGTATAAAACTTGTTATGAACATATATGAGTTATGCTAATAAAACTCCTTTATTATTTTCCTCTAGGGCATAACTCCTACATGATGTACTATGATGTGTATATGCATGATCTTGTAGGGCTGGTGATTATCTTCGAAACAAGCCTAAGATCATAGAAAACGGAGTCTTGATGAAAAACTTGTTGGTTTCTTGGTGGTGGAGGATTTACCGGTTGCCCTTTAATAGAAAGGTTTTACCTTTCATAATTTGGTTTTATTCTCCCTTGTTGAACAATGATGTTTCTCTACATATTCTTGTAAAGCTCATTTTGGTGATTTCAACGAGCCCAAGAACATCAAAAACGGAGTTCGTATGCGAAAGTTGTGTCTGTTTTGGTGTCATTGTTTTCTAAAATTCTGGGAGGCCAGCCTCGGGCACCAAGGCCGCCAAGGCCGGGCCCAAGGCCGGCCGCCTCTGGCACCTGGCCGTCGAGGCCGGGCTCGAGGCCGGCCTCGCGCAGGAAGGCAAAAATTCCCTTCAAACGGTCACTTTTCCCCACCCTTTAAAAGGGGATGTCTTCTACCTTTTGAAGGGGACTCTTGGGCACGTTTTCCCCCCTCTCTCTCCTACATTGTTGACCTCAGAAAGCTTGCTTATCTCTCAATCCCTCCCATGATTCTTGCATATCTTTGAGGAAAAAGTGAGAGGAGATCTTGATCTACAATTCCACAAATCCATCCCTCCTCTAAGTGAGGGGAACCTAGTAGATCTTGATCTTGGAGTTCCATTTGTTGAGTTCTTCTTAGTTTTTCCTCTCTTCCCCCCCCCCCCCACAAGCATTAGTTGCTTTTGTTGGGATTTGCGAGTGAAGGATTTGAGCACTTGTGCTCTTGCCATTGCATTAGTTGCATCGGTTTGTGCTCTCCACGAAGATTCGTGGAAGTGAAGTTTGAGAGCTTGTTACTCTTGGGTCTTTGGACCCTAAACGGTGTTGTGGTGTCTTGGGATCCCCCGATTGAGTTGTGGGTGTGTGCCTCAAGAAATTTGTAAAGGCTCCGGATTCCGCCTTGAAGGATTCCGATAGTGGAAGGTGAATCGAGCCTTTGTGGCGAGATTCATCGGAGAATAGGGTGAGGCCTTTGTGGCGTTGAGTAGGCCTGTTGTGGCGATCTCACACCCCTCCAATGAGACGTACTCCATTAACAAGGAGGAACTCGGGAATACATCCTCATCTCCACGTGCCTCGGTTATTTCTATACCCGAGCTTTTTACTTATGCACTTTACATTGTGATAGCCTTCGTGCTTGAAGTATTATATCGTGCTATCACCTTGTTGTTATCTTGCTTAGCATAAGTTGTTGGTACACATAGGTGAACCTAATATATTAGGTTTTGTGTGCTTGATAAATTAAACGCTAGTTTTATTCCGTATTTATCAAGCCTAATAGTAAAAGTTTTAAATCGACTATTCACCCCCCCTAGGCGACATCCTTGTCCTTTCACATGTGGTAGTTGCTGTTTTATGCTGTTTTTGAGTTTCAGAAAATTACTTAACGAAAATCGTCAGAAAAATCCTGAAAATTTACACGATGCCTTACTTTACATGTGGACCTAGGAGCCAAAAGGACGCGAGGAGGCAAGCCACCAGGTGGGCCCGCGGCCTAGGGCTGGGGTGTGAGCCCCTCACGCCACCTCTTTGCTTATAAATTGTCCCCGACATGAAATCCTCAGCAACGGACCCCTTTTCCTCAATTTCGATACCGAGCCACCGTCGTTGCGGAAACCAATCTGGAGCCCTGTTCCGGCACACTGGCGGAGGGGGAATCAATGCCGGGGGCATCTACACCAACCTTACCACCTCAACGATGATGCGTGAGTAGTCCCATCTTGGACTACGGGTCCATGGTAGTAGCTAGATGGTTATCTCTCCTTCTTGTTTGTCAATACAATGGTCTCGTGAATTTCTTAGCATGATCGAGATCCATCCGATGTAGTTGTTATGTTGTTGTGTTTGCTAGGACATGGTGAATTATGATGCTATGATTAGTTTCTGCATGTTATATCTATTATGAAATTTCTTTATTTATGTTCTTGCATGCTCTCGGACCTAAGTGGTTACTTTGTCCAAGTGGTCGCATTAGATCTCCAAGAGGGAGTATATGCTAGATAGTGGGTTCATGCCTCCTTCATCCCTAGGCTCAATGTGGCGCCCTCGCTTAGAAAAGCAAGAACACATCGTGAAATATGCTATTCCCTGGATCGAGTACGGATAGCAATTCACAAATAGATGAAATACCATGCATCAATGTCAAATAATTATTACAACGCGGTACGATTGATCCAGAAGTAAAATAATCCATTAAAAGAGTAAATGGTTCAACATTTTATTCAGAGTTCACACACAACAATATAATAGCACAGAGCTCCATCATCTTCATGAGCCACTGGCGATCATGTTGGTTGCAAGGTCGAGAGAGGCGTCTCACTCATCGTCATAATAACCTGCAACATTAACGTTGCAGCCCAGGGAAATTGGGTCAATACCTTGTGACAGGCCGGCAAGTGAATACTATGGTGGATTATAAAGTGGCAAGACTAATACTACATGCTTATATGGCTGGTGGAGTTCAAGGCTATTGCATAAAGCAAAATTTATCCTACTTTTTCGGAAAGTATTTTCCTTTACAACTATTAATATGAGACACACCCATGGAACGCATCCAAGCTCTCATATACCCGTGTTCACCCATCAAATTTTTATTCTGAAATTGGAATGAAGAGATCTTCTGTCGACATCCATGTTCGGTCACTCGTAAATGTCCATTACCGGGGACACGGCTAAGATCTTAGTTTTACACTCTGTAGAGGTTGTGCACTTTACCCACTAGACTCAATCGACCCATTCTATCCTTCACCCTCATTTAGTGAAAAGGAAAGTAGAAGACCGAGACGAGACTTTTCCGAAGTACTTTCCCGTGGTACTACTAGCGAGATCACCGTCCACCTACCCCGCTACATCTTCAGATCTCACTGACCTAGGTTCATACAACATACTCCGTCAAGACAGAGCCCATATGACTAGTGGTTGCATGGTCGGGCAAACAAACATGGCGTGAAATTGATCTCAAACCCTGGGTGGCCATCCACAAGTGCACATACTCAGGTTCACACCATTAAAATGGGCCTGAGTAGCCACTCAACTTCGCACACCTCAAAAAACCAAATCCACCCAGGTGATTCATTAATTTAATAAAAATTTCACTTAACTTACTACATCAAAACTTTCACAATTGCAGCAAGCATTTCTACTAAATTAATGTAGGTACCTAGTCAACAGGATATGATCTAACATGTTTCCATAGCATACTAAAGACAGTAGTAAACCTATCATGCATGCTACTGAAATGATCTACAATGCAGTTATAAGAAAATAATAGGTCCTTCATGAATTGGTGTATACACTTGCCTTGGTTGTTGTTCTCGTCGTTGCAGCACTCACAAAACATCTGGCAGTCCTCGCAATCTATTCAAACAACACAACACCAAATCAATACATCAAGCAATATAATGGCAATACAAAAATAATATGGATGCATGAAATGCAAGCTAACACTCCACAAATTCAACAAATATGATTATATTAAAGTTTCTGTTGTCTAACATATGCATGATGCTCATGATCACAATTTTTACAATGTTTAATAATTTAGAAAATAAGACATAGGCTAATATACCTTATTTTATGATTCTGTAAAAATCATTTAAATGCATGATGCAAAGGTGCAATTTGAATAGCCCACTGGATAGAAAATATTTTTCCAAACATTTTTATATAAAGTTTGTAATTTTTTGGATAAACAGAATTCAAGATATGAATTTTACAAGATTGCACTAAAAACTGACATTTATTCATTTTTTGGGATTTGCAAATCAGCTGGGCTGACTGGGCGCTGACGCGGGCGCTGACTCAGTGTCGTGGTGGTGCACGGACAGATGCCATAGATAGGCTAAAGATGGGGCCGATGGACGCTGGAGGTACCGGGGAGGGATAGCGCATATGAACACGCACACGGAAATACACGAACACACACGGTTTTACCCAGACTCTCGTGAGGAGATAAAACCCCTACTCCTGCTTGTCTGTTTATATGGTGGATCACACTTGAGCTACAAGGTGCTCCTTGAGCTGCATGGGAAAAGCTATGAGCCCAGGGCTCTCTACCGAGTCTCAAGGTGGCTCTATGGCTCTCCGTGGGCTCTGGTCTAGAGTGTTGTCGCGCGAGGCAAAGTATCGTCTAATGCCTCCAGCGTCCCCGTAAGAGGAGCCCCTGGTGCTCCTTATATAATGGAACCCAGGGCACAAGTTAGGGCTGACGTAAGTGCTGGCGTAGCCAGCACTGTGGCCACGACTGGCCTCTGACTGCTTCCATCACCCCTGCGTGGCATGTCCAATCTATCAACTCCCGGTGCACTGCTCCCCGTACCGCTTCGGTCAGCAGCATGGAGACTTGACTCCCCATACCGTGACCTCCGAGTCAAGGGTTAGGCAGCGCGTCTCATCGTGCCAGTGGCAGGACGCCTGCCCCGTGATTGTAGGGACAAGACGTGAGCCTTGACCGTCCACCGGGATATAACCTCCTCTTCTCTTATCCGGCATAGGCATGCCAGATACCTCTTAACTCGGTTTTACCTTCCCTGCACATAAGAAGAACAAAGGAGAGGATCCGACATATAATTTGTACGATCCGACATACGGGTATGTCGGTTAGTCTTGACCCGGTCGACTCCGGGTATGTTGATATGGTATGTCGGTTAGGTTGACCCGGTCAACTCCGGGTATGTGCATATCTCATCATCTTGACCCTATCCGGGGGTTGCCCCCCGACACTCAGCGGCCACGCGGCGCTACCCTATTGGCCGATACCGTTTCGGTAAAAATAAAATAACACGGCCGTTGGATCGAGATCCGACGGACCACAACGCAAGCATCCGTGCCCGGCGGTGCTAGGTCACCGGAGCACGGTGCGACGGCGGCGACATGGCGGCGAGCGCGTCCCCGGGGTTCCAGGGGCTTCCAGGACGAACGCGTCCTACCTAGGCAACCGGGATGGTGAGGCGGGCTTGATGGCGAAGTGGCGGCGTCCGGGGCGGTCTTATCCTCCCTGGATTTCTCGTCGGAGAGGCGGGCGGCGGTGGTCCGAGGCGGCGGCGGACGGACCCATCAATCTGGCGAGCAACAAAACACCAAACGATGTCAAAACGGTGCGCGATGAAAGATAGAAGAGGTGGGGGTGAAGAGGGAGAGCGGGGATCATCGGGGTTGACCGGAGCCTGGGGTTTTACCGGCGGCGGACAGCGGCGTCGCGAGCTCCGATTCGAGCAGCCTGGCGGCGGGCCGGCTAGGGTATCGGGATGGAGAGAGAGGGGCTCGAGAGGCTTAAGTATGTGGGGGCGCTCGCGTTGAGTGAGGGCTGGAAATGCCCGAATTGATTCAAAAATCAATCGGCCGTTTCGGGAGCTCGAGCGTGAACTGGGGGAAGAAACGGGGTGATGTCAGTGTGATGTCGCGCTGACATGTGGGGTCCGGTGGTCAGCGAGAGAGAGCGAGAAGAGAGAGAGGCGCGAGGAGCTGGGCTGCTGTGCTGCGGGGAAGTTGGGCCGCGGTTGGGCCGGCGCTGGGGTGGTTCGGCCGGGGCGGCATCCTTCTCTTTTTTTTTGTCCCTTTCTCTTTTCTAAATTATGTTTTGAAAACTGAAGCCATACTGATACAAAACATTTCAGAAAAATTTGAATAAATACTTTTTGAAAATCTTGTTCTAATTAGAACACTTTGGCACATAGTTTGCCAACAAAATAAAATAAAATAATAGGTTTAATGACAGGGGTTGCTTAGCACCCTATTATGTCAAAACAAAATATTTAAACCAAATGTTTGATTTAAAGGTCCAAAGCACGATTTTAAATGCAATAAAACATGATGCTTATGAATGAATGCATGCTTATGCATTTTTGAAAATTTGGGATGTTACACTCAAGATGACAAAAATGACTAGGGGTAAGGATGTGCTGTTGCTACTAAGGTTAAACCAACAATGTTTATTTGTCTGCTTCATAAATATTGCTTACATCATGTATGATACTTAAGGCGATACCCTGTTGTTTTCAACTTAATTCTCAGAGATACATGCTGAATAGCGGTCTCGAACTGGAGTATTAGTTATAGATGCGGTACCGAGGTGCGGTCTTTATATGTTTGACGTGATGCCTACATGAATATTCGCCATGAATAATCTTCTCACAATTGTTTAATCGTTGTTCCATCAATTGCCTAGCCGTAACTTGTTCACCCAACAACGTTATTATCTTTGGAGAGATACCACTAGTGAAACCGTGGCCCCATGTCCATTCTTTTATATTGTTTACAAATTTGTTCTCCACTGTCCCGGTTTTACTTTTTATTGTACTCGTTGCTTTCCACACTATAAGTTTAATCTCTTCTTTTTCTACGAGGCGGGAAGATTGACACCTTCCTGGAACGTTGGGAACGAGGTTTTTCTGTGTGTTCTGTGCAGGTTCTACACCAAACTCTATGAACGGACATACTCCTACTGGTTCGATAAACCTTGGCTCTTTCTAAGATAAACTTGCTGTTGTGCTAAATCGATCATCACCTTCCTGTTGGGGTGAAAAATCCAACGTTCGACATACGCAATTTATGGCGCCACCGTAGACATCAGTCATCATCATGCTCGCTTTTTCTGCTCCCGTGCGCGCCCTCTACCCACGGTGGAAGCTGTCCCCGACGTGCGGTGTCCCACCTTTTCCTCTTGCAAAGGAATTTTGTGGGCGCAGTTTGGTGGTTCGAGTGAATCCCCTTCCTAGTGTACGGATGTATGGCGTCAACGGGGTTTCTCCTATGGAGCATCACCATCCCTTCCTGTGCGACGAGGTAGCCCCAATCCCAGCCCCGAGTGTCACGGGAAACCCTATGACCAGCTCATTGGTACGGGCAACAACATCACGATGTGGTCGTTCTCCTTCTTGAAGGTGTTTCCTTGATGCTTAGTGTTCCTTAATCCATAAGGCGCGGTGTTGGATTCACTCAGTTCTGGTCCTAGCGCCTCTTGGTCTGCCATTTCTCTTAGGCACCTCTTGGTCTGCCATCTCACTTAGGTGTATACGGTTTGAACTCGTGTGGGTCTTGGATGCTTCATCTTTGGTGACGCGACCGTTGAAGCTCAGTGCTCGACATTCTCGCGCTCTTGGCTGGTTGCTTGTCAAGGAGGGCTTGATGTGAGTCTAGGTTGTTGTGGTTGTGTTGTTTTTGGTGTAGTGTTGTTGTTGCCATGTGTTTTTGTGTTGTGCTTCGATGCATATTGATGTCCTAGCTTTGCTAGGTGTTGTATTTTTTCAGCTGTGGTTTTCTTTGTACACGGAGCCATCTTACTTCTCAGGATCAATGAATCGTAATGCTGACTGCTTTTCGTCAGAAAAAATTATATTAGATAATTAGGCTACTATTATTGAAAATTAGTGGTTTCACTCTCACAACACTGGATATCTCAGAAAATTAAAGATTTCCATAAATGAAATCACAAACTTGCAGCTACAAGGAAAAACATAAGAAATTCACCTTTCAGATAGTAGGACTACACAAGCTTTAAACAAAATTAAGAAACGACGCTCTACCTTGGTTTTCAACGACGACGTGTGTACCTTGCTGGTAGGTGAGAGGGGGGGAGAGAGAGAGAAATGGTATTTATTTCCGCTTCGGTTGAACTCACCTTGCCGGTAGGTGACAGAGAAGAGGGGGGGGGGGGGGGAGAAACGATGTTTCTTTCTGCTTCGGTTGAACTGAATAAATAAAGACAAACATGCCACACATGAAGAGCATAGAAGTGAGGTATGACGTGCACATTGTGAAAGTAATCGTGCAATCGAACAAATAAAAAACACGTCACTCGCGGAAAAGGGAGGTGGGAAAAGTAACCGTACAGGCTACGACCAAACCAAAAAAAAAAAAAAGGAAAACACGACATGCACGATTGCGCCGGAAAAGAGGGTGAAGTGGGCGTGCGCGGTCGGAAAGTAATTATGCACACGGTCACCCGCCAAAAAGCAGAATCATCAAGGTCTTTTTAAATCTGGATAGTTGCATCTTAATTTGAGATCTATATATTTTAGACGGAGAGCAGGAACTAAAAGATATCTATTGCACATGAAGTTTAAAAAAAGAAGAGGCGTAGCACAGAATTCGTGTGTGTGTGTGTGTGTGTGTGTGGGGGGGGGGGGGGGGGAGCCTTTGAGATCCGTGCTAACCCTTGCAGGGTACACGTGTCGCTCCCAGATCTCTCACTGGTACCTTGTGACCACCAAAAAGGGAAGAAGAGAAACGCTCCAGCCAGCCACCCAGCCAGTAACGCCAGCCCGCCGGGCGCCGCCGCCGCACGCGAGCGCCCCTCCCCTCCTCTCCTGTGCCCTCCCGCGACGGCGATCATTCCAGCACCTTCTCGAACCTACTCCTCCCTCCCACTCCCCCTCCCAAACCGCGGCCGTTCCTCCCTTCTCCTTTCTCGGTCGCCCGCCCATCGGAGTCCAGGAAAAACCCCAGCCATGGCGCCGGAGGCCGTCGGCGATCCGGTGGTCGCCGCCTGTAAGGTATGACGCAGTGACCTTCTATATCATTTCCTGCCTCATATGTGTACACGTCTGCGCGCTCAATCTGATGATGATGGGTTCGAAGGTCCTCTCAGATGATAGCCGA